>JAJOZX010001711.1:227500-360000 GCA_023014485.1 Bathynomus jamesi
GTTCTTTGCAGTCATTGATCTTGGCTTCTCTGAATCCCTTCTAGTTGACTAATTTCTTCTTTTTTATATGGGGATGTTAAGACTGAGCAATACTCCAACTTGTGTATGATAAGTGTCTCTATCTCTTCTTTTAAAGTTTCTTAGTATCTGCCCAATTATTCTTTTTGCTCTGTTTACTGCTATCTTAGTTGGTGTTTAAAATTTCGCGTCATCAGTCACTACAACTTCTAAATCTTTTGCTTTAGAGTTTCTTTGGATTTTCTGTCCATTTGCGTTATAGTATTCCATGGATTTTAGGTCTTTCCCTTCTTTCGTATCCTAATAGGTGAGATTTCTTATTGTTAAATTTCATATTATTGTCTTTAGACCGATTGTAGACTATTCATATCTGCTTGTAGACATCCTATATCCTCTGGATTTCTTATTTTTCTATTAATTTTTGTATCATCGGCAAAGGATGAACTTCCTCATGATTGGCATGATTACAAAGAGTAATGGAGCCAATACTTTTTCCTTCTGGTACTGAGCTAAGGACTTCTGACTCTGATGAGGATATTCCTTGAACTGTAATAACTTGCTGCCGCTCACTAAGGAAATGATATACCCATTTTCATGCTTTTCCTGTTATTCCCATATATTTCAGTTTGTGTTATGATTCCAGGGTCATACTTATCGAACGCCTCTGCAAAGTCTGTGTATATCACATAATTTTCATTGTTTTCGAGTGCATCAATAATGTTAATAATATTTTTCATGTAAGAAGGAGGGGGCTAGGGGCGAGCGTCCGCAAAAATGACCCCTCCACAGAAGGAGAAAGAAAAAAAACAAGGTCTTCAAGGCTCACTGATGCCATATTTCTCGTTTTTTTAATATAAATTTTGAAAAGAATATGTATTGTGCAAGATTCATGTATGTATAGTGAGGAATAGAGGGAGAAGTGTGTGTTTTGAGAGCATGCTGGACTTCTCACAGGGTAGATGAGACACGGAAAAAGATCACTTAAGGAGGATAGCGACAGGAGAAATAGGAGTTCTAGTACTCCCTGTCTCTTGCCTAACATCCCCCCTGGAGTACTTTCCTGGTCGATTGGTGTTTACAATCTCTTCCTTGATAGGTGTTTCATTAGTTGTGATAGGCATGATCTTCCTGACCGGAATCCATGTTGGTCATCACTTAATTTTTTCCCAGTTTCGTAAAGGTCAGATTTTTTTCTCACTATTCTTTCAAATATTTTGGTGAGATGAGATGTAAGTGACACAGGCCTGTAGTTTTTAACCAAGGATCGATCTCCTTTATATGTTAGAGCTATATTCGCTCTCTTCAGGATGCTCGGTATTTCTCCTGTCTAGCGATCGTCTCCATATCCAATATCAGGACTTATGGATTTCGTTCTTGCAGATTTTGATTAATATGGCATTACATATGCGCCTGCTGCTCAGGGTGTCTTTAATTTCCCTATAGCTTGTGTGATATTATCTGTTGTGAAGTCAAAGTCCATTATACTTTCCCCTTATAATTCTTCTTCAAAAAACGCGTTTCTATCGTATATTAGTTTAACAGTTTTGGGGATACTGAAAGATGATTCTTAATATTTCGAATACAGTACCTCTTTTAGACCATCGGTTAAAACAGCGATCTTCAACCTGGGCGATATCGCCCACTAGTGGGCGATTTGAGCTTTTAGGTGGGCGGCAAGAAAATTTATAAAATTCTTGTAAAATTCAACAAAATTTACAATATTGTAAAGTAAACCGAAAACTCTATTGAAAATCTGCTAGCTAAGTTAAATTCTATAATTCTAGCCTAGCGCAAGGAATCTAGCGATATGTGGCAACTACAAGAATTCTAGCGATATACGGCAACTGGCTCAGTCAGTCGACAGTAAACAACGTGCTCGAGTGGTGTTTATTTTTTCTGTTGTGTATTTCTTGTAATTATCCACCCTCATTATTAGAATTATGTCCTCAAATAAGAAGTATACTCGTAGATTAACTGCATCCTATCGTATCTCAAAACTTATTGCAAAAAGTGGTAGGAGCCATAACAATGGAGAAACATTACTAATACCATCTATTCAAGAATATGTTTCTACAGTTATGCCTCAAGATCTAACTGATGATATAAAAACTTTGGCTCTTAGTGATACTACAGTAAGTCGACGCATTGATGAAATGGCGGTTGACGTTGAAAGCCAGCTGGTAACTATTCTCCAAACAACTTCATTTTCCATTCAGTTGGACGAATCTACCATTACAGACAATAATGCTTTACTGATGGCCTATGTAAGATACTTTAATGAGAACGGTGTACTGCAATAAGAAATGCTATTTGTGCAAAATCTTATTAATGATTCAAAAGGAGTATCAATATTTACTGCTGTTAAATCGTACTTAGAAAAAAATATTCCCTTGACAAATATTGTAGCATGCGCTACTGATGGGGCGCCATCAATGGTAGGCCGATACCGTGGTTTCGTTGCATATTTAAAAAAGGAAGTTCCAAACGTTTTCTGTATTCATTGTGTGATTCATAGGCAGCATCTTGCTGCGAAACATTTGAGTATAAGTCTTCATTCATCATTAAATATAATAATCAGTGCCATGAATAAGATAAAAGCCAATGCAAAAAATGATCGAATGTTTCGTCAGTTGTGTCATGACAATGATGAACAATTTGTTAGGTTATTATTACACACAGAGGTCCGATGGCTCTCGAAGGGTACATGTTTAACTCGTTTTGTTGAACTATATGAGAGCGTAGTGCAGTTTCTAGAAGACCAAAATGAAGTTGATCTTAGCCAAAAGTTAAAAATGATAAAAATTGATGCTTGTTATTTGGCAGGAATATTTAAGAAATGCAATGATTGTAATTTGCAGCTTCAATGAGCCAATATGACACTCATGAACTGCCAAAAAGTTATCTCATTATTCATTGAAAAGCTGGATTTATTCAGTCACAATCTTTCAGAAAGGGAATTTCACCAGTTTCCAGAATTGTTATCTATTAAGGATGACATAACAACAATTGATACACAAAGGTTTATTGATCATCTCAATAAACTTAAAACGGATTTTGAAACTCGATTCAGTGATGTTTTAACCATAGAAGTATATGACTGGATGGTAAACCCGTTTACTGCAAATGTTACTGAAGCTGATGTAACATGTCAAGAGGAGCTATTAGAACTCAGACATGATGAGGAAAGCAAGGGAAATTTCAATAATGGTGGTTATATGCAGCTTTGGCAAAATAAAAAGATGTCAAATGTATATCCCAATATGTGGAAAAAGATTTTTAAATTACTGATCGCTTTTCCTACTTCGTACCTAGTTGAATCAGGTTTTAGTGCTGTAAATCACATTCTTACCAAAACCAGGAATGCTTTAAAAATCCCTGAAAGAGGGGACATTCGTTGTTCCTCACTAAATTCGAGCCAAACATTCGGAATTTAGTTTCCAAGCATCAAGCACAAGGATCTCACTAAATTAAAGGTAAATGCATAATGTTTTATTATATAATATATATATAATGTACCATACATAATTTTTAATATGTTTGTTGGATTTTTAATTTTGGTGGGCGGTTGGCTAATTTATCTCACATAAAAATAGTAAAAGTGGGCGGTAGGCATAAAAAGGTTGAAGGGCACTGGGTTAAAACATTGTTTTCATTCTTCAAAGCTCCGATAGTCGCGAGAGTTTTCGTTTTCCTTTTTACAAAATTATAGAAGTATTTGGAGTTAACCTTTATCGCTCCTATAGCGTCATCTTCTTTCTCTGTATGATTCTCAGTTAAACCCTGTATGACACAAGCTATACTCTCCAGTTTATCAATTAATATTTTTCTGTTGTTATCTTTGCAGTTTCTTAATTTTATAGTCACTTTTTTTTCTCTTCGAGAACACTGACCTCTTTGGTCTCTCGAACCTGCTTGTATTTCCTCTTCGTTGTCTTTTTGGGACGTCTTTTTACAATTACTAACGCCTTCTCTTCTTTGGTTTATACATATTTTTCTTCCTACCTTTTTATATTTCATAAATGGGAAATTAAAATCACCGCAGAGAATAATATTTGAGGTTGGGGAGTGCAGAGCTTTTAATCCTGTTCCTAAACTCTGTAATGGTAACTGAGAATTTTGTAGTTGGAGTGTTCGGGGGTCACTATATCGGTATCATGTTTAATTTTTCAACTTTTGCTGCTACTAATTCTACGTAGTTGTTTGAAGTACTTAATCATTTCTGTCATATATTTTTCGTGTGTATAAATAGCACATCCTCCTTTTCGTCTTACTGTTCTGTCGGCTCGAAGTATGTTACAGTTGTCAATTTGAATTTCATTTTTGTCGATAAAAAACTCAGTTTGCACAGTTCTTCTGGCAGTCCTTCAGATGAGTTTCCGTGAAGCATGTAAAGTCTGCTCTTGTTTCTTGCACGAATCCTTTCAGTTATGTGACTTTGTTCAGGAAATGGTTTGGTTTTAGGCCCCGTATGTTGGCTAGTATTATTTTAATATTTTCATTTTCAATTTCTTCCTTAAATAGTTCAGATTCGTTATTCCTTGGCGGTGCATGTTTCGTTGTTCTGTGATCCTCCGAGAATTTTCCATTCTTTTTTCTGTTTCGATATATGTTGTCCCGATATCGTATGTAATTTCTTTCTGCATTTATTTTGTACGGCTCGGGTCTCTGTATTTGTCAATTGTTTCTCTATTTGTTGAATGGTACTTAGTAGCTGAATTGTGTTGGCTACATCTAAAGAATTGGTAACCCTGTTTGGTGATGGTTTTGGTTGCTCCACCGTCGTGTTCCTTTGAAGGTGGTGGTAACGGCATTTTTGTCCGTACTTGCATCTACCGTATCTTGCATGAGTTTTGCAGATATTAAAATGGGGAACTTGTGGATTCTTTTCAAATTTACAACATCCATTTTTTGTTATGGAAGTTATATAAAGTGGGATGTGCATAGATGCAGTGCCCATCCCTGTATCTGCAATGTTCTTTTGCATAATATTTGCATACGATATTTTCTACGTTTTTAGTCTTCGTTTAGTTTTAATAATTCTATAATTTTGTAATTTTCATCTCTACAGTCTCACCGTAGATGCATATACAGGATAGTATCAGGTCCTTCGTTCTTGCTTTAACTTCAACAGTTACTTTCGTGAAATAATTTTCATATATATATATATATATATAAATATATAAAATACTGTGTGTGTGTGTGTGTGTGTGTGTGTATATATATATATATATATATATATATGTAAAAAACGACGCTTGTGTAGAAGAACGTTCCGCACAAGATGAGGAGGGAGAACGAACAAATGAAAATGAGGTAACCACCCGGGTTACCTCATCGATTCCCGGGTGGTTACCTCATTTTTCATTTGTTCGTTCTCCCTCCTCATCTTGTGCGGAACGTTCTTCTACACAAGCGTCGTTCTTTACATTAATTATACTGTGTGCTGTTTGCAGTTAAAATGTGTATATATATATATATATATATATATATATATATATATATATATATATATATATATATACACACACACACAACTCAGAATGGTCCCCTGAGAAATTTATATGTTAAACACAGACCGTGCGTGGAACAAGGAACTCTTCTGGGAAAATTAAATCCACTATAGTCCGAATAAGTAATGGTAAATGACAAATACCATAGTTTTTCTTTTTCATGATGCTAGCCCGACGTGGGCAACGGGTATCTCGCAAAGAGATCCCATAAATATAGCTTCCCTCACCAGCTATCTGCAAAGCAGACAGGATCCAGCTTTGGGACATGGACCTAGGGTCCATGTCCCTAGGTCCCAAAGCTGGATCCTGTCTGCTTTGCAGATAGCTGGTGAGGGAAGCTATATTTATGGGATCTCTTTGCGAGATACCCGTTGCCCACGTCGGGCTAGCATCATGAAAAAGAAAAACTATGGTATTTGTCATTTACCATTACTTATTCGGACTATAGTGGATTTAATTTTCCCAGAAGAGTTCCTTGTTCCATGCATGGTCTGTGTTTAACATATATATATATATATATATATAAAATGAGGGGTCGCGCGTCTTAAGGTACTAAGCGCCACCACAGGCGAAAACGTGTGATTTGGGTTATAATGACCTTACGAGACTAGAAGTATGGTTGAAAACCTCATGAAGCGAATTACTTTTTTCACCTCTATCGCCAGCTGGGCTCTGCCGCCCAGATGTGATGCGCGTCTTAAGGCCCCAATATCCCGTTCAACTGGTGGGAGGTGATGGGGGTGGGACGCTCGGTCTCTGGGTGGCGGGAACAGCAGGAGGAGTGCGAGCCAATGAAAACATGACAGCCACGCCGCTCTGCTCTCTGATTGGCCACCCGCTCCACGCGCCGAGAGGGACACGACACAAACATCCCGCCAGTACCTTAAGACTCGCGTTGCTGTTAGCAGGCGTCCTGTGTTCGTGCTCATTAGCCCTGTTCAAAAATCAACTTTTTCTTATTTTCATAGGTTTCTGTACTTTTTCCCATGCTTTTTGACCTGAAAAGGCCGAAAATCACAACCATTTTGACCTAGGTTGTTGGAAAGCATTGCCGCATGGAGCTTTAAGTTTTCTGCCTTGAAATCGGCCAAAAACACCAGTTCCGGGGTCCCTTGAATCATGTTTTGCACTATAACTTTTTATCTAAACAAGATAGAGCAACAAAATAGGCACCAAATTAAAGTGTTTTTAATCCTCTTTCTAACTTATACAATTATGATAGTCTTGGAACAAGAAATGGCACATTGGTACATACAAAGATTTCAGAAATATCACAAAATTCGTTTTCTCACACTCAAGGCAGACAAGGCGCCTTATTCATGACACAAATTTGAGATTAACATTTTGTCACAAGTCTAATCGATCAAGAAGTGAAAGCATTACATGATGATTAATTTCATAATGACATTTACACAGTCAGTTGTTGAGAGTTTGTTTGTTGAAGCTGTCAAAGCGGCGTCTGTTGAACTCCACAGCTTGAAGGAGATAGTCCCTTTGCTTGGCATCTGTTGTTATGACATTTGCAAAGTCGCTCATCATCTTGACACCACGTTCAGCAATGTCATTCACCGCTTTCAGATTCTTAACATAGTCCTACGCTTTTCTGTAGTCCTCATTCTGTGGCCAAGACGTGACAGGTTCCAGAAGCCACTCGGATCCAATGTTCAGTGTGTCCAGCAGGAAATGTGATTCTGGGCCAATGAGATCAACCAGGGTGGTCTTAGCTGTGACTCTGGAATAGAGGCTTTCCTGTTCTGAAGCTGTCTGGCTTCTCAGTGGCATGTAACTGGGCAGCAATGTCGTGCTTCAATGTGTCACTCAATCTACTGCTGAACAGGGCAAATGGCACGACTTCCTGCGTCAGGTACTATTTGTGTTTTCCATCTTATTAAGTACTGCATCAGCAAGCTCTGGGTCAGTTTTCTTGTACTTCAACATGTCCTGGATTAGACTTAGATCATTCACGGGAGCATCTGCAGCAGACATTGGCATCATCCATACAGGAGTGTAGAACAGCGCAAGGAAGGTGTTGAGTCTTTCCAGCTTTGATACAGTGTCTTCGTCGTACTCAAGTTGATCTGCAAACATCAGCATTTTCATGGAGTACAGGTTTCTGGCCATCCATCTGGCCTGATGAATGGCGCCTGGTCGACTCCAGTGAATACCTCGAGGAGGCGTTCCTCCAAGAACAATGACTGTCAGTTCAGCCATTTCCCTGTAGTCGGCTCTTGGAAGCCTTTCTGCTGTTAGAATGTCTTGGAGTATTTCTTCACTGTTCTTCTTCTTTTCCTTCAGCCATTTGCTGTTGATAGCCAGCATCTTTGGGTTTTCCTTGGACAAGTCCGTCCAAACATCCTTCAGATGCTCAAACCAGGGATTATCTGGCCCCTTCACCTTCCCAAACAGCTTCTCCCAAACTGCTCCTACTAGGATTTCCAGGATGTGATGTCGACAGGCCAGATAAAACACCTTTTTGTTCAGCATTTTCTCTAGCAGTTTGGCAGCTCCTCTGTGAACTCCACTGTTACTGGATGTAGTGTCAAAAACAAGGGCAGTAACATTATCCGTAAGTTCCCATGTCTCCAGTAAATCCATTGAAGCCTCAGCCTGAGCTGTGCCAGAAGAATTGTCGATGACAGGTACTCCCAATAACTTTCCTTCAGTGTATGAAGGTGGACCAGACACTAGCACAGCTAAAGTCTCTGAGGTACTTCCAGGTTCACTGCCCAAGACATCTTTGAGCAACTTTCCATCCCAGTGTAAGGCAGCGTACTGTGGGGGGTTTTCACAAAACTTGGACATGTGACTCTGGCTGATATTATACCTGGACAGCATTCTGTTGCGACGTGTTGTTGAGGTTGAGATGACGAAGTTATCCAGATCAGCCCCTCCAGCTTTCAAGGTGGCAGAAACCATGGCAGTAACTTGATTGTCTGATAAACCAAGACGATCAGCTGTATTGCAGATGATATCACATTCCATGACCTTCCTTGGAAACGTCAAAGTCACACTAGTCACAGTGTCTTGATGGTGAGAACATCCAGGACGAGGCTGATGGTAATCCATGTCCTCTGTGTTAGCGTCGTTGTCAGTTGAGTCACCCCAGGTAATGTCATCCACATGAACAACTGCCTCTTGTTCTGCTGCAGCTGTAAAATAGTACAACATGTTAAGACAGTAATTGTTAAGTACATGCTAAATATCGCAATGGAGTAAAACTTAAAACTTTTTGTAACGTTCAAAGTAATTAGTTTTACCTTGTTCTTGTCTATGCTGCAGTCTTTCATTCCTCGCTGCTTGCTGCAGGGATCTTGTCTCAAAAATCTTGTCATGACCAGACATATGACCTTTCCTCTCAGTTTTTTGGTCTTCGTAGAACCTGATATCCTCATCTTTCTTCTCTCTGGATAACAGTCTGTTGTTTTGTATTTCCTGGATTGCATCTGGAGCTCCTATATCGAACAGGCTGTCTAATTCCAGCACAAATGCTCCTCTTTTTCCTCCAGGGTTACTTGCTCTTCCTTTGCTTTTCACCAGAGCACGATGTTTCTCATGTAGTTTCATGAAGAGCTTCATTGCGTTGTACTTGGTCATTGTCTTGATCCTAGCCATCTGCCAGAATGGGATGATAGATTCAACTGTTTCATATGCAAGGTCTTGAACCATGGGCCTCCCTGCATTTTCCGGTAAATTCTGAAGATTAAGGAAATACTGGAACGCCTATCTGTTGGTGGGAAGCTCGGAACCACTGATAAAAGCTGAAGGGTATCCAACCAGGAAAGTTTCAGTGAGAGATCTGGTAGATGGCCCAGTTGACACCTGCCTGTGGACAGTACGTGAAGGTTCTGAGATATCAACTGTGCACCCACGGAGCTCCCTCAGCTCCTTGCTTAATGCCATTGTGAAGTTGTAACTTGTAGATGGTTTTCTAGATTCTGATTGAGTTTCTGTTGTTTCCTGAAAAATGATAGATAATTATTATTATTATTATTATTATTATTATTATTAATTATTATTTATTTATTATTATTATTATTATTATTATTATTATTATTATTATTATTATTAATTAATTTTATGCTCTTTCATTTGATACCTAATTTGTTGCTCTATCTTGTTTAGATCAAAAGTTAAAGTGCAAAACATAATTCAAGGGACCCCGGAATTGGCGCTTTGGCCGATTTCAAGGCAGAAAATTTAAAGCTCCATGCGGCAATGCTTCCCAACATCCTAGGTCAAAATAGTTGTAATTTTCGGCTTTTTCAGGTCAAAAAGCATGGGAAAATGTACAGAAACCTATGAAAATAAGAAAAATTGATTTTTGAACAGGCCTAGTGCTCATATTGCTGAATATTGCGTGGATTATTCTATTCACCCGGCTTCTAACTATTATCAACGTGTGCAGCAATGTCTCACCATGCTAGTGATAGTGATGAAAAATCAATGGAATCAAGCGTTCTTTTGTTTCTCTCTCCTTGACAAAGCAGTGTTTTTCGATTCCTGATGATTTCAAGATGTCTGCGAACGGCGAGGAAATATATAATATATATATATATATATATCAGTCGTGATCAGTCTTTCCTTGTGAACAGACGTGTTTGATCGAGTGTCCAGTGTTACCAAGTGAATAAGTGGTTTTCGTTCGTGTCTTTAAAAAAAATAAAAATGTTTGGTGCATTCTTAACTAAATTACTTCGTGTTACTAATCATTCATTAACGAATATATTTCATTTATTAAATTTATTCATTACTATATTACTTGACTAAACCAAGGCTAGTGCCTTGTTTGTTCCCGAATCTGTTACTACACGTGGTTTCATAAGGTTGAAATTCCCTTGGTTTGCCTTTGTTGTTTTTCAAATTATCAGAAACGAGGTTTCTTAAGGTTCATTTTCCCTTCACACGCTACCTGACCTCCAGAAAGGTCACTCACCGTGGGATTAAAGGAATTAAGTCGGTCGAACAGCGGTCAGATAAGTTTCATTTAATACTTTTTCTTTAACAGATCTTTCGTCGGTAACTTAATTATATATTCATTTAGCATAAAATTGTGTTACAAGAACCTATTGCTGCGTTTCAAGAACATTTTTGCGGGTTTTCGCAGGTGACGGCACAATAAGCACGCGATAGACCTAGGTTGTAATTTATTAATTTCCAAACGCTCGTTTTTTGTTTTTTGTTTTTTAACTAATTAAAAGCATGGCACCCCCGTCAAGTACTTGCAGTCTCTGTGAAGGGAAATTTGCCGCTTACGCGTTTACAATGGCTAATAATAATGAACAGTTAGTTTGCAGGTGGTGCTCAAGCATGGAAGTCCTGAGGAACGAGTTAGAACGTGAGAGGGAGGCCAGGGTGAGGCTTGATGAAAGTGTAATGCTCCTGACGGCAAAATTAGAATCCCTTGAGACTCCAGTTACGACCCCTCCTGCCTCAGTTTCTACTAATAATACAAATAGTATTTATAGCCCTCTCTCTTCCCCTAGTTCCCAACCCTTCGTTCGAGTGCGTAATGGAGCTCCATTGAGTAAACCTAAAACTTGTCTACCAGTAATAACAAACAATAAGTTTTCTGTTTTAGGTTTCGAAGATGCTGATGAACCGTAAATACGACTCGTTGGCGATTCCATTGTTCGAGGGCAGCTCGAGAAATTCTGTGGGAGAAACCCTCGTCGTAGGCGCCGTTACTGCTACCCTGGTGCAAGGGTGGAGGATATAACTAATAGTGTTGACCATTTTACAGACGGTACCGCCGAGGACACAACGTATGTTATTCATGTCGGTACTAATAACATTTTAAATTCTAGATCGGAAGAACTGCTGGCTAGGTACAGGTACTTACTAGAGCGACTAAAGGAGAAAACTAATAAGATTGTTTTAACAGGTATACATCCTCGAATTATCCAACTTAACGATTTCTACAGCAAGGCGACCTATATTAACAATAACCTAAAGTCTCTTTGCCAACATGAAGGAGTGCATTTTGCGAATTTTTGGAACAGTTTCTACGGCAGGAGGGACTTGTTCCTCGAAGATGGACTTCATCTTAATGACGTTGGAGCTGCGCGTTTAGGAAGACTGTTTCATAATACTGTCTCTTCTTTTCAGGCTGCCGTAACTCGAACGGTCCCAGCGTAAATTCCACAAATTTCCCCTGCGCTCGCGAAGGTGTCGCAGTTACAAACAATTTGAAGGTTCTATCTCTAAATGCTCGTAGCCTACGAAATAAAATAAACGAATATTTTTCTTTAATTGCTTGTAAAGACTATGATGTAATTGCGATAAGTGAATCGTGGTTTAGCACTGAAACACGTGACTTTGTAGGGGAGTATCAAATTAAAGGTTATAGACTTTTTGTTAAAAACAGAATAGGTAGGCGAGGAGGCGGTGTTATGTTGTATATCAAAGATAATATTGCGAACGTTATAGAAGTAAAGCACACAATTCCAGAACCGATAGATTCGACTATAGCAGAACTTAAATTGAACGATTTCAAACTTCTTGTTGCGGTTATATATAGGCCCCCTAATCAAACTAAAGAGAATAATCGGTAGTGAGCAGGCTTTAGTTATGGGTGACTTTAATTGCGCCAACGTGAATTACGATACAATGCAGAGAGACGCGGAAGGTAATCGTTTAGTTAATTTTCTCGAGGATAGCTTTCTTATTCAAAAGGTTGGGGAACCTACGAGGTTGGACAGTATTTTAGATTTAGTAATAACTACGGATGATAGGCTAATTACTGATCTTCAAGTAATAGAACCGTTAAGCAATAGCGATCACAATATGGTAGAGTTTGTCCTCTCAGTAAGTCACTCGAAACCAACTAACTCGACTAAAATTCCTAACTTCCAGCACGCAGACTTTTGTAAATTTCGAAATAAATTGTCACACGTCAATTGGGAAAACGTAATGGGGAACTCCAACGCAAAACTAATGTGGGAATCGTTCGAAACAGTATTTAGGACTATAAATGAGGAATGTGTACCGTACAAAATTAAGCGTGCGAAAGTAAACAACAAGCCCTTGTGGTTTACTTCTAGAGTAGGAGACATTATAAAGAGTAGAGATAGGGCTTATAGGCTACATAAGTGCGATAAAGACAATTTGTGGTTACGAAACAACTACATATCTCTAAGGCGTGAAGCGAAAAGTGTAATAAAAAAGTCCAAGCGCGAATTTGAAATCTCCATAGCTCGTGACGGTAAAGAAAACCCCAAGCGATTCTTTCAATACGTCAATAATAGAAATCCAGTAAAAAGTGTCTTGGGGCCTTTGAAAAATGTAAACGGAGATCTAGTTTCTGAAAACAAGGAAATGGCTACCTTGCTAAACGAATTTTTTACGTCAGTTTTTACTATAGAAGATGTAACGAATATCCCTACGGTCATAGACATAATACCTTTTGATAATGGTAATATTTTGGATAATATCGTGGTTAGTGAAGGGGAGGTAATGCGCTATATTGATAAAATGAAAACGCGTAAATCACCGGGCCGGATTCCATATATCCCATACAACTAAAAGAATTAAAAGATAGCATTGTTGTGCCGCTAACAAAGATTTTTAATGCGTCTATTTCTGAGGGGTGCGTACCAGATAATTTCAAGTTAGCAAACGTAACACCTATCTTTAAGAAAGGCGATAAAGGTGCGGCGGGAAATTATAGGCCAATCAGTTTAACGTCTGTTGTAGGTAAGCTACTGGAATCAATAATTAGGGATCGTATAGTCGAACACTTAGAATTGCATAAACTAGTTAGAAATACGCAGCACGGTTTTAGGCGAAACAAATCTTGCTTAACTAATCTTTTAGAATTTTTCCAAAGCGTGGTTGACGTTTACGATAGACATCGGGCGGTTGATGTAGTGTATTTAGATTTTCAAAAAGCGTTTGACACCGTGCCGCACAAAAGACTCATTGAAAAAACTAAGGCTCATGGAATCAGGGGTGTAGTAATAAATTGGCTAGAAGAGTGGTTGCGAGGTAGGAAACAGAGGGTGGTCGTTGATGGAGCGGAGTCGTGTTGGGCTAATGTAGCGAGTGGCGTTCCTCAGGGTTCTGTATTGGGCCCCTTGCTTTTTCTATATATATTAACGATTTAGATGTCGGCCTAGTCAGTACAGTTTCAAAGTTTGCGGATGACACGAAGCTGGGTGGTAGGGCGATTAATGACGAAGATAGAGGTAAAATCCAGGAAGATCTGAATAAAATCGTTGATTGGTCAGTCACATGGCAAATGAGATTTAACGTTGATAAGTGCAAAATTTTGCATATAGGTTCGCGTAACGGTAATTTTGCGTATAGTATGTCAGGGAAAGATTTAACAAGCGTAGAGCAGGAAAAAGATTTAGGAGTTATAGTCACTGGTGATTTAAAAGTAGCGAAACAAAGTACAGCAGCGGTCAATAAGGCGAACAAAGTGTTAGGTTTTATAGCTCGAAATTTTGAGTACAAATCGCGCGATATTATAGTTCCTCTTTATAAATCATTAGTTAGACCCCATTTGGAGTACGCGGTCCAATTTTGGAATCCGCATATAAAGATATAGACAAAATCGAAAGAGTTCAAAGACGAGCAACTAAGATGATTCCGTCGCTTAGGTCAAAGTCGTACGAGGATAGGCTTAAGGAGTTAAAATTGACACTCGAGACTAGGAGGCTAAGGGGTGATCTAATCCAGGTTTTCAAAATTATGAATGGGTTCGATAACGTAGATAGAGATAGCTTTTTCGAAATATCTCAATATAATAGGACTAGAAATAACGGGTGTAAGTTGACAAGTAGAAGGTTCGAGACAGCAGTTGCCAAAAACTTTTTTACGCATAGAATAGTAAATAGCTGGAATAGTTTGCCGGTAGAAGTAATTAGTAGCACGTCTATAAACATGTTTAAAAATCGATTAGACGCATATGTTGATAGATTGGGTATAGTTTAAGGTAGTAAAATTAAGGCTTTGTGGTGATAGATCCCACAGCTCAACACAAGTGTTGTGGGATATAGGGAGGCAGCATCTTGGGTTAGGGGATACTCTCTGTCCTTACACACCCCATTTAAAGAGATTCCTCTGCCGAGCGGTGCCCCCATAGTACTGTGAGGTATTGAAAAACTCATGATCTTCACTTGCCCCACAAACACCTTAAATGGGAGACCCAAAATGGGTGCACACACATTTCTACATTACTGTACAGTCTTTACAGCCACACCTACACTTTTCCTCCTAAGTATATATTGTAATGTATATGGTTGTAAATTTTGACTTGGTCCGCAATCGATATGGACCGTGACTTATTTTTGGTTGGCAAGGTACTGTATTGATGGATACCGTAATGAAATTGACTGGATTCTTTGGATCTGATATATTTGCATGTCGGTTATAAATAGATATAGAGTGTAACATATTTGTGGATAGTAGTCTATTATGACTTGATCCTCTGGATCCAGAGATTCTATCTTTAGTTTTAAATCGATAATTAATTAGTTTTAAATTGATAATTATTTAGTTTTGTAAAAATTGGTCGTTGCCAATGTACAGGCAGTTTTTACATAAATTTCTTATGTTCTTGTGGTTCGGAACCCACGTAAAATTGTAGGTCCCCTCCGCCACCACGGAGGACATACACAATTACGAACACAGTTAGGTAGACCAGCCATGAGTGGATCCTAGGGTCTTTGTTGGTCTGAAACATTATAACATATATATATATATATATATATATATATATATATATATATATATATATATATATAATGTGTTTGTGTATTTTTGCTGGGTGTTTGTTTATTTTTTTTCTTAACTGTTATTAAGAATTTCCCAAGAAAATTCTTATTATTTCTATTACCGTATTACCCTAATCTTCACATCATGATCAACACTTTAAATACTCTGAGTACTGTACATGAAATTATTGAATCTGAAAATGTAGTCAACTCCGATTATATCTCAGTAGACAACTTCTTAAACAAGAAATACAACAATGATAACCTGGCTTTCCTAAATTTAAATGTTCGCAGTCTCCCAAACCACTTTGATGAATTGACAGCTAACCTAAGATTATTACGACATAAATTCATGCGCATCGTATTAACTGAAACCTAGTTGAATGAAATTAATAAAATCTTTTTCAATATTCCATGGTACACAAGCTACCATGTATTTAGGGCTAACAATAGGGGAGGAAGTGTAAGTATATTTGCAGACTGAAACTACAAGAGCAAAAGTATCGAAGAACTGACAAACATGAACAATACCTCAGAAACACTCGCAATTGAAATGTTTATTCATAACAACCAGTATTCGATTTCAGGCATTTACCGACCACCAACTCATAACCTACCAACTTTTATTATAACTATCGATAGAATTCTAACCTCCAATTATATTTGTAACAATTGCGTTATTGCAGGAGATTTAAATATTGATATCACCAAAGAACATTTAAATAATAACGCAAGCTTGAAAGGAAATATCCTCTATTCGTTTAAGTCATTTCTGTCAAATCGCCGTCAGGGTACCAGATTAAAAGACAATGTATCCGACAAGGCGGTGCTAACCAGTGGAGTCTCCAAGATGTATTCTTGGTCCATTACTGTTTCTTATTCACGTCAACGATTTTTATCTTTCTACCAAGTTAAGTTGCGTACAATACGCAGATGATACCACACTTACTTCTTCCCAGCATAAGCAGGCTTTCTGATTAATGAAACGAACAGGCAATTAGAAAAAAGTGTATAAATCGATGTGTGGCTAATAAACTTTTATTGAACCTGACACGGTCATCTTGTATGATTAAATTAACACAAAACATATTAATACAAACTGTAAAATAAAAATCGGGAATACTGCTTTGGCAAGAGCGAATGAGGTTAAAGTATTTGGCATTAATTTAGCCGGAAAACTAAATTTCAAAAGTCATGTAAAAAATATCAAATCCAAAATATTAAAATTTCTCTTCAGATTATTCAAACTGAAAAGACGCTTCCTCAAAACGCACTCTTTACCCAATATCATTCTTTCATCCATCCACATTTATTACATTGCATTACAGCATGGGGTACCTCAAAGAAATATACTGTACAAAACATTCTTTGGAAATAACACTGGGGAACAAATTTCAACTTTTTGTCTATTGAATTAGATTTGACAGTTAGTTCTAGGTAATTTGGGTGCGCTGAGCACGAATGTTTACTCGGTTTTGCTCTATCAGGTCCTGATTTTGCTCAACACCCCTCCTCTTTCGTCGTATTCAAAAAGGTTTTTTTCTCAATACTCGCTGTCTTTTTGCAGTTACACATTATGCAACTAGGTTATCTAGGTATTTGTACCTATTGTTATGGTATTGTTGTATTATGTATATTTTATATGTAACACCCTAAAAATATTTTTAATTTTGTCATTTTTAACCCATTTTAATATTAGTAAATTAAGCTAAAAATATCATAGAATTCTAAAATTTTCTCGAGCGTTCCTGTTCTCTGTAGAGTATTCTAGAGGGACAACTAAAATATATAAAAGCGACTCGTTTCCAGAGTTAATCAGTCAATTCAATCAGTCAGTCAGTCAGTCAGTCAGTTGAGTTAGTTAATTAAGTTTGGGCATTAACATAATTTTGAATTGGCATATGATTTAGTGAGTAATTTTGTCATCGTGATTTAATATAGTTGATTTAATTAGACGTAATTTATATTGTACCTACTCATCCGTGTTTCTAGTTTAATTTCATAGATTTAAGTACCTATTTCATAATAAGTACCTATTTAAACTAATTTTTGTGTTTATATTTCAGATTTTCTTAAATTTATATGAATTAAGGGCTTTAAATACCTTTACAAATTGGCAGAACAATCAAGCAATATGTCATCAAGCACTAGAAAGTTCAAATGCAAAAACAACCCTGATTCCTTCTGTTATATATGTGGAAATTTTACACTTCCACATCAACGAGCAAATATAACTGACTTCGTAAAAAGAGCTTACTTAGCTTATTTTGGCATAAAACTGGGGGACCAAGATAAATCGTGGGCTCCACATAAAGCCTGCACTATATGCATTGAAAGACTGCGACATTGGACGAAGGGTTCGGATTCAAAAATACCTTTTGGAGTCCCGATGGTAAGTTTATGATTTCATAAAACTACGTAATTTAATCACTAGTATACTGTAACTTACCTAAATGTAATTGTAACTTAGGTACATAAACAAAAATTTACAGAAAATGTTTATAAGAATCTCAAATATTGCATAAGGTTGAAACACATAGAAATGTTAAATGTTTGGGTGATAACTTTTGATAAAATTCATAAAAACAAGTCGTCGCTTTTGTTAACGCTTTACAATTTTTTTTCCATATCAGGTGTGGCGAGAGCCTACTAACCACGAGACCGATTGCTACCTTTGCTTTGTCAAGACTTCGGGCTTCACTTAGAAAAATAAACATTGTATCGAGTACCCAAATTTCGACACCGCGATACGACCTGTGCTACATTCAAATGAGATCCCCATTCCAAAATTTAAGGGTCTGCCAACTCAAGAATTAGTTGAAGATGTTCCTGAAAATATTGTTATGCACTTTGAGGAGTCAGACACCGATTTTGACCCCAGCGTATTTGAAAGTCAAACGATCCGCAAAAGTTTAACCAGGCCGAGTTGAATGATCTTGTAAGGGATCTAAATTTGCCAAAAAAGGCTGCGGAAATTTTAGCTTCAAGACTTAAAGAGAAAAACTTGCTTACTTCAAACACATACATTTCATTTTACAGAAAAAGAGAAGAGAACTTGTTAAATATTTTAGAACAGAGGATAGTTTAGTATATTGCTGCGACATAGTTGGTTTGTTAAAGAAGATGGGGGTTGAGTCTTACGATGCAAATGATTGGCGCTTGTTTTTAGACAGTTCGAAAAGAAGTCTTAAGTGTGTGTTGTTGCATAATGGCAATCTATACGGCTCGATACCGATTGGGCACTCAACAAAATTAAAAGAAAAGTATGAACATATAGAAAAGGTTTTAAATCTTATCAAATATAGGGAGCACGAGTGGATCATATGTGTTGACTTAAAAATGGTTAATTTTCTGCTAGGACAACAAGGAGGGTATACTAAATATCCCTGCTTCCTTTGCTTATGGGACAGCAGAGCCAAGGAAGAACATTATTTCAAACAAATCTGGCCAGCACGAACATCACTTACTGTCGGAGAAAAAAACGTAATTAATCCACCTTTAGTGAGCAGAGATAAAATCATATTTCCTCCTCTGCATATAAAACTAGGCCTCATTAAACAATATGTAAAAGCTTTAGATACGAACGGCGAGTGTTTCAAATACATAACTTCAAAATTTCCAAGTTTAAGTTATGAAAAAATCAAGGCGGGAATTTTCGACGGTCCACAAATAAGAACAATGATTAAAGACAGCAATTTTCCTAATGTCATGAATGAACGCGAAAAAATGGCTGGTTCTCATTCGTGGACTTGATAGAAAACTTTTAGGCAATTATAGGGCAGATAACTACGAAGAAATCGTAAAAAAACTTTTAAGGGACTACAAAGAGTTAGGTTGCAATATGAGCATAAAAATGCTTTTTTGAATAGCCATTTTGACCAATTTCCAAGTAATTTAGGTGATGTAAGTGACGAACAAGGGGAGAGATTCCACCAAGATATCAAAATTATGGAGGAACGGTATCAAGGCCGCTGGGATTCCCACATGATGGCTGATTACTGCTGGTGCTTGAAAAGAGACCTGCCATCAACAAGCAAATACGCTAGAAAGTCTTACAAAAGAAATTTTTGCCACAGTGAAAGCTTCATATCTGTTTGTTTTTTTATTTTAAGTCATTTCTATCGTTATAATGTAATTTTACTGTAGTTTGAACTGCTTGTATTCATGAAACTTGAAAAAAAAATTTAACACATGACTTAATTTTTTAGTCCTAATTTGAAAAATCTGGAAAATGGCACATAGGCTGTCGACAAGAATCAGGACCTGATAGAGCCAAACCGAGTTGAAATTCGTATTCAGCGCACCCAAATTACCTAGAATCAAGTGTCAGATATCATTCAATAAAATACGTGTTGCCCAGTGTAATTTATAAAAAAATGTCTGCGAACTCTCTCGAATGATGACAGCAGACAAAATCACACTTCCCTTATGTTTAAAGAGCTAAATATTTTAAAATTAAATGACTTATGTAAATTCAATCAATATCAATATGTTCAAAGTTATCAACAAAAATCGACATCGCCCTTCATTAAACTATCCATCCTTTAGAGTACAGCTAACCAATTCTTTGTCTCTGGTTCTCATAGAGTGTCCATACGCCCCGGTTTTCCGGGAGCTGTCTCGGTTTTTCAATTATATACTGTGCGAATGTAAACCTATAAGGTGTGTATTATTATATTTAGTATTCATTTACTCTGTTAAAAAGTGTTTTCAAAATAAGCCTATAGGCTATAGGGGATAGATCCGCCCCTGTCCCGGTTTTTCCAAACACAAATCTGGACACCCTAGCCTCTCATGTTTTATTCTAGTTCCTCTCGGCGTTTGCCACGTTGAAGGTTGATTCCTGATTGATTTTTTTTTAATGCAGGAAGGTGGGGCCAAAAAACGCCCGCAAAAATGCCCCTCCCATAGAAGAAGAAGAAGAAGAAGAAGAAGAGTCAAAATCAAGGTCCAGGGTTTTCAAGATGCCTAGACACTGCGTTTAAAAGATTGGAGGTCATGGACAGGGGGAAAGATGGATTCAGGAAGTGTTCCAGAGTTCACCGGTTGAGTGGATGAAAAATTTAAAATACCGAGTAACCCTTGCGTTGGGGAGTTGGACACAAAAATTCTTTAACAGTAAAGGTCACATGGCGGAGGGGACCCAAGTTTTACGTGGGATCCAAATCAAGGGTCGCTACTTCATCTCAACGTAGAAGTTGGTTGCCCATCCAAATACTTCTCAGAATCAATGTCGCTTAACTTCGTTGATTTACAGGAAGCGGCGATGTGACATGACAACGATGTAGCTGAAGTATAGCTGAAAGTATACGTATTCGTGCATTTATTTCCGTATACCTCGTAACCTGGTAGTAGTTCCGTGCGTTGGTCTCTCTTCACGCGAAGGTCAAACTGGTGGCCTCGCGAGTTGCTCCCTTGCGCTCTCCATCGCACATAGCCAGGTACACTCGGTTCACCTGGTACCGTCCTGAGCCAGGCATCTAGTCTTCTTTTGAAGACTTCAACTTTGACCCCTATCACGTTTCTGAGGTCCTTTGGAAGCTGGTTAAAAAGTCTTGGCCCCCTGACAACCAAGCTGCTTTCCTTCAATGTTGAGGAGGTCCCTTGTCGGGCCTTTAATTTGGGAACACTACAGTGTTTAATTTGGGAACACTAGACATTTTGTCTTTCCTATTTTCCAGTGTTGTTTGGATGGTAATTGGGTTTAGTTTGAGGTTTGGTACCAGTTTTTCGCTCATTTTCCATATATATATATATATATATATATATATATATATATATATATATATATATATTGTATTATGGTGTACCTCTCTCTTCTTTCCAGGGAGTACAGATTTAGTTTACGTAGTCTTTCCCAGTAGTTGAGTTCGTTGCAGCCATCGATCTTGGCTATGAAGTGTCTCTGAATATCTTCTAGTTTGTCAATTTCTTCCTTCTTGTATTGGGGACGTCAAGACTGAGCAGTATTCAAGTTTTGGTATGATCAGTGTTTTCAGCAGGGGAATCATTACTCTCTTGTCCCTTCTTTTAAAGGTTCTTAGTCCCTGTCTCGCGACTCTCTTTGCTTTGTTTATCGCTATCTGATTTTATTTCGAATTTCGCATCATCGGTCATTATAACCCCCAAATCGATCGCTTTCGTGCTTCGAGCATTAAATGCAGTCTTTTTAAAATCCTCATTTCTACCATATCTCAAAAGCTGAAATTTCTCGGTGTTAAATGTCATGTTGTTTTCTGACCATTTGTATATTCTGTTCATGTCCCTCTGCAAGGCCTCCACCTCTTTTGCATCGCTGATTTTTCTGCTGATCTTTGTATCGTCTGCAAAGGATGTTACTATACTATTGCTGTTTACTTCATTGTCTATGTCTGTTAGCATGATAATGAAAAGGAGCGGGGCCAATACTGTTCCTTGTGGTACTGAGCTGCGTACTGCTGATTCCGATGATGATACACCTTGAATTTTGAAGACCTGTAGACGTTCTCTGAGGAAGTTGTAGATCCATTTTCCCACTTTGCCTGTTATTTCCATATGTTTCATTTTATGTGCTATTATACCATGATTACACTCGTCGAAAGCTTTAGCAAAATCCGTGTATATGACATCATAGTTTTCATTGCCTTCAAGTGCATCTAGGATATTGTTATAGGGCTCTATAAGTTGTGGTAGGTATGATCTTCCTGATCGGAATCCGTGCTGATTTTCGTTAAATCTTTCCAGTGTCTCCAAGAAGTCATAGATTTTCTCTTTAACTATTCTTTCAAATACTTTGGGAAGATGGGATGTTAAAGACACCGGTCTATAGTTTTTGCTTGAAATCTATCCCCTCCTTTATATACAGGGACAATGTTTGCTCTTTTCAAGATACTCGGTATTTCCCCAGATTCTAGGGATCTTCTCCATATCCAGTATATGGGTGTGGCTGTTTCATTTTTACATTTGTTAATCAATAATGTGCATATAAAACCCTAGTTTTGATTCTGCACCACCTTGAACCTAAAGCTTAAAGTGGAATCCGAACCATGATTCGTCAAGAAAGCCTCAAATTACAAAGTTCTATCCCGGACTCGATCCCACGACCTCCCAATCAGCAGCCCAGCATTTTAATCACTATAATGGATGAGCTAAAATACTGATGACAAAATATCGAAGGATACCAAGTCCATAAAATATAATTTTTAGGATAGAATAAGAGTGGCGTGTATTGCAACTAATATTTAGGCAAAAATTCCCCTGTCTGCAAATCGTCTCCATGGCTCCACGCAAAATAGTGCTTGCAGAGCTTGCTGACCTCCACTGAGGAAGGGTCAATGAATCTCGAGGGGAAAAGAATCAACAAATAGAAACGCCTTACAGAACCCAAACGATCCCAGCTATTACCTTAAAATTGCACGTTACGATTAATATTTCTGATGACTTAATAAGAAAGATTATATGACCGAATTTTATGTCTCGTAACTCTAATAGAATTTCGAGCCAAAATAAATATTCCCTCTTTCATTCGGATAGAGTTGGGCACAGTCGTAAAATGGCACTTGTTTATTCACAGGACGTATTTGGTGGAACGTTCCGCATGGAACAGGTAAACGTTTCCATTTATTAAATTTAATTTTTACTCTGGTTCTACTTCAAATAAGAAATGTTCGATAAACATACATACGACAGTCTCTCTCTCTCTCTCTCTCTCTCTCTCTCTCTCTCTCTCTCTCTCTCTCTTATGTATATATATATATATATATATACAAACTCAGAATGGTCCCCTGAGAAACTTATATGTTAAACACAGACCGTGCATGGAACAAGGAACTCTTCTGGGAAAATTAAATCCACTATAGTCCGAATAAGTAATGGTAAATGACAAATACCATAGTTTTTCTTTTTCATGATGCTAGCCCGACGTAGGCAACGGGTCTCTCGCAAAGAGGTCCCATAAATATAGCTTCCCTCACCAGCTATCTGCAAAGCAGACAGGATCCAGCTTTGGGACATGGATCTAGGGTTTAAAGCAAGCCTAGTCCCACTACATTCAGAACCTCTATATAAGTAAAAGACTCGTGGACGTGTTACGTGCCTTGAAAAGTGGACGCTCAATGTCCCGGTTGAGGTTTAAGTTTTGTTTTTTTGGCTAAAAATACAATAGTTACCCCTTTTTCTTTGATTTATTCAATCCGACGTGAATGCAACGAGTATTTTACTTATATAGAGGTTCTGAATGTAGTGAGACTAGGCTTGCTTTAAACCCTAGATCCATGTCCCAAAGCTGGATCCTGTCTGCTTTGCAGATAGCTGGTGAGGGAAGCTATATTTATGGGACCTCTTTGCGAGAGACCCGTTGCCCACGTCGGGCTAGCATCATGAAAAAGAAAAACTATGGTATTTGTCATTTACCATTACTTATTCGGACTATAGTGGATTTAATTTTCCCAGAAGAGTTCCTTGTTCCATGCACGGTCTGTGTTTAACATATATATATATTACATAGCTTAGTAAAATTAATCACAAAAAGCCCGACTATGGAGTTTTAATGAATAGATAACAAGATCATCCAAACTTTGCATAGTAAAGAAGCTTTTTATCAAATTCTGAGCTGTGATGGTCTGACTACATATTGATTAAAGCTTAACTGTCTATAGAGAATAAGAGAATTTGCATAAAATTATGTAAATTTCTCCTGCAAATTCACTTTTGTAGACGAGTCTTTTGAAGTATAATTTTTGTTATGCTGATATATATATATATATATAATATATATATATATATAGGGTGTCCCAAAAAAAACTATATACTCTTTATAGCATCATATATTTTAGAATTTAAAAAAAACCAAACAATATATTGTTATAGCAATTGCCAATGAAAGGTAAATTAGTAATCTAAGTGACCAAAATGTTATAGCGAGTTGTTTGCATATAAAATTTAATTAACTACGCCAAGTGCTCAAAATGTTCTCCGGCGGCATGAATGCACTTTCAATACAACAAAATCGTGTGGTCTGATGAAGCTACCTTCAAGCTGAATGGCACAGTAAATCGACACAGCTGCAGGTACTGGTCACTTGATAATCCACACGTTTATGTGGATAAACATGCTAATTTACCAGGATTAACAGCATGGTGTGGTTTATCATCCAGGGGTTTGGTTGGACCATTTTTCTTTAATGGGACAGTTACCGGTGCCGCGTATCTCGACATGCTGCGGACAGAAATTATACCTGCAGTTCGGAAGTTGTTTGGAAACGACGACTTTTACTTTCAACAAGATGGAGCCCCCCCCCCATTATCATTGTGATGTCAGAAGGTACCTCGATGAAACGTTGCCTAACCGTTGGATAGGACAAAGAGGAAGCGTTGAGTATCCTCCACGTTCACCGGACTTTACTCCACTTGATTTTTACTTGTGGGGCTACCTGAAGGATGCAGTTTATGGTACAAGACCCGCAACACTCGAACACCTTAAGGATGTAATTAGGGAAAAGTGCGGGACCATCACAGCATCCACATTAGTCCATGTCTGCGAATCAGTTAGTCGACGCATTCAAAAGTGCATTCATGCCGTCGGAGAACATTTTGAGCACTTGGCGTAGTTAATTAAATTTTATATGCAAACAACTCGCTATACCATTTTGATAACTTAGATTACTAATTTACCTTTCATTGGCAATTGCTATAACAATATATTGTTTGGGTTTTTTAAATTATAAAATATATGATGCTATAAAGAGTATAGTTTTTTGGGGACACCCTGTATATATATATATATATATATATATATATATATATATATATATATACGTGGGCCTTCTTTCAATAATTTCTTTTCGAGAAATTTTATTTTAGTCCTCCGTGAACTAAATAATTTGTAACATTTGGCCTTTAAAATTAATTTATAGGTAACATTTAACACTGGTATGCAACATATCTGATGTTTCAACATACATAACTGCTTTTTATCAATTCAGGTGTGCTGAATCCAAAAATCACATCCATTTTTTCTCATCACTTACAGTTTTCTGGCAAATACCTATCACCCATTTTGTATGGGTGGTATATAGACGTACACCCAATTATGTAATATATGTGCACAATATATATATTGAATGATTATTCATTATGCTTATATGCAGATACCATATATATATATATATATATATATATATATATATATATATATATATATATATATATATATATATATATATAATTTGAAAAGTTATGCTGCAACACGAGTCTAAAGGTTCACTTCCTTCACTCGCATTTGGACTATTTTCCTGAAAATTTGGGTAGTGTGAGTGAGGAACAAGGAGAAAGGTTCCGCCAGGATATCAAGAATATGGAAAAAGATACCAAGGAAGGTGGGATGTCAACATGATGACAGACTACTGCTAATCTCTGAAACGGGAAGGCTCAGAAGAAATGCAGCACAAGAAGCGAACAAAAAAACGACGATTTTCTCCTGCTGATCAATCATGATTGATCTATTATATATCGATTAAGTATCAAAGATGAATTTACTTTGAAATGTATTGCCTTTGTATTTCTTATAATTTTGTACTCTTGGAAATTTAGTTGTTTAATTGTTGTTTAGTTGCTTAATATATCTGACTTATATTTTGTGAAAAACCTTGGCATGATACATAAAAATGGTTGTGAAATTTGAAATCAGCATGGAAAAATTGTATAAGATCACGTAATAGAAATAAAACATCTCGTACTTTGGTTTGAAATGCAGACTTGTGCAATTAATAGGTAAACCTTTGCATTTAGTATTAAATATCCTTCTTAAATTAAAAGATATATTAAGAATAATAATTATTGTTATGAAACAGTGATTATAATTAATTGATAATGAGTCCTAAAATGAGGTAATAACAATTCAATGAGATTTCATAGTACTGAAGAAGTAAAAGTAAATAAGATAAATAATAAGAATTTAATTACAATGTTTTATCGTGGTCATTAAATTGAGATAATTTACATGCGTAATCTTTGTTTTAAATTTTGCTTCATGTTTGTTTTTCGAGATGTTGAAGAGGTAATATTATACTTTAATTAGACCAAAAGGCAAAAACTAAAATAAAAGTTTTTACAGAGATATTTCGCGGAAAAGATTTTACTCGATTTTTTAGGCAGGAAGGAGGGGCCAAGGGCCAATACCTGCAAAAATGACCCTCTCATAGAGGAAGAAGAAAGCCAAAATCAAAGTCCAAGGTTTTTCAGAGGCCTGGACACTCCGCGTTTGAAAGATTGAAGGTCATAGACAGGGGAAAGGGCGGATTGAGGAAGATTATTCCAGAGTTGAACGTTTGAGTAGATGAAAGATTGAAAATACCGATTAACCTTGCGTTAGAGAGTTGGACAGAAAAGGAATGATAATGTGATGAAAGTCTGGTACTCATGCTCTCCGTAAAGGAGGAGGCATGCAGTTAAGGAGTTCAGAATAGTAGTGTCCTTTATAATAGCGATAGTAAAGAGAGAATGAGGCAACATTGCGACGAACAGAGAGGGATTGAAGACTCAGTATGAGGTGTGGAATTGTACTCCATACAGGGCGGACAACAACCCCTGTACAGAGACAGCAACTGAGTGGGGGAGAAGAAATTGTGGAGCCGGTACTGCACACCTAACCTCTTAGAGACTGTTTTAGAAAGAGACTATATGTGATCTTTCCAGGAAAGGGAAAGATCACGAAAAATGGAAATGTTAAGAATGTTAAGAGAAGAGGAAGGATTGCGTTCTATATTGTTGGAGATAAGGGGATCGTCGTCTAGAAGATTGTGACGAGTAGACAGATGAAGGAACCGAGTTTTTCAGGCATTGAAAGTCGCAAGGTTTTTTTCTGCCTCAATCAGAGATGGTAGAAAGATCAGAGGTCACGTGCATCATAGCCGTCTCACTTGAAGCATGGAGTGACTGTTGAGAGGGACACTTTGTGGAGAGGGTGGAGAAGTGAAGGCTGGAATCATCAGAATAGGAAAGGATAGGATAGGAAGTGCGACTTAATAGATCATTGATAATTAAAAGAGAGTGGGTGACAGGACAAAGCCACGAGAACACCACTTTTAATAGCTTTAGGAGAAGAACAATGGCCTTCTACAACCGCAGCTATAGATCGGTCAGAAAGGAAATCAGAAATGAAGACACTGATGGAAGGACCGAGACAGAAGGAGGACATTTTCAAAATTAAAGATTTGTGCCAGACACTATCAATAACTTTGCCGTTAACCCAGCGCAATAGCAAAGTTTTCACCAAAATCTCGAAAGAAGGATGACCAAGAGTCAGAGATATATAGAAGAACATCGCCAGTAGAGCGTCTCTTGTGGAACCTATACTGATCTGATCTGAAAGAAGATTGGATTGTGAGAGGAGAGCTGTTTAATAATCTTCCTATTAAAGACAGACTCAAACTCTTTAGAAAGGCAGGAAATGAAAGCAATTGAAAGGTTGACAGGGATCACCCTATTTTGGGACAGTGAATAAAAGCGAACTTCCAGTAAGAAAGAAAAGTACCAAATGAAAGACAAAGACGAAAGCGTTTGCCTAGGCACGGTGTCAACACAGAAACACTGTGTTTGAGAATAACAGGAGGGACGCCATCAGGACCGCATCCCTGGAGTTGAGTTCAGGTAGGGCAAAAAAACATCTTTGGAAGAGATTCTAATTTCAGACATAATTAAGTCAGAGGGAAGAGGAGATCGAGAAACAGCACCGGAATCATTCAGGTTTGAGTTGGAGGCGAAAGTTTGAGCAAAGAGTTCAGCTTTATCAGGAGAAGATACGGCATCTGAACCGTCAAAATTAAAAAGAGGGGGGAAAGAAGAAGAAAAAGTAAAGCTGTTGGAGAGTTTCTTGGCTGGGTGCGAGAAAGAGTAAGATCTACAGATCTACAGAAGCTAAGGCTAACAAAGACCCTAAGATCCACTCTAAGGTTAGCCCGAAAGAAAGAAGAGAGTAGGGGGTTAAAGGAAGAGAATAAGGGGTTAAGAAAGTAGCAAAACTTCTCATTCGTGGGTTAACATTCATTCAGAAAAAGAGAGAGAAAGACTCACCATCATCATTCGCCGGCCACTGCCGACAAGTCGGAAAAATAGTCGAAGAGAATAGGAAAGGAGTGAAAGATGAAAAGAAGTAAAATAAGAACGCTTACAAACCATGCAAACACAGTCTTAACTCAAACACTGTCACACCATGCAAACTACAGACATGCAAGTAAAGAGAGGATAAGAAAAGACCCCAAAAAAAGTACAAAGAATAAAACAAAACGTGGGTTAGTTTACGCTACGAGCTACATCTAAGTTCGTGTTAGTCTAATTTTTTTTTTAAATATAATTTTATTGCTGGCATATCACACGCTGGCATGTCACAAGCTGGCATTAATCGTCAACAGACTCAAACCTCGACCATTACCCCCAGAGTTCCTGTTGCTAATTGTTTTATTATTTTAAACGACGTTAATATTTTTAAAATGCCTATCTAAACGGTTCTTAAACATATTAATGCTGGTAGAGTTCACGACGGACGTGGGAAGATTATTCCACTTATCAATTACTTTAAAAGTAAAAACGTTTTTAGCGATGTTAGTAATGAAACGTCTGCCACGTAATTTAAATCCAGTTATTACGAGTATTGCTATCATCGAAAATGGACAATTTGTCAAAATTTACGTTATCGATTTTATTAACGATTTTGGAAACGTCAATAAGCTCCCCCCTTAATTTCCTAGTTTCGAGTGAATGCGAGTCTAACTCTTTAATCCTATCTTCGTAAGACTTTTTGCGTAGTGACGGAATTAGTTTCGTGGCGCGTCGCTGAACCCTTTCCAACCTATCAACATCCTCACGCAAATACGGGCACCAAAACTGAACGGCATATTCTAAGTGAGGCCTGACTAAGGACTTGTAAAGGGACAATATAATATTCTTCGATTTAAATTCGAAATTACGCGCTATGAAGCCTAACATCTTATTAGCTTTTGAGCAAGACTCCAGGCACTGGTTCCTAACTTTTAAATCCTTAGATACGCGTACGCCTAAATCTACTTCCTTCATTGCTCGCTAACTGTGTATCATCCATCGTGTACGTATAATTGTTATTACGAGAACCTATATGCAAAACTTTACATTTGTCTACGTTAAATTGCATCTGCCACTTATCCGTCCACTCCATAATCCTATTTACATCGTCTTGGAGCCTATTTCTATCGTCCACGTTAAGAACTTTATCGCCTATTTTAGTATCATCGCGAATTTTGGCACGTTACTGGTCAAGCCTACATCTATGTCGTTACTGTAGATTACGAATAGCAATGGGCCTAACACTGAACCCTGAGGGACACCGCTACCTACATCCAACCATGAATCTTGAAATTCATGCAAGATGAATTGGAATTAGATAGGTTTACACATTTTTGTCGAATGAACGAATTTTTGGCGAGTCCAAAAACAGGTTTTGTACGTAGAAATGTAAGTTGCGTAAGAGTCAGGAGTTGGATGGCAACAGTACCTTCTGAAAGCCTCCTCTCTGATGCGGATAGCATTAGAACAAATAAAGTTTAAACCAAGTTTATTTGTATTAAGAGTAGGAAAAGAATATGTAGTGTACGCCGCCATGCTCGTGAGAATCGGAGGGGTACCGGCCACTGAAGCATTAATCATTCCACGGGAAATCAGTGAGGTACTGCCCAGTGGCGGCTCGTCGGTAGTCGCTGCGGAACTGCAGCACCCCTAAATTTTTTATTTACAATTGAAATAATCAAGAACAATATAAGGATGAGCTCACTGAATAACTTTTTCAATAACTTTTGAAACTTTTATTCATTGCTCAATGCTCATCCTTTTATTTCAGTAATTATTTCAACCCATTCTTCGAGACAGCATCCCTAGAATTTTTAGTCACGAGCCGCCACTGGTACTGCCCATATATAGGTATATATATATTGGGAGGGGAGTGAGTGAACCTGAAGCACAGCTTTCAGGAAAAGTCGTCTGTGCTGCATTACGTGCAAAATATTATGTACTAAAAGTCTTGAAAACAGGTACTGTTCTTATAATAATTGTAGGATGTTCGAATTCATCATGTGTTTAACCGAGCAGACATTTACTTTCACTTTATGAGCGTACACAAAACTCCTTTTATATTATCAATGAGGTAAAGCAAATGAATATTTGACGGAGTATATAAAAATGCTTCTAAGCTCAAATTCCCATTAGAAGGACTCTACGAAAAACAAAAAAGAACAAGAGATTTCTTGAAATAAAATAATCTCACATTTTCAGCAGTTTCCTCCCTTCTCAATGCTCCCACTGGGAAATTTTTTTTTTTTGAGGGGACATAATTTCATTGGAAGACTATTTTATTTGGTAAGTGGTTCAGTTTTATTTGTTTTTCAAAAATATTTTAAACATTACAAATCCTTTGAATTTCTTTTTGTGAAATTAATTCTTAATTTACATTTGGATGTCATTTATTTGTAGACAGAGGCTAAATCTTTTCATAAAACAAACATTTTTCGTGTGACATTTAATTAATAGTAAATTTTAATGCTACAAAATTATATGAATTTAATCGGTTCAAAAAAGCATCTTTTACATTTTGTCTCGTATCGTACACATATATATATATATATATATATATATATATATATATATATATATATATATATATATATATATATATATATCGGCTATTGATTGATGGCGTGGAAAACGCAGTTTAATAATGAACAGGAACACCAGAGAAAAAACAAACATCCTTCACGGTTTAATCAGTAACAACGTTTCGGAATGCACTAATTCCATCTTCATGGTTAAAATAATAAACCAGAACAGGTAGGCGGAAACGGATCCTCTCGGAGGACCATAGGGCAACGAAACAAGCGACACCGAAGGAAAACGAACTTGAAATGCACAAGGGGCAACGAAAAACAAAGAACATAAATATTGTCCTGGCTAATATTCAAGGAATAGGACCAATCACTCAACAAAGTTTCGTACCTGAAAGGATTTATGGACGAAATAAGGGCGGACATCGCATTTCTCACAGAAACTTATCTTAAGGATAGCCAAGAAAATTGTGAAAACTGCGAACATTGTATTGATAAGAAAGAGATAAATATAGAGGGGTTGAACTTACTAAGAGCGGATAGAACAGCGAGACGTAAAGGTGGCTATGCTATATATGTACATGAAGGTCACATGACAGAAACAGTAATAAGTAAATTAAACAGCTTTGTGGAACTCCTAGCAGTGAAAATAGAAAAACTAAACGTGATACTGATAGTCGTCTATAGACCTCCAAACACTCCAACCAAAAATTCTCGGAGGCCATTGATGATATCAGAAACCTAATAAAGGCCATAAACCCTCCATCCCCAAATATAATGCTCTGCGGAGACTTTAATTTCCCATTTATGAAATACAAAAAGGTGGATAGGAATATACATATGCACTTGTCCTGGAGCAAGCAAAAATGTTGATGACTCTTACAAACGAGTTTATGCTGACACAGGAGATAAAAGAAAATACCAGAAAAAATAACTGCCTAGAGCTGGTATTCACGAATAACACGAACTTGATTGCTGATATAAAAATAACCCCAACCATTATCTCAGACCACAACTTAATCGAGATATAAACAAATATGACGACAACATTAAAAGACAATACACATATTGAAGAAAGAAGCAAATTTGGGGCCTTTAACTTAAACTCCAAGACTATAAATTGGGAAGCAATCAGGTCACACATGGCCCAGATAGAGTGGAAAACAGTTTTAGAGAATAAAACAACTGAAGAAATGCCAACAAACTCCAAACTCACAGCCAAAAGGAAAGAGGAGCGGGCTAGAGAAGCAAAAGAGAAGAATATTCCGCAAAAGAATGAGAGTGGAGGCGAAGTAAGCCAACTGCGGAGATAGCAATGCCAGAAAAGTAATAAAAGAAAAACTAGAGGGTATCGATAGGGAAATACAAACCCTGATTAAGGACCATACAGAGAGGGAAGAGGAAAAGGCGGTAGAAGCAATAAAGGAAAATCCAACAAAAACGCGCGCCGCTATCGGGCCCTTGAAGGAAAAAAATAATGAACTAACCGACGATCTAAGAGAAATATCGTAAACATTGAGAGCCCAATATAAATCAGTCTTCAGTACCCCAAAGAGTGACAAAACGATACCTGGCATAGATGTATTCTTTGAAGAGAAATTGGAAGGAGAGTGTATAACAGACTTTGATTTTACCCAAGAAAATGTAGCGAGAGCTATATAACAAATGAAATCACATTCAGCTGCAGGTTCGAACAAATGGAACACATTATTGATTAAAAACTGTGAAAATGACATAGCTGCACCCTTATACTGGAAATGGAGAAGATTCCTAGCCACTGGGGAAATACCGAGCATCTTGAAAAGAGCAAACATTGTTCCTATATATACAGTAAATGAGGGGATAGATCTCAAGCAAAGAACTATACACCAGTGTCATTGACGTCCAATCTCACCAGAGTATTTGAAAGAATCTATGATTTCTTGGAGACACTGGAAAGATTCAATGAAAATCAGGACGGATTCCGATCAGGAAGATCATGCCTATCACAACTTATAGAGTCCTATAACAATATCCTAGTTGCACTTGAAGGCAATGAAAACTATGATGCCATATACACAGATTTTGCTAAAGCTTTCGACAAATGTGATCATGGTATAATAGCACATAAAATGAAATATATGGAACTAACAGGCAAAGTGGGAAAATGGATCTACAACTTCCTCAGAGAACGTCTACAGGTCGTCACAATTCAAGGTATATCATCATCAGAATCAGAAGTACGCAGCTCAGTACCACAAGCAGGGCCGGATTAAGGCCAACTGATGCCCTAAGCACAGCCCAACAATGGTTCCCCCTCGACCCTTCCATTTTCTAACTAACAAGACATTAAGACTCAATAAGTGCTGAATGTGAAATAATAGATTAAAAATTCAGTTTTCTTCCAGGCCATCCCCCAGGCCAGACCCCACAACTATATTAAATATAACCTGTTTTTTAATTTTATTTATTTAACACTAAATAGCAGTAAGCAATATAAGCAAATTATTTACTTATAACTAGGGCAACAGGAAAAATGCAAATTTTCAACACTTTTTTATTCATTTTTTAAAAAACTGTTATAAGGGAAAAATGCAAATACAAAAATTTATTGAAAACGATTCTTTCTACAGAAATCGATGTTGGTGGTCAATTTTTGGAAAAGAAATTCTAATGAAGAAATATCATTATTTGTACGAAACAAAACATCTTTTATTCCATTGCTTTCTAACCTTGAAGATACATAGGATTTCAACATACATGGATCAAAAGATGCAAAATAATGCTTATTGTTGCCTACTTATAACTTTATTTATACTTTAAAAAGTTTTCTCTGTGGTGCCCCCTTCCCTTGGTGCCCTAAGCACGTGCTTATTTTGCTTAATGGTTAATCCAGGCCTGACCACAAGGTACAGTAATGGCCCCACTCCTTTTCATTATCATGCTAAAGGACAGAGACAATGACGTAAACAGCAATAGTATAGTAACATTCTTTGCAGACGATACAAAGATCAGCAGAAGAATCAGCGATGCAAATGAAGTGGAGGCCTTGCAGAGGGATACGAACAGAATATACAAATGGTCAGAAGAGAACAACATGACGTTTAACACCGAGAAATTTCAGTTCTTGAGATATGGTAGAAATGAGAAACTTAAGAGACTGCATATTATGCTCCAGATAGACAGGAAATTCAGAGAAGCACGAAAGCGATCGATTTGGGGGTAATAATGACCGATGATGCGAAATTTGAAACACAAAATCAGATAGCGATAAACAAAGCAAAAAGAGTGGCAGGACATATACTAAGAGCGTTCAAAAGAAGGGACAGGACAGGAGAGTAATGATTCTCCTACTAAAAACACTGATTATATCAAAACTTGAATACTGCTCAGTAGGCCGGGTCGAAAATGGTAAATTTTTTATTTCTTAAAAAGTACACTATGTGAGAAGTTTCATTTTATCATCTTAAGAAAATAATGAAATATCAAACGTGTGCTACCCCTGCTATCCGTAGCACATACCCAGCTCCTTTTTACCCTCAAATTTGCATATATTTAAATGGGAAAAAAATTTATTTCTTAAAAAGTACACTATGTGAGAAGGTTTTTTTTATCACTTTAACAAAATATTAAAAAAATCAAGCATGTGCTACCCTACTACCCCTATCACATGCCCCTCCTCCCTTTTTTACCTTCATATTTGCATATGTTTAATGTTGTTATATGTTACATGATGAGTTGTTTGTTTAATGCCTAATATTTTTGTTTCGATAAACAGAAATCAATTTTCAGATAAATAGAAATAATTTGCATTTGCTTTAATTATAATTTGAATTATCATAAATTATAAATTACATATAATTTGATTTTACTTCTGAATATAAACTATGACTACTAGAAGCAAGTCCTCAAATGCAGCCTTTGGATATCCTACGGAATTCCCACCAGCCATGACTCCTTCAAAAGCAGATGTTGTGAGACACTACTTTTTTGTGCGCCGTCTTGAAGAAGCTAAATCAAGAGGATCAGCAACTGCTAATGATTGTTACAGGGTTGTTGTAAAAGATATTGAAGATATTTGGATGAAATTTTCTTTTCCTACGATTAACACCAAATCGGACTAATAGAAGAAGCCTCAACATTGAACAAGGTGCCGTTACATCGAAGAAATGAAAGTTTTGCCTTAAAAGTAACTCAGTATGATGAAATGTTTGATATATCTTCTTGTGAATGCTATGATAAGGGAATTGATAGGAAATCTTGCAGGTGTGAGGATAAAATACCAATGGCAGAATGGGAGTCTTTTGTGGGTCAAAAACAAAAAAAAAAATCAGTTAGGACCAATTGATCGCATAGCTAGTTCAACTAGCTATGCACAAGAAGAAATGACTGAAGCCACCAATGTTTTACCACCGGAATTTATAGAAAATACCGAAGAAGACATGGATGTATATTCAGGGAGTCAGGCTGTAGATTATGAGTCCGATTTAGAATTGACTGGGAATATTCAGAACAGGCACTCCTATAAAAACCTAGCATTAACAGCAGATCGTTATCGTGTAATTTGTAGAACTGCAGCTGCAATAGTCAATGCAGCTTTAAAAGATATGGGGATCCTTAACCACACCAACATGCTTGACAGAAAGAAATTAGAAAGAGAAAGAAATCGCATGGGTGAAACAAATACTTTTAGGTCTAAATCCGAAAATCTGAAGATGGAGTGCCCTGGATTTGATGGAAGGAAAAATAACACATTAACTAAAAGTGAAAAGATAAAAGAAGAACACTATGTTATTGGGAAAGAACCTGGAAGCATCTACGTAGTGTAGACCATGTCACACCAGATAATGGAACTGCTCGCTGCATAGCAGAAGAGTTGATAACTATTATTACAGACTCGAACAGCACAGATACTATCCAAGCTATACTGTGTGATGGTACTCCTGTAAATACAGGAAAAATTGGTGGAGCCATAAAACTGGTTGAAATTCATCTTAACAGACAAGTGCAGTGGTTGGTGTGTCTCTTGCATTTGAATGAGCTGCCTTTTATGCACGTCTACAAAGCCATTGATGGTAAAACAACAGGTCCAAATACTTTTGTGGGTTCAATTGGGAATAAACTGAAAACAGATTTAACAAAATTGGAGGTAGTCAAATATTCTCGCGTAAAGGGAAACATTAAAGAAGTTCCAGCAAATGTTGTGAAGGAGCTAAGCAGTGATCAAAGATATCTCTATGATATGTGTTTGGCAGTGCAAACTGGAGACACTTCTCAAGATCTGTCCACTCGATTCCCAGGTACCTTTCACCATGCTCGCTGGCTAACTCTCGCCAACAGGGTCCTTTGATTATATATCTCAACACCAAATCCCGATAAAAACCTTCAAGATATAGTCAAGATTATTATGCAGTTCTGTGCTCCAAGGTGGTTTTGTATAAAATCTCATCCTAATGCAACTGATGGTGCATATAACTTTTGGCATTTAATGTACTTGCTTCGAAATTTAAATGAACAACATAAGATCAATCATAGAACCAGTATTAAAGAATAACGCCTACTTTGCCCACCCAGAAAATATACTCGTATCAATGGTAACTGACAAGAGACTAGAAATTAGGGAGCGAGCTATTCAGAAAATCATCTTTTCAAGAACAGGATTTTCAGGTATCAGAAACTTTGAGTTGCCTCGAACCCCCAATTTCTAATCTACTGACTACACCGAGATGATCGATTAACAAAAAGAGATCATTACTCCTCCACTGCTGCTGAACAATTTTAGCGACGATGAGCTACTACAGGCTCGATGTAAGCCACTGGAGATAGTTTCTTTTGCATGCCACAGTCAAAGTGTGGAAAGGGCCAGAGCATTTTTTAACCTAGTGAGTGGGCGACATGAATGTCACCCAGTGAAGAAAATTTGTCGCCCAGTAAATGAAATTTTAGGGTACTGGGAGACAAGGAATTTTCAAAATTTGTAAAAATAGAATTGTCTTGGGAGCATTGTCTTGGAAGCCATATAAATACACATATCATAATACATGCACATATGTCACAATTAGACCTGTTTATCCTAAATGTAAATATGAAATTTACATTGAATATTTATATATAGATAATGCTAGTGTTATTTCAGACCACACGGGGATGGGATGGTGGCCTGATCAGGGGACATCCAGATCCATAGTATCCTTAATCCAGGGGTGTGCTGCTGGGACCGGCTTGGTCTGGTTCGTCCGAACCGGTTGTTAAATTTTGATTGGATCACCGAACCGTTTGTTTGTTTTTAACAAATATTTAACAGTCAGTAGAAATTTATTTATATCTAAATTTTTTTAATTTTTTCAGGATTTTATAGAAAAATATAGGTAGTATCACAAGCACTGGTCGTTTCAATATTTATTTAATTTTTTATGAAAAATTAGTTTATTTTTAGATAATTATGTCATTAGTGAGTATAAAGAATATGTTAAATAATTTCTGCCAAAATGTTACAAAATGCTGTTTGGAAAAGCTAAAATGCGTTGGCTTCCGGGGCTCCGCCCCGGACCCCGCTGGGGGAGCTACTGTTCACCCCCAGACCCCCTAGCTTAATGACTCGCTCCATCTGCACTCGCCAATTTACACCCCTATCTGTATCAGAACCGGTTGATAAGAAATTGGCAGCACACTCCTGCCTTAATCCCCCACTTCCCACTTCCCGATCTGCCTTTGCCGCCCAGTGGGAAAAGCTTAAAAAAATGCTCTGGAAAGGGCAGTGAACCTAGTAACAAAGGTACGTCAGGAAAGAATAGGATATAACAACCGTCAAAAGTTTATCTTAAACTCATTAGAATCAAGGCGAAAACTGCCCAAGTTTGAATGGAAGGCGCAATGGAATGAGTAAGAAACATATGAAATAAAATTTCTTAATGATATTGAACATTTCTTCTCTTTTGATGTAATCAGGAACAATGAAAAAGTGAATTGAATTTTAGCACATTTATCATGCCTCTAATTCTTTCTTCCGAATATATTGTTGTACTTAATTAATTTTCCTAATACTGTACATTATTAAATAAAATATTATACGTTAATAAAGTTTTATGTCGTCAAAAAACCTGAATGTAGAGTAAGTCTCGTATAAATGGAATATTCTTCGATATCGGTCAAAAAGTGAAAAATTGTGCCAGGGGTAGGAGGCTTTAAACAGCGAAAATAATTTATGAGGGAGTTCCTGTGTTCCATTCAAACCCCTCACAATATGTACCTTTTCAATATAAAATTTCGACCCGGCCTACTGCTCAGTCTTGACGTCCCCATATAAAAGGGAAGAAACTAATAGACCAGAAGAAACTCAGACACATTTCACAGCAAAGAACTCAACTACTGAAAGAGACTACATAAACTAAATATGTACCCACTAGAAAGAAGAAGAGAGATGTATACCAGAATCTACATTTAGAAAATGATCGAAAAACTGGTACTAAACCTCAAACTAAGCCCAATTACCATTCGAACAACGCTGGAAAATAGGAAAGGCAGAATGTGTAGTGTTCTCAAATTAAAGGCCCAACGAGGGACCTCTTCAACACTGGAGGAAAATATTATGTTGACCCAAAAGTTATCAGAATTTTTACAATTTTTTAATAACAATCGTCATATTCTATGGTCCTTATCTATATTTCCGCAAGCAATTCAATTCCTCTTTGATACTGGTCCTTGGACGCGAAGACACTTTATTTCGAAAAAAAAAACTAAAAAAAATTATAAAAAAACGAAAGCACAATATATAAAAAAATTCCGAAAAATTTGGGCCACCCTATTAGTTTGGTTGTCAGGGGGCCAAGACTTTTTAACCAGCTTTCAAAGGACCTCAGAAACGTTACAGGGGTCAAAGTTGAAGTCTTCAAGAGAAGACAAGATGCCTGGCTCAGAACGGTACCAGATGAGCCGGGTGTACCTTTCTATGTGCGGTGGAGAGCGCAAGAAAGCAACTCGTTCCTCCATCAAGTCAGATCTAGAGGCGGGGCCACCAGTTTGACCTTCGTGTGAAGAGAGACCAACACACGGAACATCAACGAGGTTAACAAAGTTATATCTAGGGTTAGATCCTGTTCCAAAGCTGGATCCTATCTGCTTGGCATATAGCTGGTGAGGAAAGCTATATTTTTAGGCCTTTTTGCGAGTAACCCGTTGCCCACGTTGGCCTTCCATCATGAAAAAGAAAAACTATTGTATTTGTCATTTACCATTACATATTCGATCTAGTAGATTTAATTTTCCCAGAAGAGTTCCTTGTTCCACGCCCGGTCTATGTGTAACATAAAAACATAAAAGTTTCTCAGGGGACCATTCTGAGTTGTATGATATATATATATACACAGTCGGTGGCAGAAGTTTTGTCCCTCCAAATAATATAAAATATATATATATATATATATATATATATATATATATATATATATATATATATATATACAGGGTGGCCCAAAAAAAATGGCACCAATTTTCAGAAGTGATATCTCAATAACCATTGCAGTTAGGGATTTTAAAAAACAACCAAATGAAAGATAATTCTTTTCTCTTTAAATACTTAATCAATAGCTTGATGGTTATAAACCCATGTAATGCCAAAAATTGGCTTATAAGAAAAATATACAAAAAAAAGTTGCGCATTTATATTTATTCCTTTTATTTTTTTCTAATTAATTATCTTCTAATTTACGGTCTTTAAACGAAGTTCTGTGGTTTTAAGTTAAACCTAATTTTCAATAAATGGCTCAATCTGCCCTCCATTATGGTCAACCACAGCCTGTAATCTCGCCCTCCATTTTGAAATTCCTTTGAGATCGTCACTTGTGAGAGATTTTCCCATGCAGCCTGAATTCGTTCACGAAGATGGTTCACATCACGGATTTTCTGACCATGGTAGACTTCTCTCTCTAAGGCAGACCACACAAAGTAGTCAATGGGGTTTAGATCTGGGCTGCATGGTGGTTAATTATTTGGTTCGATAAAACCAGGACAATTATTATTGAGAAATGTTATTGTTTCCTTGGCTGTATGAGATGGGGCTCCATCTTGCATGAACACAAAATCAGTGCTCGTCTCCTTGATCTCTGACAACATTGGAGACAAAATGTCATTACAGTAGTAAATTGAGTTAATTTTAACGCCTCGCTGAATAAAAATGATGGATGTTTTGTTCTCAGATGACGCTGCAAGGGAAACCATTATCGAATCTGAAAAGTTTTTTTTTCACGCAAAAGTCGTTTTGGGTCAACATGAGTTTTTGTCGCCACTGCTGCACGAACCCGATCATTTTGGGTATTTCGTGGTGTTTCGACCGTAAATCGTTTCTCATCAGAAAACCAAATTTTTTTCACAGACTCATTTGACCGAAATCTTCACAATAGATTTTTACATCGATGGAAACGTCTTTCTTTCACAGGCTCCGATAAAGCAGTAACCTTCACCCTCTTAAATGTTTTCAACCCAAGATCTTTTCGAATTATTCGCTGTACTGATGAACGTGAAATCCCGGTTTCTTTCGCAACTTCACGTTCACTTTTACTTGTTCCCGGTTGTTCCTCTTGACTTAAAACCATTTCATTTACTTTTTCAATGTTTTCTGGCGTTCTAATACTTTTTGGTCGACCACTTCCCGGACGCCGTTGACTGCTGCCGGTTTCTTTAAGTTTTTGTAAAAAATGTGCCACAGTTCTTTTTTTCCAATTTCTATTTGGAAATTCGTAAAGGATTCTGTTTAATGAATATCCTTTTTCTTCACGTAGTGCTTGTATAATGTTCTTATCAGATTCTCTCAATCCCATCTTGAGGGGGTCTGGAATAGAAAAATTTCATTTAAAATTAGGATCAAGGAATAAATATAAATGCGCAACCTTTTTTTGTATATTTGTTTTGGAAGCCAATTTTGGGCATTATATGGGCTTATAACCATCAAGCCACAGAATAAGTATTTAAAGAGAAAAGAATATCTTTCATTTGGTTGTTTTTTTAAGTCCGTAGCTGCAATGGTTATTGAGATATCACTTCTCAAAATTGGTGCCATTTTTTTTGGGCCACCCTGTATATATATATATATATATATATATATATACACATCTTATTTCTTTATTGCTTTTGTAATGTGCTCAGCTCCCATAGCATCTCAAAACCAGAGTCGTGCAAAACCTATTCTTCGACTCGCCAAAAATTCTTTCATCAGACAAAAATCTGAAAACCTGTCTAATTCTTACTCTTCTCGTTCTTTCTGCCATCTAGCTAAAGACCTCCCCAACAACTTTTTCTTTTTCTTCTTTCCTCCCTCTTTTTCCATTTTGACGGCTCAGTTACCGTCTCTTCTCCTGATAAAACTGAACTCTTCACTCAAGCATTTGCCTCCAACTCAACTCAAGACAATCTTGGTGCTGTTTCTCCATTTCCTCCCTCCTTTCACTTAATTATGTATGAAATTAGAATTTCTTCCAAAGATTTTTTTTCCTTCCATATCTGGGCTCATCCCTAGTAATGCGAACGATCCTGATGGTGTCCCTCCTGTTGTTCTCAAGAACTACTGTATGCTTCTGTGCTGACACATGTGTTGAATCCAGGTCCAGTTATAGGTCTTTCCTATCACACGACCTTTGACGTTGCAACATTTAAAAAATAATAACTAACATAGATTATATCGTCTTAATATTTTACGACACGTGTGTCATCTGAAATATTCTAACATAATAAATATTAAGATGATATATTAAACTGAAGAGAATGTCTGAGAAAAACATTTTATTTTAAATAATAAAGCAAGAAACAAAAGGCGTGGAAAAAGGTTCCTTTCGAATGATTTCCTTTAGACGTAATTACACCTTTTGCGGATCACCTGAAGATCAGGGCCCCCAGCCTTCGTTAGTTAGCCTTATAAGGCTAACTAACAAAAATATCACAACTTAACCTAGCCAATCGTTAGGTCAACTGTACGCCCTTGACGATTGGTTAGGTTAAGTCGTGATATTTTCGTTAGTTAGCCTTATAAGGCTAACTAAAGAAGGCTGGGGGCCCTGATCTTCAGGTGACCCGAAAAAACTATAGTGTTTGTCATTTATCATTCTTATTCGGACTATAGTGGATTTAATTTTCCCAGAAGAGTTCCTTGTTCCATGCACGGTCTGTGCGATTGACACTGGGGGCTTATTAAAATTGGGGGTTATAACGGAAAAGTACCGAAATGGGATCTACAGGGTGTCCCGTAAGTCTGGACCCATAGGGAAAAATAATAAAATTACAAAATAGTCCAAAAATTTATTACATAATCTGTTCAAAGTGTCCGCCGTTGTGTCGCACACATAGTTGAAGACGCAATCTCCACTGCGACAGCACTTTCTGAATCACAGTCGCAGAAATTTCTTGACACGCCTCCACAATGCGTGCTTTAAGGTGGAAAATGTTCTGAAGTTTGACCTCGTACACTTTGGCTTTCAAGTGGCCCCACAAATAAAACTCCAGCGGAGTAAGATCATAATAAAAAAATAATAAAAATAATAATAAAAAAAATATATATATATATTATAAATAAATTTTTGGACTATTTTGTAATTTTATTATTTTTCCCTATGGGTCCAGACTTACGGGACACCCTGTATGTATTTTATAATTCTTGAAGTGACAAAACCTGTCACTGACTATAGTATATATATATATATATATATATATATATACACACCCGCCTCGTTAACACGGTGGTTATGACTGGGTTGCTGCTGATCGGGGGTCGTGAGACCAAGCAGGGTGAGAACTATGTAATTTCTGACGTTCTTGGTGAGTAGTGGCTGGGATTTCACGTTCAGATGTGGGTGTAGGATGGGGAAAAAAATCTTGATCTTCATGAAAATGAACAATTCTGGCAGATAGGACCCAGCTTTGGGACAGGGTCTAGCTCCTGTCCCAAAGCTGGGTTCTATCTGCTCAACATATTTGTTTAGTAGATAGCCGGTGAGGGAAGCTATATTTTGGGGCCTCTTTGCTAGTGACCCGTTGCCTACGGTGGGTTTCCTTCATGAAAAGAAAAACTTCAGTAATTGCCATTTAATATCCCTGAAGCGTTCCTTGTTCCATGCACCGTCTGTGCATATATGACATTCCGTGGCTGAGTAAAATAACATTACATGCAGAAATTGGTGAAATAGCCTTTGCCGATGTCATTTTTAATCTACATTACATACGCATGGAATAAGTCGGTAATTCAGTAATCTGAATGCGTCTTTGCGTCTCCCTTGAAGCTCTATTCGTTGTGAGTAATTCCTTCGAAACTCATGATTAGTTTTTAGAGTGGCTTTGATGCATGCCATTAGAAAGAGATATTAGAGGTTGGAGACCTTTAAAATAGTTTCATTTATATCTTTTTAACTTTCAATATTTATTTATTTTTAATTAATTAATTATTCGTACCAATATCTGCAACTGTATCTGAAATAGCGCACGTACGTACTTTGTTCCTAATATGTTCAAAAAAATTTATTTCAATGCGTGAAGGGATTTAATGACAATTGCTCGATAATGTTCGATAATGACACTTTGAGTAATTTTTCACTTTTAAATTTATTTGCAAATTACAAATGAAGAAAATCTTCAAACGGAAATGCTAAAGATAACAAACTAATGAAACGTTAGAAGAAGTCTTCCAGAAATCTAAACACAGGAAATGAGTATGTTAGGTTGGCAACAACCAACTGATGATAATAAAGTCACTTTTTTTTTCTAAGAATTCTAATAGAGCCGTAATCAGGTTTGACTCTTTGCGAAAAGAACCAAATCGTATATGTTTGGGCTTCTCAAACACAGAATGTCTCTAAACACGAGAGAACTTTAAATCTTGATCGAATGTGGTATGTCAAATCGATACGTCAAATGATACATCTAATTAGGTGATTTTGCAAACCCAACAAAACATGCAAGTTATTATTATTATTATTATTATAATTATTATTATAGTATATATATATATATATATTAGTGGTGGACCGGACCGGATATCCGCATCCGCATCATTTTTAACATCCGCATCCGCACTTCTGACTGCGGATGTTATGCGGATATTACTTCTAATAAATTATGCAATTTACAATTAAATTAGCTTATAAAGTAGCTTCTAAGGCCCAGTCATGCACATTTCATGTAAAGTATTAATTATTAATGAACAAACAAATATATAAACCTCAAAATATAAATAGCTGGTAACACAGAAAATTGAATGAAACTTGTTTCATTGAATTTTCTGTGCCTGAAACTCTTGAGAAAGTTTTTATTTTTATCATAATGAAAACATTAATATTAATTTTAATTTTTATGCATTACCTGCCATAATAGTAATATCACGAAATTTGAAAAATTGTCATATATTCATAATTCTATATTATATTGATAGATTAACTCAATATCCGCATGAACGGATATTGAAATTAAAGATTCGCATCCGCATCCGCAGATGTTGAAAAACTGACATCCGGTCCACCACTAATATACAGTGTGTGTATGTGTATATATATATATATATATATATATATATATATATATATATATAATGAAAATAACCACGAAGGAAAATGAAACACGAAATAGTGCTCAAACACTTTCGTCTAATGACATCCTCAGGAACACAGGATTAGACGAGGATTAGACGAAGATTAGACTCTGGATTAGACACTTTCATTAGACGAAAGCGCTAGAGCACTATTTCGTGTTTTAGTTTCCTTCGTGGTTATTTTCATCATAAATATTATTCACGTGTTACTTTCGTGAAATAATTTTCATATATATACAGGGTCATCGAAAAGGAACTCCGGGGTTTCAAACTTTAATAATTTTTTAAATACAAAACCAAAAGCCGTTTCCTTTGTTAGAAAATTTAATTATAACAGCCTTTTTTCCTATTTAAATTTTGGAGGTGGTACACTCTTGTTCAATTTTCAATTTCCAGCAACATGAAACGGTTGGGTTGTTACAAGTTGGAGCAATTTGGAACAAGTTCCCTTTCATACTCCTTGTACCTGCCTCTGTTAGTACGATGGCGTCCGTTCAGCAGAAGGCTCACTGCATGCTTTGATATGCCGAGTTCAAGTCAGTTGTATCCGTTCAACGCCATTTTCGACGTACGCACGGGACAGAAGCGCCTAGTGACAAAACAATTACTCGATGGTTTGCTCAGTTTAGGGAAACAGGAAGTGTTTTAAAGCAGAAATCATCAGGGAGACCACGAACATCCGAAGAAACTGTAGAACGCATTAGCGTGTCGTATGTACGCAGCCTCAAAAAATTTATCGCTCGTCGCAGTTTGCAACTTGCTATACCTATGACCACCATCCAAAATGTGCTGCATAAGCGCCTAAGATTACACGCATACAAAATTCAAATGTGACATGAAATTAAAGTCACTGATCGTCCAAAACGACTCGAATTTGCAAATTTCATGTTAAGTAAAATTGATGACGATGAAGGTTACTTAAAACAGGTAATGTTCACGGACGAAGCTACCTTTCACATTAATGGCCGCATCAATCGTCACAACTGCAGAATTTGGGGATCAGAACAACCAAATGAAGTTTTCGAGTACGTACGTGGCATCCCCAAAGGTGAACGTGTGGTGGTTCGGACTACTGCATGACCGTGTGGTAAGACCTTTCTTTTTGGCGGAGAAAACCATTAATGGAGACATTTATCTCGATCTGTTAGAACAGTTTGTTTTCCCCCAAATTGAAGACATTGAAAAACAAAATGGAAATGCTGTTGTTTTCCAAGAAGAAGGCGCCCCACCTCATTTTAGTCTTCAGGTTCGCCATGCGCTAAATGCTAGGTTTCCTAATCGATCGATGGATTGGAAGAGGTGGACCAACAACCTGACCTTCACGAAGTCCTGATCTGACAACATTCGATTTTTTCATGTGGGGGATGTGAAAAACATTGTCTATGCCGAGAAAATTTGTGACTTGAGACAGTTACGAGACAGAATTTCTGCGGCTGTAGCAACAATCACACCGGACATGCTTCACCATACCTAGACGGAAATCGACTACCTGCTTGGATGTTTGTAGGGGTACAGATGGTGCTCACATCGAGACTTATTGAGGTATAACATTAAAATTTTTAGTTTTTTCACATTTACAAACAAAGGAAACTATTTTTGGTTTTGTACAGTATTTAAAAATTATTAAAGGATATATATATATATATATTATAATATATATATATATATATATATATATGTATATAGAGGGCGTCCCAAAAAAGTGTATACACACTTTAACAGCTGATAGCTCAATTGATGTTTCTTTCTTTCCAAGTTAAACCCATTAGAATTAATAATGGCAGTCAGACTAAGCTTTGAACAAAGGAAATTCATTCTAAAATGCTACTGGAAGTGTGAAAACGCAGTTGAAGTGCAAAGACAGTTTAGGAGGGAGTTTCAAACAGATCCACCAACGCGACTTACCATCACTCGAATTAGAGATAAGTTTGAAGCCGATGGAACTGTTCAGAATGTCCACAAGAAGCGTTCCGGAAGACCACGGACATCGACAAGCCCCACAAAGCAAGAAAGAGTACTGGAAACGTATCACCAAAGTCCAAGAAAATCTGTGCGGCAAGCGAGTCGTGAGGTAGGAATTTCAGAATCGTCTGTCCAACGCATTTTGAAGCGCTGTCAATGGAAAAGTTACATTCCAAGATTAGTCCATGCTATTAATGAAGATGATCCGGACAGAAGAGTGGAGTATTGCGAGTGGTACTTGGCACGATGTGGATGTGGATTGGACGAAGGGGTTTCGTAGAATACCCTCCGCGTTCACCAGACCTCACACCACTAGACTTTTTTTTATGGGGATACTTAAAAGACAAAGTCTACGCTATAAAACCTGCAACAGTCGCTGAATTGAGAGCAGCCATTGAACGAGAATGCACACAAATACCAAACGAAATGTTTCGTGATGTTTGCGATTCCATTGCTTCGCGTTATCAGCAGTGCCTGGACCAGAACGGACGTCAGTTTGAAAACAGGCGTTGACAAAACAATTAAATAATGTCTGTAGATTCTATTACATTTTGAAAATGAAATGTATTTTAATAAACACTGCCTTTATAATTATTTAAAGTGTGTATACATTTTTGTGGGACGCCCTGTATATATATAATATAATTATATATATATATAAATAAATTAGGGTGATTAAAAAAAATCAAAGTTTTTTTTTTTAATTGTTCAACCTGTATTTTTGTTTCCTATGATAAAAAAGTAGTGTATGCCAAATTTGGTGAATTTTAAATAAAATTTACTCTGTGCTACCAGGCGTCAAAGTTTCCCTTTTTTTCAATTTGTTTGTTTTTACAACTTATGATTTTATGTTTAATTGTTTATATTTCAGAAGTTTTAATTAATGGTTTATATATTAGCTTGCTTTTAATTGTTGTTTGGAACTCGTAATTTTGATACCAATTAATCGATTATGGAAGCTAGGCCTAACTCACCATCACCTAGTTGCTCAGTTGGGAGAAGTTCTACAAGAAAAGAAACTGAAGTATGGCTAATTGGGCAGCCTTCTGCAGTACTAAAACATCCGTATTACCATCAGAGGAAATGATGGCCCTCTTCATGCACTACAGAAATATTAAAAAGCGAGGCATTAGAGAATCATGCTACTCTACTGCAGATGATGTGCTAGCAGTTTGGAAAAAAACAGGAATACCAGCAAAACAGAGTACATGTAGTAGATAAAATTCAAGGAATACTGAAGGAATGGCAGCTGCTTAAGAAAAACAAAGCAAACAAATTGAAAAGATTACAAAATTTAAATAATAAAGAAGAAAAGTGGAAAGATAAACTGGAAAACTTATTTGACATTACTCATGAGAATGCTATGCAGCTTATAAAAATAGAAGATGATAAGAAATTCTTGAAAATGCAACGTGAGAAAGGACGTCATGGAAAAGTGGGTACCATTGATAAGGCTGTTGCTAAAAAAGAGCAAAGAGCAGCAGAAAAGCAACATTATGAAAAGAGGAAAGCAGAAGAAATCAAAAGAAAGAAGAATGAAGAGGCTGTCATACTCACCAGTACATCATCAGAATAAGAATCAGAGGAGAGTAAAAGTGATGAATCTGGTTTCTGTGCTGCACAACCTTCAACATGGAAAAGTAAGGTAGGCAAACGTAGAAAATTGTTTGATGATAAATTATTAGGAAGTCTTGATGTTGCAAAATTGAGTGACAGAAATGCGTCTCTAGTTTTAATGCCAACAATCAGACATCGCTTGAATGGGGCATCTGCGAACAAATAAAATGCATGTGTTTCGATACAACGGCAGCCAATACTGGTCCTAGAAATGCTGCAGCTATTCTTCTAGAACAAAAATTCGACAACGATTTATTGTTGCTGGCATGTCGACACCACATATTTGAAATTATGCTGGAAGCTGTTGTTTCAGTCTTTATCACCATCTTCTGGCCCAGATAGTCCTTTTTAAGAAGTTCAGAGAAAAATGGTCAAGCATTAATAAGGAGGACTACGAAACAGTATTATCAGATCCAGATATCTATGAAAATATTCATGACATCAAAGATGACATAATTATATTTGCAGCAAATCAACTAGACACATTCCAACCAAGAGATGATTACCTAGAACTATTGCAGTTAACAATTATTTTTTTGGGAGGTGAACCAAAAGGTGGAATCAAATTTAAACATCCAGCGGGACTTCATCGGGCTAGGTGGATGGCCAAAATTACATATTCATTAAAATTTTTTGTTCAAATCTCAGTTCAAAATTTCAGTAAAAGACAAAAAAGGACTAAAAGACATCTGTCTATTTGCTACTCGGTTATATGTAAAGGCATGGTTTACAGCTCCTGTGTCATCTTGCGCTGCTCATCTTGATCTGGAATTATTACAGAATCTTGTAGTCTACAAACAAATAAATGACACAATTGCATTTGTTGCTATTAAAAAACTTAGGTCACCTCTGGTACCTATCAGAAGAACTGGTAGCCTTGGCCTTTTATGATGATGAAGTGCCTACTCAAACAAAAAACAAAATGGTAAAGGCCTTGCAAAATACAAAAGAAACTCTTCCTGCAAAGCGGGCTTTTCTAGATCCTGCACTTAATCTAACGAAGAAATTAGAAGATTTTGTCACATCAAATACTCAAAGATTCTTTACAATAACAGAATTTAGTTCAAAATCTTTACTCAAAGATGCTAAAGAATGGCATAATGATGAAGAGTTTAACTCCGCTAAGAAATCTATCAAACAGTGGAAAGTCGTGAATGATATAGCGGAAAGAGGAGTAAAATTAATGAATGAATATAATAAAATACTAACACATGACGAAAATCAAAAACAATTCTTGCTACAAGTAGTGAAAAACTACAGGGCTGTTTACCCTGATAGAAAAAAAGAAACATTGATAAAGTAAGGACAGCTAATGTCTCAAATATCATGCTAGTTTAATTATGCATGCTTGTGGTTATGGTAGGACCTACGGGGGAGCTTTCCACATTAAAAAAAAGCAATGCGCCTTGTACTGTACTGTACCTCCTGGGTGGTGTGGAAAAATTTGACAATTTGAGTTGTTCTGTCAATTTTTAATTGCTGGTAGCAACCCTTAAAAATTAAAAATTTGCTAAAATATTTTAGGATAGTTATTTTTATGCTGAAATGAACCATTTAAAGGGTTGGACACATTAAAATATATAAAAAAATTTTTACCCCCATATTTGAATCACCCTAAAATTTATATATATATATATATATATATATATATGGAATTGAACTCAGAATGGTTCCCTGAGGTTCTTTCATGATACACAGAACGTGCATGGAACAAAGAACTCTTCTGGGAAAATTAAATCCAGTATAGTCCGAATAATAATGGTAAATGACAACCATTATAGATTTTTCTTTTTCATGATGTTAGCCCGACGTGGGCAAGGGTCACTCGCAAAGAGGCCCTAAAAATATAACTTTCCTGCAAAGAAAAACTATAGTGTTTGTCATTTACCATTACTTATTCAGACCCTTGTTCCATGCACGGTCTGTGTGTATCACTCGTAAAGAGTGCTAAAGGTCAAATTTTAATTTACCGTCCTTTGAAAGTGTCTAAACTGTCTTCACTCTTTTTATATGAAACTTATACTGAGAATAATTAAGCGTCAAATTTTACATCTTTTATGAACACAGTAAAATAGCGTTAAATATATTGAAACTATGAAAATTAAATTCGAGGCATCTAAGAGCACTGTAATTAAAATACAGTCAGAATTGAGTATTTTCAATTAAATTAAATATTCTATATACGAAATGCAAAACCACAAATTATTCACGTGCTATAACAGTGAAAGTTAATTAAAATATATTGCATAGATCCAAACTTAAAAAAATAAACGCGTTGAACATTTCAAATACCAGATATGAGAGCAACTCCCAACATTGCAACTATGGTGTATTTAGATATGGGTAGAGAACAAGAATAAGTACAGTAGAATTTGGTTAGGCCAAGTTAGTTCTGGCAGAACTGTAGCGCTATATGTCAAGCTAAGTTAAGCAAATTAAGGTTAGATGAGTGGTTTAGATCTCTTTAAACCAGGTTTCGTTATTCAGAGAGATAGAAATGAAAGATATTCACAAAGTTTTCATGTACACTCCTTTTATAGGAGGAGATTGTAGACACCAATCGACCAGGGAAGTACATCAGGTGGGGGGCGATGTTAAGCAGGAGACAGTGACTGCTGGAACTCCCGTTTCTCCTGTCACTATTCTCCTTAGCTGACCTTTTTCCGTGTCTCATCTACCCAATGAGCTGTCCAGCATGCTCTCAATCACACTTCTCCCTCTATTCCTCACTACACATAAGAGTACATGTATTTTACACACTAAACAATCTTTTCAAAATTTATAAAAAGAAAAAGAGGCATCGTTGAGCCTCGGAGACCTTGTTTTTGGCTCTCTCCTTCTTCTATGGAGGGGTCACTTTTGCGGGCGCTTGCCCTTGGGCTCCCCCTCCTTCCTACATTAAAAAAACAAAGCCAAAAAATAACAAAAGGATTCTATTATTCGAGCAAATAAACTTCCACCGTCCTTTGTATATCAATAATCTCTATTAAATAAAATACAGTTTCCATAAGAATTATTATTTAGGGATGTTACAATTTGTTACATATACTGTATTGTTTTCCTTTGCCAATACATTTTTCACTTCACTTTGATTTCAGGATATATAATATATATATATATATATATAATATATATATATATATAATATGTTCTTGTCTTTCCTACAGAATCGCGGCAATCTTGAGGATACACACAAACCCATCACGACATTAGCAGTGTCGCGGTGGTTTATCTTTATACTGTAAATGCTATCTTTTATCATGGAAAAAAGGGAATATAACTAAGGTTAGGCTAAGTTAGGTTAAGATATATATATTAGGTAAGGTTTGGTTAAATTTTTTTTTTTTTTAGATTGGGTAAATGTCGCGATACAAAACTGAATACCTGAAGATTTCGCCGTGTTGTTGGGTAACCAAACACGTGTGCATGAATATGTATACATATGTATGGACCAATTAAATTAATATCGGTGATTTGATGGGTCAGTTATGGGTCAATTAAACTTTACAATTATAGTCTTCTGAGTTATTTGGCTCCATTGTTTAGGATTGACCCTCAATATTATTTGCTTTCTCTACTTTAGATCTTGTTGTTTTTAAAAGTTAATTTATCTTAATACCTTTTCGTTATTTTTAGTTTTTAAATTTATTATTGTTTAAGGCATTGTATTGTTTATTACCCTTATCAATATTATACGTTTATTATGGGAGTTATATCTCTTGCCAATAACGTTTATCATCATTATCATTATCATAGGTATTTAGAATCTGCTTTCAGGAACCAAAATATTCGTGTGTTGAATAATCTTTCCCAGTAAATATTACCTTACTTTTAGTATTACCTACATTCATTTGCCCGAAAAATTAACATTTAAAGTGTATATATATATATATATATATATAAAGTGTAGTGATTAGCATCGCGAACTACCAATCCACCGGCTCCGAGTTCGATTTCCGGCTAGAGCAGGCGGCGCGCAGCTTACTCAGTTGTTCATCCTTCTATAAAAAGAAAAAAATAGGTTGGTAGCAGGGTGTGAAACTCATCAAAATTTTCTGATGGCCCGCAGGACCAGTGAGCTTGAAAATCTAGTGGCCGTAAAGAAAACTACTGGCCCGCTCTGCTCACAATGTAAATACCAAAAAAATGGATGTTATGGGGGCAATAAAATTTTAAACTTTAAGAGCTAACAATCTCAGTGATGACTGATGAGTAAAATGTTTGATAAAGAAGAATTCATGGATTTTATTCAATTAAATTTTATACAAATATGATAAATTGAACTTTCAAGTCCTCACAGTCACACACTTCCACTAGTGTACAAGCGATATCAGAGTTACGAGACAAAACATAATCTGATTCAGAATCAGAATCAGACGCTCAAGTCTCAGTCATCTGTGTTTCCTTTTGATGCTTCCCTTCCGTAAATTGTGGAGACCTTGCATACACAGAAAACGGCTGTAAACATTTCACGTTCGATTGGAAAAATTTTTACATATTCAATGGCTAACTATTCCATATCTATATATTACATTATATACGAAACTAATGTGTCTTTATAAATTCCCCAATTTTTATATACCGTGTAAAAACTATTTTTCAAGCTTGTACAAGGCATCATTCATTTGAGGAATTCCTCAGTAGTATCGAGTCTATAATATAATTATGTTATTACTTATTATACCATGATCGAGTCTACTACCGGCATCAAAATTTATCGAATTCGTGTGCAATAAATGTGAGCAACATGATCATTGGCTGGATACGCGAGATTAATCGGCCTGGAGCCAATCATTACACAGTTTACGTAGAGCATAGTAAATCACGTTTATTTTATTGTGGTATTGGTAAAAGATTCGCTTGCTATGCGCCAATTTATTTAGACCTACCCTGCAGAAAGGCTCCATTATATATTGTTGAGCTTATGAATAAATAAATAATGTTTCACATGTATTGTACTTATTGTGCTTATCTGTGGCTTGTACTAGGCTTGCCAGCATAGCAGCAGGGTTAAAACATCGCTAGCCACTCGGACCAGCTGTCTTATGAAAATTACTGATCCGATGTGAAAACAACTGGTCACGGGCCAACGGGCCAGCGGAAATTTCGCACGCTGGTTGGTAGATAAATGGGTACCTTGGGTGGATTAGTGGTTAAGACGCTGGGCTGCTGCTGATCGGGAGGTCGTGAGATCGAGTCCAGGCAAGGACTTCGTAATTTCTGACTACCCTAGTGGGGCGTGGTTCGGATTCTACTTTAAGCTGTTGGTCTAAGGTGGAGCAATAAGTTATACCTTCGTCAGAATGAACAATTCGGGCGGAATCCACACCAAGGTACCAACCAAGGTACCGATATATATATATACAGGGTGTCCCCATAAGTCCGGCATCATAGCAAAAATAAAAAAAAAAAAAAAAAGCTTTTATTTACAGAACGTGCTTAATATGTCTACCATTGTTTTCAATACACAAATTCAGACGTGATACCCAGTCAGCAAGCACATGGTGAATGATGTCAGGAGTAATGGTGTTACAAGCCCCAATAGTGCGCTGCCGTAAATGTTCAACACTCCTAATTTTCTCTGCGTATACCAGCGCTTTCAAGTGGCCCCAGAGATAAAAATCTATTGGCGTGAGATCCGGGCTTCTAGCTGGCCATTCCACAGGCCCTCGACGTCCTATCCAATGACCAGGGAATTGTTGGTACAGGTATTCCCTTACTCTTACTTGGGTGCTGTAATGTGCAGGAGCGCCGTCTTGCTGGAACCATGTTGGGAAATTTCCTTCTTCGTTCAAGACACTGGGAAATGCTTCTTCCTTGAGCATACGTAGGTAGGTGCCTCCAGTGACATGTTCATCGAAAAAGAGGGGGCCTATGATGCGATCCTTCCAAATGCCACACCATACCATCACCCGAGATGCACCTTGTTCCTTTGAAGAGGTATACCAGTAAGAGTTGTTTTGAGATCAGTAGCGGGTGTTCTGTCGATTTACCTCACCATTTCCATAAAAAACAGCCTCGTCGCTGAACAAGAATGGTGGACGGGGAATTGGCATCCTGAGCATAAATTATGGTTTGTAGAAATAGAAAACTATGAATTTCTCCTATGATGCCGGACTTATGGGACACCCTGTATATATATATATATATGTATATATCTTCTTCTTCTTCTTATCCTTCTCGGACATCAAGTTGTCCATAGGGCAGCAGTGAAATTTCTCCACTCATTTCTGTCATGCACGAGCTCTTAGCTATCTTCCTGGCTCAGGCCATTACTTTCCATGTCTCTTTTTATGGTTTTTCTCCACGTATCCTTGGGTCTTCCTAATCTCCTCCTCCCATCTGGTTGCCATACTAAACTTTGCTTTGGTATTCTTGCATCTTCCATCCTTAATACATGCCCATAGTACCTCCATCTTCTTATCCTTATAATTTCTACTATCGATCTTTGTCTACTTCGTCTTCTCACTTGCTCCTCACTGACATGAAAATAAGATGGTTTGAACATGATCTTAAGCAGTTGCCCTCAAACCTCCGAAATTTACTCTCAATTTCCTTTAATCCCTTCCGTGTCTCACATCCATAAAGAAGAATGGAAACGATTATACTATTGAACAATTTAATTTTGATGTTTAAGGAGAGAGAGTCTTCCTTCCATACTTTATTCATGCTCCTAAAAACTGCTGCAGCCTTACCTATTCTTGAATTCGCTTCCCTTCTTACATCTCCATCATTGCATAAAATACTGCCTAAGTATTCAAACTGGTCAGTTTCTTGCAAGGCTACACCATTGAGCTCTATCTGCCTTTGGTCATTTACCCGCACCTTCATTATCTTTGTGTTTCTGTTATTTATTCTCAAACCTATATTCTCAGATTCTTGTGCTAGGTTTTCGGTTGCAATTTTCATGCCTTCTACGGTGTTGCTTACAAGACACAAGACACAAGACATATGTAACAACTGAATAGTTGGATGATAAGTTCAGTTACAAAAGGAACATGAAGACCAGGACAGAAGTAAAAAGATTCATTCATCTTTTACTTTATTAGATTCATAAACCAGGGCTTCTCAAACTTTTTTCACTTGCGACCCCTTTTGATCAGACAAATTTTTTCGCGACCCTTCACTCAATGTCATAAAAGCAATAGCTACTAACACTGTATATTTATGAAAAAAATAATATTTTCAAATGTTTTTGCGACCCCCAATAATATTTACGCGACCCCCTGAGGGGTCGCGACCCTTAGTTTGAGAAGCGTGGTTATAAACGATCGAGTGACATCATCAATGTATAAATAAAATCGATAAATTTTTTAATATTATTTTAATTTTTATTTTAATCCATGTATCCCTTATAAGGCAATCTACTGATGGTAGGACTTTATCCTTAAATGTTTGTAAATCTAATATTAGAAGATCAAGCATTTTAATTCGGTTCTGGTCTTATATATATATATATATATATATATATATATATATATATATATATATATATACACACACAGTATTTATATGTATCATAATCGAATCAAGTATAATGAAGGAATTAGTAACAAGAAGTTAATAGTAGGAATGGTTGGGAATGTTCAGGTAGACCTGGATAACTTGCCATGCATCTTGTCTCAAAGCCCACGAGAATTGGTTATGCATTTATCTCCTTCTTTCAGTTTAAATTCAAGACCATTCGCACGAAAGAGACAGATTTAGTCGATATCTCTTCGAAAATAAGGTGTTTATTTGTTAAATCCAAAATAGTTTCATTATCAACTTTATTTACGTTTAGTTACGATGGTTTCTTGCAACACTCCGGTCTTACAGTAGGTGTCTGGCGCTTCTTATAATTCATTTTATGTTTTTTCTCTTTCTCTCGCTATCTCTTTCTCCATATGTATATACAGGGTGGTCTAAAAGTCCTGCCTCATGGGGGTATTGTTAGAATATATTCTATGTTGTATTAGCTTAACTCCAGGTTTTCTGTTTTGCTTACAGTGTCAAGGCCTTAAAATTTACAAATGGCAGAACAACAACATACGTACAACAGTGTGGAATTAGTTCTTCTACATGTTGAGGGTCTCAGTCAGAAGATGGCGGCTGCAGAATTTCACAAAAGACATCCAGAAAAACCTTATAATACTTAAACCTTAGAATACTTGAACCTTAGAATACTTAAAAGGAACAAGTTCCATCCATACAAAGTCACCTTTGTGCAGGAACTGCACGGAGACGATTGTGACAGAAGACTCCAATTCTGCGAATGGTTACAAACACCACTTGCCACAAAGCCTACCTCACCACAATCCACTTTCTTTAGTGATGAAGCTTCGTTCCACCTTAATGAACGCGTCAATAGACATAACAGTGTGTATTGGGCAGATGAAAATCCACATCATACAATTAAAGGACATTTCCAAACGAATCCTAAACAAACGTTTGGTGCGGTATTCATGATTTCAAAGTCAGAGGACCAATATTCATCGATGGGAATGTGACTGGAAACGCTTATTTGACTCTGCTACAGGACACAATCGATCCATACCTTGATAATTTAAGCTTGCTGAAACAAATTAACTTTTACTTCCAGCATGATGGCACTCCAACACATTTGGGTACAAATGTTCGGAATTGGTTGAACGAGAACATACCTCATAGGCAGAGCTGGGCACTTGCGGCATATTGCGGTACTGCGGTACTGCTGCACTACCAAACCGGTACCAAACCGGTACGCGGAAATTTGAATGCGGTAGCGGTACTGCGGTACTTTCAGCGATCCTTTGCGGTACTGCGTTATGGGGGCCCGGGGTGGTAGTGCGGTGGTACCGCAAGTACCGCAGTACCGCAAAATATGCCGCAAATGCCCAGCTCTGCAGTCATAGGAATCCGACTGAATGTCCACTACGTTCTCCGGACTTGACTCCACTCAACTTCTTTTTGAAGGGTTACCTCAAGAATACAATGTACGAAAACCGCTGAAGAACACTTGAACAACTAAAAAACATCAGTACTCTATGCAACAACATTATTGCAGACACTATTGCAAATGTCTACAACACCTTACATACTCGCATTAGATTGTGCAGTGAAATGCAAGGATCGCAGTTCGAAAATCTCCTTTAATTAAACATTGTCAATTATCCAATAAAATAAAGCAAGACTTCTGGACTACCCTGTATGTATATTTTTTTATGCAGAAAGGAGGGGCCAAGGGCGAATGCCCGCAAAAACGACCCTCCCATAGAGGAAAAAGAGCCAAAATCAAGGTCCATCGTTTTCGAGAAGCCTGGACACTCTGCGCTTGAAAGAGTGAAGGTCATAAACAGGGGGAAAGATAGACTCAGGAAGATTGTTCCAGAGTTGCACGGCTGAGTAGATGAAAGATTGAAAATACCGATGAACCCATGCGTTAGACGGTTAGAGAGTTGGACAGAAAAAGAATGAGAATGTGTAGAAAGTCTGGTACTGCGTGTTCTCCGTAAAGGAGGAGGCATGCAGTTAGGGAGTTCAGAAGAACAATGTTCGTTATAATAGCGATATTAAAGAGAGAGTGAGGCAACATTGCGGTGATGGGAGAGAGATTGAAGATTGTCAGTAATAAGCGGGAATTTGATGAGACGAAAAGACTGATTCTATCCGGTCAAGTAGACCTGTGTGGGCTGAGCCACCCCACACATGAGAAGCGTACTCCATACAGGGGCGGACAACACTCCTGTATAGAGACAGCAACTGAGTGGGGGTGAAGAAACTGCGAATCCGGTGGAGCACACCTAACGTCTTAGAAGCTGTCTTGGAAAGAGACTATATGTGATTTATTACTTATGGACATTTATGGTCCCCTCCCCAGGGGACTCCGAGGCTTTTGAGATCGATGTTATTTTTTTTACTTTGAAAAGATTGTGTAGTTTCTAAGATGCATGTACGAGTATATGTAGCGAGGGATAGTGAGAGAAATATGTGTTTGAGAGCATGCTAGACTGCTCACAGGGTAGATGAGAAACGGAAAAAGATCGGCCAAGGATATATATATATACAGGGTGGGCGGAAAGTAGCTCCCTATTTTGGATTGGTAAAAAAATACGTATTATCCATTTATTTCAGAAGAAATAATATGAAAAGGTAGGCATACATGGTAGGTTTTCTCTAAAATTCAATGTGGGCTCCAACTCTTTCCACCAGCTTCTGGAGCCGCCCAGGAATGGCGTCCACTGACTTTAGCAGGAACTCCGGCGGGATGGAGGACATGACTTCCCGAATTCGGTCCTCCAGTTTTCCCAATGTCCTCGGTTTGGTGCGGTAGACTTCTTCCTTTACCCACCCCCAAAGAAAGAAGTCGCACGGTGTCAAGTCGGGGCTCCTGGCTGGCCATTGATGTGGACCACGACGACCCATCCAACGCCCAGGGAAGTGGGCATCCAGCCACTCACGGACAACAAGAGCGAAGTGCGGAGGGGCGCCATCTTGCATAAATATCAGATCGTCGATGTTCTCCCATGTGCTGACAACCGGCCAGACCTCGTTTCGCAACATAGCAAGGTACCGCTCAGCATTCATGGTGTTGCGCAGAAGGAACGGGCCCACAACCTGATCTGAGGTCATACCACACCACACCGTTACACTGAACCGATTCTGCCGTTTTTCAGCGGTAACCGTGCGACTTCTTTCTTTGGGGGTGGGTAAAGGAAGAAGTCTACCGCACCAAACCGAGGACATTGGAAGAACTGCAGGACCGAATTCGGGAAGTCATGTCCTCCATCCCGCCGGAGTTCCTGCTAAAGTCAGTGGACTCCATTCCTGGGCGGCTCCAGAAGCTGGTGGAAAGAGTTGGAGCCCACATTGAATTTTAGAGAAAACCTACCATGTATGCCTACCTTTTCATATTATTTCTTCTGAAATAAATGGATAATATACGTATTTTTTTACCAATCCAAAATAGGGAGCTACTTTCCGCCCACCCTGTATATATTCCCGGGTGGTAACCTCATTTTTCATTTGTTCGTTCTTCCTCCTCATCTTGTGCGGAACGTTCTTCTACACAAGCGTCGTTCTTTACATTAATTATACTGTGTGTTGTTTGCAGTTAAAATGTATATATATATATATATATATATATATATATATAACATTTTTACCTCAATATGAATGAGTAAAACAGATGTATGCGCACCACAAATCTATATTTATTTTATTTGTAATCCCGAGCATTTGAAATATAATTACTCCTTGATTGCATTTTCACTTCGTATGTGAATGAGCTATTGAATAATTCCAGCAGAATATCAATCAACTAACTAGCAAAGCGAAGATTAGTTCTAAATCAGTTAACTGCACGAGAGATTACTTCATAGTTTTTTAAGGATTTAGTCTTGCTTGCAATCATTTCCAATTTTTCTTCTTCATAAGAAAATAAATAAACTCAATCAGTTTTCAAGTTAAGCTTAAAGAAAGAATGAAACTTAAGAAAAACACAAGGATACGTTCATAAAAGATATAGTTAAGATCAGACATTTCTGCCAAAATAAAACTGAATATTTCACACACATTTTCTACTTACGTCCTTTGTTAGTGAACTATAAAGTGGTTCATGTTTTCATCGACTTCAGAAATTTACTTCTTTTTAAAAAACTTCGTTTCAAACTCGCATTATTAAGACCATACAGAGCGAGACAAGTGTCTAAAAGCATTGTGAAAATTAATGGATTCAAATTTCAATAGTTCATGAAAAAGAAATCGTAAGAGTCTCTCTCTCTCTCTCTCTCTCTCTCTCTCTCTCTCTCTCTCTCTCTCTCTCTCTCTCTCTCTCTCTCTCTCTCTCTCTCTCATATATATATATATACGCTTCGTTACTCTCGAAACATTTTTTTTTCACTTTTCCACAAAACAAATGAAGTTTAAAATAAAAAAGGAAACTTTTAACTATTTAGTAAGCACTTCTCCTCACACACTCATCCATGCACCCAGTGAACCATCACTAAAAAGTACAGGGAAATCCAAAGCACTGAGGAGACTCTTTTGTAACGTATCTTTTACGCAAGAAGCAATACTTTGTTTTATAATAGTAAAAACATTGTTTTTTTCATAATTTTCTTTACTTTCCACTCTGATTATTATAAAGTCAGGTGTGTATATATTGATAGATAGATAGATAGACAGAATAACCTTTATTAATAATAATAAAATAAATAAATTTTTTTCAATTTACAATGTCATGAATAATTGTGAAGCTCGACTATTTATTTTATTTAATTTGGCCCTTAAACTTTAGGCTTTACTGGGCTCTTATTAAAAATAAGCAGCTAGTTGTTATAAATTAATAATAATAAATAAATAAATAAGTAAATAAGTATTATTAATAGTTAAAACATGTATTACAATATTAAACAATATTAATGGACAATATTAAACAATATTAGTGGACATTAATCCTAGATTTTTGTTAGTATGCCATTATTAATCGGGATTTCAACTTGGTTTTAAACATATTTACATTCCCAATATTTTTTATATTGGCATGCAAGTCATTCCATAGTTTCAATCCAATGAAAATGGGTAGTTTTTAAGATGGACAATCTAAATTTCTAAATTGAGGTATAACAAGCTTTGATCTATTTCTGGTCTGATACGAGTGGATTTTTTGTTGAGTTACAAAATTTACCCATTGCAAATTAATGATTTTGTTCTTACACTTGTAAATAAAAATAAAATGTGCCAGTTTGGTTATATCGTTGAGCTTTAGTAGGTTTAGCTCTTTAAATAATGCACTAGAGTGATCAAGGAAATCAGCATCAGATAATAACCTTATTGCTCGTTTTTGGATGACAAAGATACCATTTAATGCGTTGTTAGCGGAGTTTCCCCAAACAAGGGTGCAGTATGTTATATAAGGAAGAACAAGAGTATGATAAAGCGTCAATAAAACTTGTTTAGGGACTACATTTCTAAGTTTAAACATTATAGCAACGCTCCTTGAAATCTTTTCCGCGATATAATTTACATGATCACACCATTGCAAATTCTTATCTACCATTACACCAAGAAATTTTATCACAGTACATTCCTTTATGGCGATTTCATTAACATTAAGTTTATCAATATATATACATTTCTTTTATTAGTAAAAATCATGAAATTTGTTTTACTGGTATTTAGGAAGAGTTTATTGGTGGTCAACCATTTCATTGCACTGATGAATTCTGAATGAAATATATTCTTAACTGTATTAACATCTTTGCAAGAAAAAGAGACAGTTGTATCATCCGCAAACATTATGAAGTTCAGTATATCAGATGAACGTGGGAGGTCATTTATAATAATAAAAATAACAGTGGACCCAGAACTGAGGCCTGTGGCACACCATGTTTGACAAGCGCTTTAGTTGAGCAAACCTTATTTACTGATACAAAATGATATCTATTGGACAAATAACTTTTAAACCAATCACTGACTGCTCCTCTAAAGCCGTAACAATATAATTTATTAAGTAGAATATTATGGTCTATTACATCAAACGCCTTACTCAAATCCATAAATATTGATGTCATTATTTCTTTGTTCTCCTTAGCTATATTTACATTTTCCATAAGATTTAAAATAGCCATTTCCGTTGTTTTATTATTACGGAAGCCATATTGATTTGGAGATAATAAATTGTAGGATTCTAAATATCGCTGCATTCTACTTTTAACAATTTTTTCAAAAACTTTGCTGAACACAGATAATGAACACACCGGCCTGTAATTTGTTGCTAGTGTAGGATCACCCCCTTTAAAAAGGGGTGTTATACAACCATTTTTTAGCATTGATGGGAATATTCCTTTGGAAATACTTTGATTGATAATTTTAGCCAAAGTTACAGATATCTTATCTTTAACAAGTTTCAATATAGGTACGGGAATGTTATCAGGAGCAATACGCACAGTTACTGTAGTTTGTGTTGCCTCCTTGAAACCATGCACATGCACCTGTCATTAGGTATACAGTACACACCCATACCCTTACCAACACACACACACACACACACGCATAGATGTGGGTATCTCCTCATAAACGAGATACCCACATTTTTTAAAATCCACATACCTAAAAAAAAAAAATTAACCTAACCGAATTTAAACTAAACTAACTTTAGTGCCTGTGGAACTGAGAAAGTCGTGATAAGGTTTTTGAACACACTTGAGGGCTCGAAGGGTGTTTTAAGTTTGTCATTAAATAGTTAGGTATTTGCTAACCTAATCAGGACCAACACATCCTTTTTCCGGCAGCAAAAATGTTTCTAAATTCTTTATGTAAATTTTTTACATTGCGAGGTACCAAAAGTGTTACCTCATAAAAAGTAATATTACCCCATTAGCTCTATAAATTATTACACGCTCGATCTTACTTATGCCTACACACACACACACACACACACACACACACACACACACACACATATATATATATAATTATATATATATATATACACAAGATGGCGAAAAAGTCGCGCATCATAGGAATTTTCAGTGTTGACTATAATATATATATATTTTTTCTTTTAAGAAGGGATGGCTGCAAAATTAACAATAGACGAGAGAGTGAGCTTGGTTTTAATGTATGAAATACCAGGTACAACAAATCGATGAATCGGTACAGAATTTAAATTCTGTGTATATATACTGTATATAAGAGAGAGAGTGAGAGAGAGAGAGTTACAAGGAGTTACAAGGAAAAGAAGTACCTCAAAAGGCCTTGCGGCCCATACCGAGGAGGTACCAATGGCAACGGGTGCCAGGGAAAATTTTGTGAAAGTTTATTTTTCTTTCAACTATCCTAGCAGTAGTAGAAAACTGGATAGAAAAGTAGAAGGCTCTCTCCCCACCCTCCGCTCCCTCCCTGCCAGAGGCAGGTACGGAAAAAGGTTGAAGAAAATACCTTGACCCTGGAAAAGTAGCCAAGGAAATTTTACAGGAAAGTGGAGAATATATAAATAGCTCTATATTTAGCTTGCTCACAGAGACACCGAGCAAGCGAACTCCTGCAGAGTTTTTCTGAGGTTTTAATCTTAAACTATGAGTGTGTTCAGTACTTTGTCTAGCCTATTTTTTAAACAGATTTACACTGACTGGAAACAACCTCTGAGGGAAGTTGGTTCCAGATATTAACTATTTTATAGGAAAAGAAATTTCCGCAGACTGAGGTCCTAAATGTCTTTACACACTCAAATAGTGTGCAAGATTTCGTCTACCCTTTTCTTGAACTGATCCACAGAGGAACTGTTCACAACTTCCGAAGGTAACCTGTTCCATGTGTCACAGATCTTATACGTAAAGTAATTCCCACACACTAGTCCTAAACCGTTTCAAATCCAACTTCCAACCATTGTTGCGAGTTGGGTTATCATTTAAACTAAACATACTTCTAAAATTGACATCGTTGAACTCGCGTAAGAGCTTGAAAACCTCGATCAGTTGACCGCGCAGCCTCCGAGTTTCAAGCGAAAACAAGTTCAGGGCGCGTAACCGTCGATTGTAGCCCATATGCCAACGGAAGGGATTAACTTTGTGGCCCTCGCCTGCACTCGCTCCAGCCTCTCAATATCTTTCCTGAGGGTGGGCGACCAGAACTGCACAGCATACTCCAGGTGCGGCCGAACAAGGGAATTGTACAGTGAGAGCACAATCTCCTTGTTCCGAAACTGAAATTGCCTCCTGATATAACCTAATAGTTTCTGGGCTTTCTTTTCCACCTCTACACACTGTTTCGTAAACTTAAGGTCGCTGCTAATTAGCACACCCAAGTCCTTTTCTAAATCAGTCACCTCGATATTACTACCCAACATCGCGTAGTCCGACTTGGGATTGGCGTAGCCAATGTGCATCACTTTGCATTTACCAAAGTTAAACGGCATTTGCCATTTTTCGGACCACTCTCCTGTCCTACCTAGGTCCGCACGCAGTTCCTCGATCGCTTCGGGCGTCCCAACATTGGCCCCAAGCTTCGTGTCATCAGCGAATTTGGCGATCCGACTGACGATGCCACCGTCGATATCATTTATGTAAATGATAAACAACAGCGGCCCCAAAACGGAACCCTGAGGAACCCCACTAGTGACCGAGGCCCAACCCGAACTAGCACCTTTAATTACAACCCTCTGCCGCCTATTCTTCAGCCAGTTTTCAATCCACCTACCTATTTCCCCACCGATACCCAGCGCGCGCACTTTCGCCATTAGCCGGCGGTGAGGTACCTTATCAAAGGCTTTCTGAAAGTCGAGATAAAGTATATCAATCGCCCTACTCTTATCGTACTCACCCAACATGACGTGGAAAAACTCGAGAGAGAGAGAGAGAGAGAGAATAAAAGTTTATTGGTAGACCAAGTGTCCATATGACAAATAACAATAATTATATAAACTGACAATAAAATACAATGAAAATTCAAGTACTAAGAATAGAAATACAATTAATGATAAACAGCAATCTTGAAGTTAAGTGGAGCTACAGACAAACGTTTTCATACCATGAATTCCATAGCTAAGAAGACATATGGCAGGACTGATGGATAGCTTGGATAATTGAGTTGGTTGATTTTTTAATTCTTTTCATTAGACTATATTGGGCACGTCTTGTTACTTCCGAGAAGTTCAAGACTTTGTGGTTAGCAAAGCTTTACTCGTACAGAATCGGAAGTTCCTTATAGTCAAGTTTACTTTAGCACAGACGCTTCGATATTGTTTTCTTATATACGAGTCATCACTCAAGGAGCTGGTGATAATTTGACTCAAATACTTAAATTCTTGTATTTCCGCTGTTGGTTCACCTCCCATTTTGAAACTAATTTCAGCTGGCTGATTACAGCTTTTGAAATGGAATTCCATGACTGTAGTTTTTCTAACAAAAAGAAAAATGGTTCTGCGAATACAATTTGGAGATTTTTAGCAGACAATCCTGATCTTTAACAGAAGGATTTATTAGCACCATATCACCGGCATAGACTTAGTTATTTATTTTCATGTTATCTATACAAGATCCAACTTTTGCTTCATTAAGTGGAGCAATTAACTCCTCAATATATTAATATACATATACATTAAGCAGCAGAGGAGGAAGCAAGGAGCCTTACCTCACTCCGAAGAAGGAACCAAAATACTCGGACAATACACTACCTACCTAACCGTAAAAGACTGATGAGTATATCAGAATTTATCCAAGATGTATACAAGTCTTCTGACGGAAGTGACAAATGTAGGGTTTCGTCAGAAGAACTCTCAATCAATTTATCGTGTACGTTTCCGGTAGACTCTACTAGTAACCCTTTCATTGAACGGATTAAGAATTCACTGCTTACCAAGCCTTCCATCGTCACGTGGGAAATAGTTCAGGAACTGTTTTTTGCGGCTGACATGTGTGCTGCATCATCGTTTAGGGAAGTGGGGTCGCGAATATTTTTTTGTCAAAAGGGGGTCGCCAGCACGAAAATGGTTAAGAAACAACGCTTTGGAGCTTAGGTCGAACATTAATTAATATAAAATCTTTTATAATTTTTACACGTAAGCTACATATTTCTCTTCGTTTTTATAACATTTAGTAATTCCTTTATTGGCTATATACTCATCTATATTTTTGGTTTGAAAAATAAGCGCGGCTGAAAGAAGTTATTAAGCCCATGCTGTAGCCTCTGTAGGTTCAAGTTTCATTAAAAGAACCCCCATTTTATATATTTAAAAAAAATACTGTACTTGTTTTATACGTTTCTACAACAAAGTAATTTATTGAAACTATGCATTTGTTTCCTATTTAAGTGGATTTTCTATTGAATAGGGTAAAAACAAAACAAAAACAAAACAACGGGTTTTGCATATATATATATATATATACACGGTGAACCAAAAGTAGGTGGACAGTAGGTTGAATACGGTTTGTGTTATATTATATTATAACTATGGTGTTCATTATAACTATGGTGTTTGTGTTATATTATATTAAATATTATAACTAAATTTATTTAAATTTTATTTTGTATTATAGTATACAAAAAAATTAAATATGTATTCTCAAAATAAACGTTATCATTTACTGTCCACCTACATTTGGTTCACCCTATATATATATGGTGTCTCAGAAGTCGCGCACCATAGGCTTTATTCAGATTTACGAGGTTTACGAGTCGAAATGGTTTATAAGTGATGTTTAATTAGTATGTAAAATTAATAAAAAAGCTATCTCAAAATAATTAAATTGAATGAAGCTACATTAGCCAATGGTGTCTCAGAAGTCGCGCACCATTAGTTAATGTAGCTTCATTCAATTTAATTATTTTAAGATAGCTTTTTGATTAACTGTACATGCTATTAATTTTATTATTCGAACATTATCGAACATATATTGTAATTAAACATCACTTATACTGTAAACCATTCGACTCATAAACCTCGTAAATCTGAATAAAGCCCATGGTGCGCGACTTCTAAGACACCCTGTGTGTGTGTGTGTATATATATATATATACACAATATTCGTTTGTAATATATAAGAGCAGAAATCTGTAATTGGACTTTATCAGTAGAGAGAGAGAGAGAGAGAGAGAGAGAGAGAGAGAGAGAATATTTGGAGGTACAGATAAGAAGTATAGTTAATTTATCTCCAGATGTAGGCAACACCATCGTTGAAAGTCATTAGCGAATATCTCAACAAATTAATATTTCCATATGTCTGAGGTCACATTTGTCCTTCCTCTTCAGAAGAGAAAAGTGTCTAAACGGCTAATACAGAGCCTTCATGAACCTCAGAACAAGGAAAAATTGTGCCTCTCGGTAAGAAAGGGAGATTTTGTAAAAAGAGTGATCTAAAAGGAGCTGGAACGAGTGAAGTGGAACATGTTTCTGACATGTTTACACTTACGCTTGATTTTATGCACGAATGCAAAATCCTTTTTCAAGTTGGTTTGAAAAGTCTAAAAGTTAAAAATAATGATAATTGCTATAAAAAAAATAGGCTCTTCTATTATCATCTCTACAGGTTTTCGACATTTCGTGAGACTTGGGAACAATTTATGATTTAAGAACTCGCAAATGTTACCTTATTACAGTCACATTTTAAGGATTAATGTACATCCGTGGGCAGGACTTGGATGAACTTAGAAAAAATGTGATAATCCTGTTCCTCTTAATTTAAACCATAGAACAATATCAGTTTAGCCCAACATAAATTTGGTTCTGTGATAAATCTGTTCCTGCCAAGAACAATTAAAAATATATAAAAAAAAAAATTAAAAATTAACTTTTTCTTACGCTTCGCGAACCTAATAATTTTATTAGTATTGCTCGCAATCTGAAAGTTATATTCGAGCCCTAACATTTCTTCAGATTATTTGGGTACTTTTGCATTATCCTCCCAACACTAATTTTTTTTTATAATGGAAGGAAAATAAAGTACGTTAGCAAAACACTTTTCTAACGCCTGAGGCGGGCTGTTTTTAACCTAATCTAACCTAACCTAACCCCAACACTAATTTTTTTTATAATGGAAGGAAAATAAAGTACCATAACCAAACCAAACAACCAAACCAACATTATATAAAAAAATTAGTGTTGGGAGGATAATGCAAAAGAACCATTATTTGTTTAAAACCAAATTTATAAAAATATGATTTAACTACAAGATATTTTACGTGATTAACTCATTCATAATAAAACAAAAAACGAGTTTCATGATTTTTTTTCTAACATTTGCATGTTATGAAAATCTCATTTTTTTTTACCCAAATTCAACTAGTTTCTGACGCCGTCTATAAAAGGCACTGAACTATAAAGAAAGACGGAAAATTAATTTTTCATTTCGACAAGACATAAATTAAAGTGAGGTACGTTACTCGCTCGTATTTATTAATATCTACAAAATGGATTTCAAGTATCAAAATTGCACTCGGGGCTCTTTTGGACAAAGATGATTTTTCTGTCACACATCCTCACTTTGACTTCGCTCTCGTCAGAACTTCGTGAAATATTAATGATATCATTAAATCTTCTTTTGCATCATTGACCTCATTTCCAAAGCTATTTACTTTATTATGATACATTTAGGCGCACTATTTGATCGAAAATATATGTTTATGCATATTCGCCTCTTTCTGATCCGAATTTGTGTTTTATCTCTCTATCTCTCTCAATATTATATATATTATATATATATATATATATATATATTATATATATATATATATATATATATATATATATATATATCACTTACCAGCTTTGTTGGAAGAACGTACTCCATGCCAGATCAAAGTATGTACCAATATGCTTACAAGCATCTTCATCACGATTTGAAAGTGCATCTTTTCATTAAGAAACTCAAAATCAATTAAAATTTATGCTAAAAATTCACAAACTGTTAAAAACATATATTTTAATCGTCATAATAAATTTTTAATATTTTGTTTTTTATATTCACTCATCAACACTTATTTATTTATTACTTTTTCATATAATCATATTTGTAATATTTTTTAAACAGTTTGAATTACAGCGAAAGAATGATTCCGGAGCGTCACACAACCACCCTCAACAGTAGGATCTTTTACACTGACCTCGTATCGCATCAGGAGGAAGATACGAAAATTGTAAGTCTTTTTCATTATGTTCATTCAGAATTCATTCCATCCTCTTTTTGAAAAACATAGTGTTTAATATTCCTTTAAATGGTAGATTCATTGTTTTATCTTTTTTATATTATGGGCAATATTCATTCATAGTTTTTCATGTGGAAATACATTTACCTACATCGTATCTTACGTCTGGCAGATCTAAAACTTCAGCAAATAGTTTGATCTAAAATGTTATATAATGTCTTCATAACATTGAGAGGTATAATAAATAAAAATTAAATTAATCCAGCAAAAATATTTACGTACGTATTTATGTACCAAAACTGCACTTCCCACTCCCCACCCCAAAAAAGGACGAGAGCTTTGTATTTGTGGTACAGAAAGTAAATAACTCGGACTTAATAAACAAAATTTTATTTGCAATAAATCTGCGGCTATTCAAACCCATATTTCGTTACTAAGTTTAATAGTTTAAAATAATATAATAATAATAATAATAATAATAATAATAATAATAATATAATAATAATAATAATAATAATAATAATAATAATAATAATAATTTAATAATAATAATGAAGTACATTGAAAAAATAAATCAAAGTGAACACATTCAAACGATAAACTTTAAAAATTGTTTAGTTATTCTCCAAATGGTGTTAAATAATCTCTAACTCATCAAATGGTTTTAAGTACTATAAATTGCTTCATGTAGTTTTGAAAATAAGATAATTTTTAGTATATATTTTTTCAAATTACCAGAGTGATATAATAGTTTTAACTAAGTTGGGTTAAAATAACTGAATGGAGTGTAGTAATAATATTAGCCCAATAATGAAGACAGTAATGAATAACACTCTACGTTTACCTCTGAAGAAGGATTTCGCACTTCATTAAAGTTTAATTTCTCGGCTTTCCAATATCAGAATATTGAATTTCGTAAAATTAATTTCTAAAAGTTTACTTGACTAAGGTACGACGATTTAAAAAGAGTTTTAATTATAAATATTGAGTTTTCTCTTAGATTACTTTCTTTGCATTTTATACCCATTTTACTTTATTACTCCTTTCAACTCCTCTCTTTCCTCTCTCTCTCTTTTCTCCCATGCTTAAATATTTACTCTTCTTTCATTTGTTGTTTTTCTTTTTTTACCTTGGTCTCACGTATCCCTTATTTTTGTTTTGTTTCTTTGTTTCAAAATTAAACAAAAGGACTCCAATTAGTTAAAGGTGAATTTGAATCTATGAAACTATTTCAACTGACCAAAAAATCGAAATTATCTTATATATATATATATATATATATATATATATATATATATATATATATATATACACGTTGCGTTCTCTCTCTCTCTCTGTCCTTCCTTCTTTACTATTCATTATTTTTTACCCGTAACCAGTATTGATTTAAAGAAATCCAATAAGGTACAACTTCCTTTTCGTAATTAATTTAGTAAATAAATAAATGTCTTAAAAATTAGTGAAAATATTTTTGAAGCTGCGACATATTTCTGATAAACAATTTAATCTGTCAGATTGTCAGACGGGATTTGGTTTGAGTGAACACCGAATTAACGGAGATGGGAAACAAATCTTAAAGCCAATAAATATTTGAGAATTTTATCGCAATTCTATTTTCTTGATCTGAAACGTGCGTGGAAAAATCCTCGCTTAAAGCAATTAAATATACTCGTACAGTAAACTATTTACACATTATACCAAATGGTTGACTGAGATATACTTTTGTTACACCAATTATACTGTATATGGTTAATCTAACTGTTCTGGTGTTGGATCACTTGAAGATCAGGGCCCCCAGCCTCAATTACCAAATGATATCTTCGTTAAAACTAACGAAAATATCACGAATTAACCTAACCAATCGTCGAGGGCGTAGAGTTGACCTAACTGGGCATTCAATTTATTTATTATTTTATTTGATACTGTAAAGCAAAAAACAAGAATACATGGGGTCCCTGATCTTCAGGTGATCCCTGCCGTTTTACTAATTAAGTTTTATTAGAATACTAAGCATAACTTGTGTAACTATAGTTCAGGTGGATTAATCATATAGGCTAGTATTCAGGGTGTCTGAAAAGTCACTCCCTATTTTTAAATTCTTATTGCTCCTAAATGAAAAGGGATATGAAAACATTTCTTTAACTGAAATGAAGATTATTTATTACCGTTTGCTTTATTACAAAATTGAAAAGCCTTAATACAAAGTTAAAATTCAACGTAGTCTCCAGCGTTGTCCATACACTTCTTTAACCTAACCGGTACATTTTCAACAGATTTTCTCAAGAAGTCACGTGGTACATTACTAAGAACATCATGAATTTTGTTTTCAAGTTTATCAATGGTCCTTGGTTTTGATTTGTACACTTCTTCTTTGGTCCAGCCCTACAGAAAGAAGTGGCATGGCGTTAAATCTGAACTTCGAGCAAGCCATTCCATTGGCCCTCGACGACCTAACCACCATCCAGAGAAGTGGTTATCTAACCAGGCACGAACAGTTAATGCAAAATGTGGTGGAGCCCCAGCTTGCATGAAGAGCAATTCTCCAACATTTTCCCACTCAGGTTACAGAAGTGTGTAGACAATGCTGGAGCTTACGTTGAACTTTAACTTTGTATTAAAACTTTTCAATTTTGTAATAAAGTAAACGGTAATAAATAAGCTTCATTTCAGTAAAAGAAATGTTTTCATATTCCTTTTCGTTTAGGAGCAATAAGAATTTAAAAATAGGGAGTGACTTTTCAGACACCCTGTAGTTGGATTACTTATCTGGTATAATGTGCTCATATTATTTTAATTACTGTAATAGATTTTTTGCGTGTAATGAAATGTAATTCTGCATGTGAGTATACAGTAGAATGTGATGCAAACAATTTCGAGTGAAGGCTTCATTCTCATGACAAATTTAATACGAGTAACTGTCTTTTGTAATTAAATAATTTTCATTTTATATCATTGTTCCACAGTATACGATACAAAGGAATCATATAATTTGTAATACTTTACTTATCGTCGATTCACTAATGGGTTGACATTTTATCTATTATGCTAAAACTAGTTTCTCAGTTAAGTTTTTGCGAAGATTTTACAGGTTTTTCTTCGCCAAATCATTGCAAACAAAAAGCAATTACTTTATAGCGTATAAATTTAGAAAATAAATATCTCCACTGACGTGTATATCGACATTTAGAGCTAAAAATATATCTAGCTTAAACATGAACATTTTTGGATGGTTTAGAGACCACTATTAAGTTAACTAACCACTAACACTTATTATTGGCTTAAAGTTCGGGAAATACAAGCACTGGCTCACACAAAAATCATTTGAACTCAATTATGCATTTTCACGGCCGTACTTAACCTACGAAATGCATTACCCTGTAACGAATTATGTAAATCAAATGTACCGAGAACTCTTTCTTCCTAATAATTTTCCTGAATTTATAACGATGAAACTGTATACTGCGCCCATAAAGAAATATCAGATATAGTAATTTTCAGCTTTTAGTAATGTCATAGCAGTGCATTAATAGTTAATACTCGGAAATCGTAAATGTTGGTTCAAAATTGAAATTTAGAAGCTTTCCATTTCGCTACTTTCCATGTATTATGTAACTTTAACAAAATAATGCAGTAACACTTTTCATCAAATCAACATAAATTAATTCTCCTCAGTGGGCTATGTCGTGGCCAGTTTCGTAACACCATTTCCCGTCGATGAGCGAAGTTAAGTGACATTGAGTCTAAGGGAAAGTTGGATGGAAGACAGAACTCCGCGTTCAGATTATGTATCGACCCATTGTTCTGACCCCACGTAAACCTGTAGGTCCGCTCCGTCAAATTACATTAAATGTTGTGAAGGAAGTTAAAGAACTCCATTGAACAACAACCGTACTCATTGCCCCAACCCAGTTGAATTAAATTGGCATTAATTACACATTTAAACCACACAATTACAGTATTTTAAAAAGTAATCCCTTATTACGTATAATATCCCCTTAGATAACACTGGGGAACAAATTTTAACTTTTTTTTTGTTTCTTGGACGTGAATAGGTCGGTCTTATAGGATTTTTTCCGCTAATTCCGAATATAGCCGTGGAATTTCTCTATCACCCAAGGTTACTGAGAAATTTGTATTTTAATATTTATTCAAAAAGTGTATAGAAGTTAGTAAAAATACTTCATAAAAATTATATTAGTGGCAGATTGGCATTTAAAATATTCTTCTTAAAACTTCTTTGTCACTGATTTTCTCTTGTAGTTTTCATTAGGAGCTTCTCGCATCAATGTCCAGCAGTAATCAGCTAACATTGCCGGATCCCACCTCCCTTGGTAGCGTCTCTCCATAGTAGCTATATCTTGGTGGAACCTTTCTCCATGCTCATCGCTTACGTCGCCGAGGTTTTCAGGGAAGAAATCTAAATGGGAGTGCAAGAAATGGATTTTTAGTGACATATTACATCCCAATAACCTATATGCTTCAATCATGTCCTGCACTATTTTTTCATAGTTAGAGGCTTTGATGTTCCCTAGAAAATTTGTGACAACATTCTTCATGGCCTCCAGTGCCACTTTTTCTTTTCCTCTCAAGGCATCATCAAACTTTTGATCTTTCATGAGCTCTCTGATTTGGGGACCAACAAAGATCCCTTCTTTTATCTTTGCATCGCTAAGTCGTGGAAAGTTTTTCTTCAAATATTTGAATGCCTCATCTTCCTTGTTCATTGCTTTGACAAAATTTTTCATGATGCCAAGTTTGATGTGAAGTGGCGGTAAGTATATTTTCTTGGGGTCAACTAAGGGTTCATGAGACACATTCTTCAGTCCTGGGATACATTTTTGACAAAGTGGCCAATCCTTTACAAAATAATGCGAATCTCTGGCTCTGCTGTCCCATTCACAAAGGAAGCAGCAGAACTTCGTATAACCGAGCTGCATTCCCAGAAGAAGCGCGACTACTTTTAAATCCCCACATATATACCAACGAAACTGGTCATAATTAATCTGCTGAAGGATGGGTTTCATATTTTCGTAAGATTCCTTCATGTGGACAGCGTGCCCTACAGGAATGGAAGGGTATTTATTTCCATTGTGAAGTAGTACAACCTTGAGGCTTAGCTTCGAAGAGTCAATAAATAAACGCCAATCTTCAGATTTGTGCTCATGACCGAGAGCTAACAGCAGTCCATTTACATTATTACAGTAGCATAAACCACCTGACGAGGAGAAATACTGCATCAGATCTTTTTGGCGAGTGCGGAACGCCGATATGCTTGTATCTTTTGCCAGCAAATTCCATTCACGTAACCTGGAGCCCAATAATTCCGCTTCCTTTTTCGGAAGGTCCAAATCTCTCACGAGATCATTCAGCATAACCTGCGTTATCATACGTGGTTTATTTGATTCAGGTTGCTGAAAGTCTGTATCTTTAGTGTCATCAATTTCCATTGGTTCAACTTCAGACTCTTCATCCACTGTCCATGACTTTGAGGGAGTTAGAATTGGGTTATCATCGTCATGTAGTACTGGTCTCATGGCAGATGCAAGATTTGGGTATTGAATTTTATGTTTATTTTTGGCAGAGAATCCTGAAACGTTAGTCATACAAAAATAGCAATCCGTTAGGTGATCCTTGGGCTCTCTCCAAATCATTGGTATGGCAAATGGCATAGATTTGCGGGTACCTTTAATCCAACCCCTAAGAGTGACGGCACAGGAAATGCATGAGATATGAGGTGCCCAGGATTTGACTTGGTCGCCTACCTTACATCCAAAATAAAGTTCGTAAGCCTTCTTCACGAGTGGGGTCATCGTCTTCCTCTGTGCCATTATGGTCAGTTCTCCACATACGTAGCAAAATGTATCTCTGGGATTAATACAGTTTCGATTCATGCTGGCGGAAAATTATTGAAATCACGGAAAACTTTTTGGAATGAAAAACCAATTTTTTCTACTATGAAAAATTTTAAAATTGGAGCAAAACTTCAAAAAAATTTCTTTCTTTTTATTAAAAATCTGTTTGTTTAAATAGCTATATTTTTCTAATGCAAAAAATACTATTAAATATAGTTAACCTGGAAAAAAAGAAAGTAAAATTAAATTAGTACACTTAATTTTAACTAATATTTTGGGAAAACTCTGAGTAAATGAAAATATTATTTTCTCGAAAACTATGGGTGATAGAAACATTCTGAAACCATATTTGGAATCAGCATCAAACGTTCTATAAGAAACACCAAATAGTTTTCAAGAAACAAAAATGTTGTTCCCTAGTGTAATTTAATTGTTTTTTAATCCTTTCATTATCATTATTATTATTAATAAAAATTAAGTCAAACATAGATTACTGCATATATATATATATATATATATATATATATATATATATATATATGCGCCTCGGTGGCGTAGTGGTTAGCATCGCTGACTAGGAATCCATCGGCCCCGAGATCGACACCCGGTGACGGCGGGCGGCGCGCAGCAAAATCCAGCTGTTTATCCTTCCACACAATAAAAAAAGTTCGTTCGTAGATAAATGGGTACTCTGGGTAGCCTACTGGTTAGGACGCTGGGCTGCTGGTGGGGCGTGGTTCGGATTTCACGTTAAACTGTAGGTCTAAGGTGCAGTGACAAGCTTGACCTTTGTCAGAATGAACAATTCGGGTAGAAGCAAAACCAAGGTTAACCAAGGTATATATACGAATATATATATAAAATACTGCAAATAATGTAACGCCTAAACATGTGGAAAAGATGGAGCATCAATTTTGTCTTATGTATTTCGTAATGTCTTTATATATATATATATATATGCAGTATATATATATATATATATATATATATATATATATATATATATATATATATATATATATATAGAGTGTTTCTAAAGTCGCGCAATTTTAGAAATACCATACATTTAACCTTGGTTTTGCTTCCGCCGAATTGTTCATTCTGACGAAGGTCAAGCTTGTCACTCCACCTTAGACCTACAGTTTAACGTGGAATCCGGACCACGTCCCAGAGTTCACAATATATATACAGTATATATATAATAAAAATATTATCGGCAAAATTACCTACAACAACCTTTTCAGCTCGGGATCAGCACCAAGTACCTTGTATGGACTATCAAATGTTCATAAACTGAATGTTCCCATTAGACCAATTTTATTTGTTTGTACTTCGTATTGTTTTGCTTCAGCAAAGTTTTTAGTTCTGTTGCCTTCCAAACTGACATCTAATTGCTACACTGTCTGTAACTCCTTTTCTTTTGTTGAAGAAATAATCTCTTTTCGAATGCCGATAACTTATTTATGGCCAGCGTTGGTATAGAATCCCTTTTTACCAATATTCCACTAGTATGGGTGCAGTTATGCCGAGGGAGTTAGGGGTAATGGGGGTTGGGAGGGAGAGGGGGGTGAAAGGGGGAGGGAAAGAGGGAATGAAGGAGTGTCAGTTCAATACAGATTTTTTGTGCAGGAAGAGGGGTCCAAGGGCGAATGCACGCAAAAGCGCCCCCCCCTCCCATATAAGAAAAAGAAGAGCGCCAAAATCAAGGTCCAGAGTTTTGGAGATGGCTAGACACTGCGTTTAAAGCTAGATCATTGATAGGGGGAAAGATAGATTGATAAAGATTGTTCCAGAGTTGACCGGTTGAGTAAATGAAAGACTGAAAATACCTATTAAACTAGCGCTAGAGAGTTGGACAAAAAAGGAATAAGAAAGTGTAGAAAGTCTGGTAGAAAGTGTAGAAAGTGTAGAAAGTCAGCAATGAAGCACAGTTCTTAAGAACAGCAGGAGGAACACTATCAGAACCTTAAGCCTTCCAAGAGTTGAGGCCAGATAGGACAGAAAGAACATCTTTGGAAGAGATTCTAATTTCTGATATTACAAAGTCAGAGGGAGGAGGAAATGGAGGAACAGCACCGAAATCGTCCATGTTTTGAGTTGGTAGCGAAAATTTGAGCGAAGAGTTCAGCTTTGTCAAGAGAAGAGAAGGCAAATGAGCCATCTGAATGGAAAACAGGAACGAAAGAAGAGGAAGGTAAGATGTTGAAGAGCTTCTTAGCTAGATTCCAGAAAGAGCGAGAAGAATTAGAATTGAATAGGTTTTCACATTTTTGTCTGATGAAGGAATTTTTGGCGAGTCGACGAACGGATTTCGCACGATTCCGGGCAGAAATATATGCTGAGTGAGGGTCAGGAGTTGGATAGCGACGGTACCCTCTGAAAAACTCCTCTCTTTTGCGGATAGCATTACAACAAGTAAAGTTAAACCAAGGTTTTTCACATTAGTAGTAGGAATAGAATATGAAATGTACGCCTCCATGCGGAGAGAATCACCTCCGTGATGCACTCAGAACACCTGGAAGTGCCCCGGCCACGAAAGCAGTAATCATTCCATGAGAAATCAGAGAAGTACTGTTCAAGGGCCGCCCAATCAGCGGCGCCAAAGGCGCCTCCTCTTGGAAGGATCCAAAGGCCGGTTTGGAGTAATAGGACAGGGAACAAATATCAGATTGTGGTCGGAGGAGCCCAACGGAGAAAAAAGTTTCAGAGGGTAAGAAGGATGAGAGATAAGAAATAAATTCAGAATGTTGGGCCTATCTCCAATGCGATTGGGGATGCGATTAGAGTGCTGTACAATCTGCTCTAGATCATTTAAGATAGAAAATTTGTAAGCTAGTTCACAAAGGATGTTAGTGAAATGGGAGGATAGCCAAAGGTGGTGGTGAACATTGAAATCTCCTAAAATGGAGATTTCAGCAAAGGGAAAGCGGGATAGAATGTATTCCACTTTGGAAGTGAGGTACTCAAAGAATTTTAGACAGTCAATAGAATTAGGAAAAAGGAAGAGAGCGCAGATGTATTTAGTTTGAGATTGGCATGTAAGCCATAGCCAGAGGGTATAGAATTCGGAAGATTCGAGTTTGGGAATACGGGAACAAGTTAAGTCATTGCGACATTGCATACATATACGCAACATCTACGTTTGGAGTGAAATTGAGTACAGAGAAAGTAAGCGGGTGCAGAAAAGGGGTTGCTGTCAGTCGTTCCAGAAACCTGAGTTTCAGTGAGGAAAAGAGGAGAGGTGGTATTCAACAGATTGAAAATTTGAGAAAAGGCCATGAATGTTGCAAAGGTTTATGAAAAGTGAATGAAGCAGAGGCCTAGAACATCTGGAATGGGCGGTAGCAGATCCACCCCTCCGTAATCGTCTTATTTGTTCAGAAGATATGGAGCAGACTAATAATGGAATCCTTCATTGTGGGAATACCAATATGGCTTCAATTCTTTATATACGAATATAGGGTGATCCGCTATCCAGTAATTTATAGAGATCAGTGGGCCTAGTGCCTTCCTGTTCTAGTCTAGGGTCATTCCTGGCCTTTTATAGTTTCTTTGAAAAGTATCGCATGCACTGCAGTGACATCATTGGAATTTATTTATTATTAACAAATTATTCGTATGTATAAAATCCTTAAAGACTTTACTTCCACCCTATATATATAGTTTGTTTATACTTCGTCCGGAATGGAAAAATTTGTTTCTCTTTCTGCATTAATATCAAAATGAGAAGGGAATAACTTCTCGGCGCTTTATTCTCTCTGCACCCGAAAGTGTATAAAGTATCAGTAAAGCTGTGCATATAAATTATAAAGTGAAATTCATTGAATGTAGGAAAGTGCAATACGAGTATAGGTTACACAAATTAGAACAAGTTAAAATATATTCAATCGACATACGGTAGTCATCTGAGAATAGTTTGGAACAAGGTAGGAAAAAGGTTATAAAATCAAACCCTCATAACTGACTCCCACAAAAACGAAAAAAAATTTGTGTGTATTGAGCGATTACAGTAATAAATAACACGGGCCTGGGTCCAAATTCTTAACTAATTTGCAACTTATGCAATCTAGCAATAACTGAAAACGAAGCAATAAGGTGTGATTTTTGTCAAAAATTGCACGACTTTAACTGTATGAATTAGAACGATGGGTAAACAACCCTTGTATCGAACACAAAACAAATTACTGGTCTCAAATTTTTGTGTGATTTATGTACAGAGATTGTAAACTCGTTTGTGGTATTTAAAGAAATGGAAAATACGAATATGAATGCGATAGAGAAAGAGAAAATAATGGAAGAAAAAGATTACCAAACTGTCCCGAAGGAAAACGGTGTGGATGAGACAGAAACAAATGAAAAGATAACAAGAAAAGAAGACACTCTTGTAGAAGAAAAAAAGAAACGAGTACAATCTGTGATGTCGTGAAACTACCAAACGAAGATAATGATAAAAAGGCGACAAAAACTATAAACGTAGAAAATATCTTATGCAAATATTATGCAAAAGGGCATTGTAGATACAGGGATGGGCAATGCATCTATGCACATCCCACATTATGTAACTTCCACTAAAAAAATGGATATTGTAAATTTGAAAAAAAATGCAAGTTTCACCACCTTAGTATCTGCAAAACTTATGCAAGATAGGGGAGATGGAAGTACAGACAAATATGCAGTTACCACCATCCTCAAAGGGACACGATAGTTGAGCAGTCAAAACCATCAACAAACAGGGTTTCCAATTTTTAAATGTAGCCAACACAATTCAACTACTAAATACCATTCAACAAATACAAAGACAGTTGACAATACGGTGACCCGAGAGTCGTACAGAATAAATGCAGAAAGAAATTACGAGGGTAATTCAATAAGTATCCGCACTTTTTATTTTCACAATTTTATTTTCACATCTAATAGATTATAAACACATCACTTCTCAACATAGTCTCCCTCTTTTTCAATACACTTAGTCCAGCGATACTACAAGCTTCCTAATGCCATCACAAAAGAATGTTTTTGGCTGTGTGCGTAGCCAGTCATGCACCGCCTCCTTCAGGTCATCATCTCCTTGGAATCGCTGACCTCTTAAAGCGTCTTTTAGTGGTCCAAACAGGTAAAAATTCGAAGGTACCAGGTCTGGACTGTAGGCTGGATGGTCGAGAACTTCAAATTTAAGTTCTTGAAGGCATTTTCTAGTCTGTGCAACGGTATGAGGGCTGCATTGTCGTGTAACAGAATAACACCTTCCGACAATCTCCTCTCCGATTTGTGCGAATTGCTTGCTTTAACTCATTCCGAAGCATGTCAGAATACGATGCACTTGTTACTGTAGTTCCACGCTTTAGATAATGTTCAAGGATAGGGCCTCGTGTATCCCAAAACAGTGTTAGCATAACTTTACCTGCTGACGGCTGCGCTTTGAACTTCCTTGCAACGGGAGATGTTGGATGCTTCCAGTGCATGCTCTGTCGTTTGCTTTCTGGTTCATAGTGATGGATCCAGGTTTCATCTCCAGTGATAATGCGCTCCAAAACGTTTTCACCTCGCGCCGAAAGACGAGAGCAGACGTCCATACGATTACGCTTGTGCTCTTCTGTCAACTGTTTGGGCACCCATCTTGCACAAACCTTGTGAAAGCCAAGAATGTCATGAACTATCGAATAGGCTGACCCTTGACTGATGTCTAATGAAGATGCAATTTCTTTTATTGTTAATCTTCTGTCATCGAAAAGCATGACTCTGGCTTCTTCCTGCTTGTCACCACTGGTTGATGTTGACGGTCGTCCTGAGCGCTGAGCATCTGTCACACATGTCCGACCTTCCTTGAACATTTAAATCCACTCGTACACACTTCGCCGTGATAAGGCATTATTCCCATGCTGAGCACATAAACGCGTGTGAATTTCAGCTCCTTTCACACCTGCCCACAAAAAAACGAACCACGGATCTCTGTTCTTCCAGAGTACAAATTGAAAGCGGCGCAGCCATGCTCACTACTCGTACGATATGTGACACTACGAGTAGCCTAAATAAGCCTATACTGTTGCTAGCCTAAATAAGCCCATAGATCTCAGTTTGGCTCGTTATTACGAGTATATATTATACATACTATATTATCACTAAAATAAAAAGTGCGGATACTCATTGAAGTACCCTCGTACATACAATATTGGGACAACATGTATTGTAACAGATAAAAAAGGGAAAAGTCTCAGGGATCACAGGGCAACGACACATACACCACCAAAGGATAACGAATCTGAACTACAGGGTGTCCATAAAGTCACGCATCATAGAAAAATACATTTATTTTGTTTATTTATTTATTTTGTTTTATTTATTTGTTCGAAATGATTCCCACCATCTCAAAATATTTTTTAAACGAAAAAGCAGGTTTCTTTGAATGTTCGCAACATATTTGGCCTGATGGAGACATAAATAAATAGACATTGCTTATGTTCCTATGATGCGTGACTTTATGGACACCCTGTATATAAAGAAGAAACTGAAAACGAAAAATTAAAATAATGCTAGCCAACATAGGGGGCCTAAAACCAAACCATTCCATGAACAAAATCAATATACCTGAAAGGGCTCATGCAAGAAACAAGCCCAGACTTTACATGCTTCAAGGAAACTCATCTGAAGGACTGCCAGACGAACTGTGTAACTGAGAGTTTTGTATCGACAAAAAAGAAATACAAATTGACATCTATAACATGCTTCGATCCAACAGAACAGTAAGACGAAAAAGAGAAGGTGCTATTTATACACACGAAAAACATATGACAGAAATTACTATAATTACTTCAAACAGCTACGTAGAATTACTAGGGGCACTCAATATATTTTGCCCCACCCTTTTTTCTTAGCTAAATAATAGGCCATTAGGCTGAAATGTTTTTTGGGCCGTAAATTTGAATTTTCTGCGCTTCACATAACCGGATTTTTCCAGTTTGAACTTCCCCTCCTTGTATAAAGCCGAGGGTTAAGCAGTTTTGAAAATGGCGTCTGACAGTGATGTGCGTCGTAAACAGAGAGCTGTTATCGAGTTCTTAACCGCAGAGAAGGAAACAGTTGGGAATATTCACAAACGTCTACAAAACGTTTACGAAGATGCTGTTGTTGATCGAAGCACAGTTGGACGCTGGTCTAAACGTGTGAGATCATCGGAGAGGTGGGAGAGCTAGCCTCCATGATGAGCCACGCAGTGGTCGCCCGGCATCGGCTGTCACATCTCACACTGTGCAACGTGCTAATAGCATCATTCGATCAAATCGGCGCGTCACATACAAGGAGTTATCACTGGAGCTAGGAATTAGTGAAGGAAGTGTGAATACGATAATTCAGCAACTGGGATACTTAAAAGTGTGTTCACGGTTTGTTCCTCGTGAACTGACTGAACATCACAAAGCCCAAAGAAAAGAAATTGCTTCCGAGTCGTTGGTTCGATACGAGACAGAAGGGGATGACTTCCTTTCACGAATTGTGACTCGGGATGAGACTTGGGTACATCGCTTTGAACCTGAAACAAAACGCCAATCCATGGAGTGGCATCACGCAGACTCCCCACGCAAGAAAAAGTTCAAAATGGCTCCCTCTGCAGGAAAGGTTATGGCCACCATCTTGTGGGACATGAAAGGGGTGATTCTGGTGGACATTATGGAGAAGGACAAACAATCAACTCAGAGGCATATATTACTACCCTACAGAGACTCCAGAGACGTATAAAGCGAGTTCGACCCGAGAGAAAACTGGAAGACGTCCTTCTTTTGCACGATAACGCAAGACCACACAACAGTTTGCAAACAAGAGAGGCCATCACAAAAGTGCGCTTGACCGTGTTACCCCATCCTCCATACAGCCTGGATCTGGCACCTTCAGACTTCCATTTGTTTAGGCCAATGAAGGATGCTATTCGTGGAAGAAAGTTTCAGAATGACGATGAGGTTGTTGAGGAGGTTAAGAAGTGGCTCCAACGGAACCCAGCGGGTTTTTATCAGCAAGGAATAAAGGCCCTTGTTTCGAGGTGGAGGAAAGTCGTAGAAAAGGATGGAGACTATGTGGAAAAATAAAAACTTGTAAAAAAGGTATGTAACTACTTGTGTATAAAATTTCTGGAACTTACAAGGAAACTTGGAAAGAAAAAAAAAAGGTCGGGCAAAATGTATTGAGTGGCCCTCGTAGTAGCAGCAAAAGTTGAATAACACTGGCCAACAAAATGAAACTTTTTTTTTCATCACAAACATGATCACACTTTTCTTAATGCATTTTTCGCGCTGATTCCGAATCTGGTTTTATTTTTTTCTAGCACGTATAGTTATATAGATACACTGGTTTTGATATTTTTAAGTTTTTGATATTGCTATAAGAAAATTTATGGATGTATAGATCACACTTAGGAATGCTAAACAACAAATACATCATATACCTTATTCAATGTACTTATAAATAAAGAATATATACATTATTTTATTAAAAGCGCTGTGAGTGTGATTTCCTTTTGTAAATTTGGCCTGGATTGTCACGATACAGCATCCAACAATGGTCCGCCATCATGCTTTCATTCCAATATCCTTGGTAGCGCTTCTCCATCATCTGAATATCTTGATGGAAGCGCTCTCCTTGCTCGTCACTCACTGCACCAAGGTTTTCAGGAAAGAAATCTAAGTGGGAATACAGGAAGTGAATTTTTAATGACATTCGACACTCCATTTCTTTGAAGGCATCAAGGAGGTTCTTGACTCCATCCTTATACGCAGGTGACTTGTTGCTTCCAAGAAAGTTTTCACATATCCATTTGAACGCCAGCCAAGCCTTCAATTCCAGCGGACTTAGGACTTAGGACTTTTTCAAATTCAGTGTCATTCAAAACCTCCCTTATTTGTGGCCCAACAAAAATTCCTTCCTTCAATTTTGCTGCAGTAACCTTCGGAAATTTCCTTGAAAGGTATTGGAACCCTTCAGAATTGACTTTACCCATTGCTTTAACAAAATTCTTCATTAAACCAAGTTTAATGTGAAGAGGTGGCAGATAGATCTTTTGGGGATCCACCAAAGGGACAGACTGGACATTGCTTATCCCTGGGACATATGTATACCTAAGTGGCCAGTCACTTTTGGTGTAATGTTCTATAGTGGCGCGACTGTCCCACAGGCAAAGGAAACAACAAAATTTTGTGAATCCTGACTGCATTCCTGTAACTTTTAGATCTCCACAAACATTCCATTGATGACTGTCGTATTTGATTGCCTTAAGTAGTATATCCATATTGTCATATGTCTCTTTTAGATGGACGGAATGGGCAATGGGGATGGATGGCATTATATTACCATTATGCAAAAGAACTGCTTTCAGGCTTCTCTGCGACGAATCAATAAGAGGCGCCACTCAGATGCCACATACGTCTGAGATATGGCTGTAAATAGTCCATTGATGTCATGGCAATAACAGAGAGGACCGTCTACTGAAAAGAATGCTGTTAATTCAAAATTCCGCTTTCGGTAGTAACTAATACGAACATTGTTCTCAAGTAAATTGTTCTCCTTTAGTCTTGAGGCGAGAAGCTCTGATTTCTCTTTAGACAGCGATAAGTCTCTAACAAGATCATTCAACTGTCCTTGGGTTAACGTTTTAGGCTCTAAATGTCTACCTTCAAAAGTGTACTCTGGTTCTGTAGATGGTCCGGAAACGCCAGTTGCACCTTCATCACTTTCCATGTCATCTATGATAGAATCTAGCCTATCACTTGGGGGAATTGGAATGGGCAATGTTTCATCATGTTTTACTGGTCTACGTGCTGAATCCAAGTTTGGATATACAATCTGGTGTTTGTTCTTGGCAGAAAACCCCATTAAGTTCACACTACAAAAATAACAGTGTTCATGATGATCTCTCGGCTCCCTCCATATCATGGGTATGGCAAATGGCATTGAAGCTTTCTTTTTGTTAAGCCAATCACGTAATCCATTTGAACAGCCAGAACAGATTTGATGTGGCGCCCATGGTTTATCTTGGTCACCTAGATGGCAACCAAAGTATAGCTTGTATATTTTCTTAATGTCGGTTGTAATACTTCGTCGTTGTGTTTTAGTTGTCAACTGGCCGCATACGAAACAGAACTTGTCGGGGTCATTCTTACATTGTCGAGGCATGTTGACTGACCTGAGCAAACTATAAATTCAAAAAAATGTACACCACTTGACACAACAAGTTCTTGGACTGGACTGATCTTTTGACACACAAAGCACGGCGTTGTTGCCTGAATCACAATGCTGCTAGACGTAAAAGCTCACACCTGAAATACATAAGATGTATAATTAAGATAATTGAAATAAATAAGATGAATAAACTAAAAAAACACAATAAAATAAACACAATCAAATGTTGAAATATTAGTATTTTGCCTATTTAAAATGGTTAAATCTGTGTAGTTATATATATGCCTTCATCTTGAAAACTATACGTGCTAGAAAAAATCTGAATGCAGGTTTGGAATCAGCGTGAAAAATGCTATCCAGCCACCACAAATTTTACTCTGATGAAAAATCTTTGTTGACCAGTGTAATTAAACAGGGTACTAATTATAATATACTGTATAGACCCCCAAATACTCCAACTACAAAATTCTCAGACACCATAGCAGAGGTCAAGAATTAGATGGAAGCTTTACACTCCTTAGTTCCAAATATTACTCTCTGCGTTGATTTTAATTTCCCATTTATGAAATATAAATGGATAGGAAGAAATATATGTATAAACCAAGACAAGGAAGGCATACTGAAAACCAGAAGCAGGCTAAAATACTACTAGCTCTTATTGATGAATTTATGTTTACACAAGAAATAATGGAAAATACAAAGGAAAAAACTGCCTAGATTTGGTATTCACAAACAGCAGCAGCCTAATTGATAACATCGAAATATCCCCAACTATAATATCAGATCACAACATTATTGAAATAACAACTAACATCAAAGTAACAGGGATGAAAAGAACACGCCCTTTAGAAAGAGGCAAATTCGAAATTATAAATTACTCCAAGGCTATAAATTGGAAAGGTATTGCATTCAGCATGGAAGCAATGACTAGGGAACTATCTCTAAGGACAAGACAACGGAAGAAATGCTAATAACCCTTGAAGAGATGACGCTAGAAATTGTGGAAAGACATGTCCCATGAAAACAACAAAGAGGAAATAAAAGCACGTTACAATACAAGACAAAAGAGGTTTGCAAGAGAAAAAGAGTGACTGTAAAATTAAGAAACTGCAAAGATAACACATCAGGAAAATATTAAGTGATAAACTGGAGAGTATCGATTGAGTCATAAAGAGTCTAATTGAGAGCCATACAGAGAATGATGATGATGATGATGACGCTATAGAAGCGATAATACTTCTATAATCTTCCAAAAAGGAAGGCGAAATATCACGAGAGTATCGGACCTTTGAAAACAATTTTTTAATTGATGATCTGAAAGAAGTATCTGAAATATTAAGAGCTCAGTATGAATCATTTTTAGTATCCCCATAACTGATAAACTAATATGCGATAGAAACACGTTTTTTGAAGAAGAATTTTGAGAAGAAAGTATAACAGACTTTGACTTCACGGCAGATGATATCAAACAACCTATATGGAAACTAAAATCACACTCGGCAGCAGGGCCGGACAAATGTTATGCCATATTAATCAAATTCTGCTAAAATGAAATCGATAAGCTCCTATACTGGATATGGAAACGATTGCTAGACACAGAAGAAAAACTGAGCATCCTGAAGAGAGCGAACATAGTCCCAATATATAAAGGAGAAGATTGATCCTAGGCTAAAAACTGTAGGCCAGTGTCGCTTACATCTCATCTCACTAAAATATTTGAAAGAATATTTAAAGGAAAAATTGTGGCAAACAAATACGAATAGAATTTACAATTGGTCTAAAGGCAATAATATGAAATTTAACAATGAGAAATTTCAACTATTAAGGTACGGAAGAAGGGAAGACCTAAAATCCATGGAATACTACATATAACGCAAATGGACAGAAAATTCAGGGAAACTCCAAAGCAAAAGATTTAGGAGTTGTAATGACTGATGACGCGAAATTTGAAACACAAAATAAGATAATAGTAAACAGAGCAAAGTGAATAATTGGAGAGATACTGAGAACCTTTTAAAGAAGAGATAGGAATATAATGATTCCTCTCTTGGAAACACTGAACATACCCAAGTTGGAGTATTACTCGGTCTTAACATCCCCATATAAAAAAAGAAGGCATTAGTCAACTAGAAAGGATTCAGAGAAGTTTCACAATATATGCAGAAAACTAAATTACTGGGAAAGGTTACGTGAATTAAATTTATATTCGCTGGAAAGGAGAGAGAGGTACACCATTATTTACAGTTGTTAAATAATGGAGGAACTGACCCCTAATCTTACTTTGAACCCTACAACCACTCAAACAACAGTGGAAAGTAGGGATGGAAGAATATGGTGTGCTGGACAGGGAACATCCTCAACCCTGAAGTAAAATAGTTTTGTTGTGAGAGGACACACACACACACAACACACACACATATATATATATATATATATATATATATATATATAGATATATATATATATATATATATATGCGATGTATGGACATTTAGTGCCTGTATGACAAAACAGGGAAAGAGAAAGAGCGCAGATAGTTAACAAGACAAGAGAAAATGTTATTACGTATAAAATGATATCATGTATAAGGATATAAGCGTGTACAATATACACACACACACACACACACACACACATATATATATATATTATATATATATATATATATATATATATATAAATAAAATGTTATAATGTTATAATGTTTCAGACCAACAAAGACCCTAGGATCCACTCATGGCTGGTCTACCTAACTGTGGTTGTACTTGTGTATTGCACATGTCCTCCCCCGTGGTGGTGGAGGGGACCTACAATTTTACGTGGGTTCCGAACCACAAAAACCTTAATTTTACTACCTTAAACTATACCCAATCTATCAACATATGCGTGTAATCGATTTTTAAACATGTTAATAGACGTGCTACTAATTACGGGTCTTTTCCGTTTGGGGGCTAGCAGCGAATTTTAATGAAAATCGGTATATTAATGTAGTTTTGGTCACTGATTTAAAAAATAACTATTTTTTGGAGAAATGAAAAACAAACATGTTAAGGCACTTTAAATAATTAATTGGTGTTTTAATTAGCTTAAACTAGTTACAGAGGATTGTGTTAAATTTAGCCAGAGTCACAAACTGCTACTGTTTATGAAAAAGTGCTCTAAATGTGGGAAAGTGTGTTCTTTGAAAAAATACCCAGTTCTTTCGTTGCCAAAAGCGTCGGTCAAACGGTAAAAAGCGCAACTTTACGAGGAATACGTTTTTTGAAGGATCCCGGCAGAGCTGTAAAAGTAGCAGAAAAAATCAAGAATTAATGCCCAGTTAGGTCAGTTGAATGCCCGGTCAGGTCAATTGAATGCCAGGTTAGGTCAATTGAATGTCCGGTTAGGTGAACTGTACGCCCTTGACGATTGGTTAGGTTAGGTCATGATATTTTCGTCAAAAACACATTAATTATTTAAAGTGCTCTAACATGTTTGTTTTCCATATCTCCCAAAAAAGAAAGTTATTTTTGAAATCAGTGACCAAAACTACATTAGTATACCGATTTTTATTAAAATTCGTTGCTAGCCCCAAAACGGAAAAGGTCCCTAATTACTTCTACCGGCAAACTATTCCAGCTATTTACTATTCTATGCGTAAAAAAGTTTTTGGTAACTGCTGTCTCGACCTTCTACTTGTCAACTTACACCCGTTATTTCTAGTCCTATTATATTGAGATATTTCGAAAAAGCTATCTCTATCTACGTTATCGAACCCATTCATAATTTTAAAAACCTGGATTAGATCACCCCTTGGCCTCTTAGTCTCGAGTGTAGTCAATTTTAATTCTTTACGCCTATCTTCGCACGACTTTGACCTAAGCGACGGAATCATCTTGGTTGCTCGTCTTTGAACTCTTTCGATTTTGTCTATATCTTTTCGCATATGCAGATTCCAAAATTGGATCCCGTACTCCAAATGGGGTCTCACTAATGATTTATAAAGAGGAACAATAATATCGCGCGATTTGTACTCAAACTTCCGAGCTATAAAACCTAGCACCTTGTTCGCCTTATTGACCGCTGCTGTACTTTGTTTCGACACTTTTAAATCACCAGTAACGATAACTCCTACATCTTTTTCCTGTTCTACGCTTGCCAACTCCTTCCCTGACATACTATAAGCAAAATTACCGTTACGCGAACCTATATGTAAAATTTTGCACTTATCAACGTTAAATCTCATTTGCCATGTGATTGACTAATCAACGATATTGTTCAGATCTTCCTGGATTTTACCTCTATCTTCATCATTAATTGCTCTACCACCCAACTTCGTGTCATCCGCAAACTTTGAAACTGTACTGACTAGGCCGACATCTAAATCGTAATATATATAAGAAAAAGGAAGAGGCCCGATACAGAACCCAGGAGGAACGCCGCTCGCTACATTAGCCCGAGACGACTCCGCTCCATCAACGACCACCCTCTGTTTCCTACCTCGCAACCATTCTTCTATCCAATTTATTACTACAGCCCTGATACCATGAGCCTTAATTTTTTCAATGAGTCTTTTGTGCGGTAGGGTGTCAAACGCTTTTTAAAAATCTAAATACACATCTACTGACCGATTACTATCGTAAACTTCAACCACGCTTTGAAAAAATTCTAAAAGAATATATATATATATATATATATATATATATGTGTGTGTGTGTATATATATATATATATATATATATAATATATATACAGGCCCGGATTTAGCTATAGGCGAACTAGGCGATCGACTAGGGCCTCGCGCCAAAGGGGGCCTCGCTCAAGCCGTTTTGCGCGTTCTGTTCAAGTGATATTAATGATTTAGAACTCTATGAAGAACTTAAAGTACTTTGCAGGTTTATACCTGAGAAAACAGATCTCGGAAATGCCCTTGTTTATATAGTGCAAAAACAACTAAGTGAGATTTATCCTAATGTTTATGTTGCACTTCGATAGTATTAACCATCCCAGTTACTGTTGCTTCGGCTGAAAGAAGTTTCTCGCGTCTCAAACTTATTAAAACATATTTGCGTTCCACCATGTCTCAAGCGAGATTGCAATCATTAGCTATGTTATCAATAGAAAACGATATAACAAATTCATTAGATTATTCTCAATTAATTGAAGAGTTTAGCTCGAAGAAAAGTAGAAAAGCATTGCTGTAATATTCAAGGAGCATCTGAACCAAATATTAAAGCATTAATATTTAGCCTAAGTCGATCGCTCACTATTATAAAAAATGAAATGTCAACATCTCTTATACATCACATATGAAAAACGTTTGTACACTATGGAAAGTCATTACTTATAATATTATATAAATCTTAGAAATCATTGTCTTATATTTTCGATACAAATCTTGATTCATATTATAATTTATACTTATTTGTATGGTTTATTTATATTTCTTATACAATTTCCATGCGTGATTATTTTGGTTTGGTTTAATTTTTAAGTGCTGGCATAGTTCTGTCCAATCTAGGTATTTTCGCCGCAGGACTTTTGGCCGCCGGACTTTTCGCCGTAGGAATTTTCGCCGCAAGGAATTTTCGCCGCAAAGAATTTTCGCCGCAAAATATATAATTTGTATAGATATATAAATATAAGCCTACCAAATTTTCTGAACTCTTTAATACGTCGGGTTTGGATGACTTGGAAATTTTCATTTATTCATTCTCTTAAATAAGTGATTTCATGTACTTCAAAGGTTTTGAACCATTAGGTTTTTAAAAACCATTTTTGATGGTTTAAAGTGATACTGCACATGCAATAACAGATACTGTCAAAGTTTTATAAAATCGTATTGGAAGTGTGAAATAAAAAACTGCAAGGCAAGAGTGCATACAATTTTAAAAAGTGACGCTAAAAAAGTAATTTGCAAAACATTTGGTGAGCATAGTCATTCTGCAAACCCATCAAAGCCTAAAGTGTACGCCACAATAGCAAGTATGAAAACGACTGCTACTAACTCCCAATTATCTGCAAGATCACTAATTGCCGATGCTTCTGCAATAGGGCGGCTCGTTTTTACACTTTTTTCGATATTTGATTGGGGGTAGTGCGGAAAAGTTGCGATTTGGAGAGAAAATAAAGTGTGTAAAATTTTTTTGATCTACGTCAATACCTTCCGGTGGCGGCGAGTCCTTAAAAATCGAAAAATAGGCCTAAAAACACATAAAAATTTATATAATTTTATATAATTTTTATATAATGTTCATTGTTCAATAACTGCTATTAATTTATTCAAGCCTATAATAGTGTTCTCAGGGTTGTTTGCACAGAAATATACCGGAATTAACATTTGTATAACATCTTGTTAAAACTTGCTTTAAATCAATATTTGGATATTTTAACGGCGAAGACGCCACCGGAAGTTATTAACAGATTGTGCTGAAATTTTTATTGTTTATTTTGTAAGTCTTTAAAACCATTTTCCAATCTACCCCGTTAGGCCTATTTTTCGATTTTTAAGGACTCGCCGCCACCGGAAGGTATTGACGTAGATCAAAAAAAATTTACACACTTTATTTTCTCTCCAAATCGCAACTTTTCCGCACTACCCCCAATCAAATATCGAAAAAAGTGTAAAAACGAGCCGCCCTATTCTGCAAGCCTAGATGATGCAGGTTGTTATCTAATGCCATCAATTGCAACTTCATCAAGAAATATTAGAAAATGGAGGCAAAAGAATATGGATATGTTGCAAAAGTACATAATAGAACGTAAACTACGCTAGGATCTTTAGGAGACATTTTTTAAATGAATCCATCAAATAAAACGTTAAAACTAACGAAAATATTACGACTTAACCTAACCAATCGGCAACTTATTTTTTATTTTTTAAAAATTCTTTTGCGGCGGCGAAAATTCCTTGCGGGAAAAATTCCTTGCGGCGAAAAGTCCTGCGGCAAAAAGTCATGCGGCGAAAAGTCCGGCGGTGAAAGTTCCGAACGCGAGTTCTGTCTATGCGGGATTCTAATATTGCTGGTATAGTACCGATAATTAAGTCCATATTTTCATATATATAGGCCTAGGGCCTCGCAACTTCTAGATCCGGCCCTGTATATATATATAATATATATATATATATATAATAGGGTGATCAAAAAGTCGATGTGCACCTACAGTATATTACTCTGAGAGACAAAAGTGCATACATACAAGAAGTTAGATATTTTAATAAAAAATTATACGATATCGTGCAATATTACAGTAACACAAATTGCACGATATCGTATCGTATAATTTTTTATTAAAATATCTAACTTCTTGTATGTATGGTTGTATGCACTTCTGTCTCTCAGAGTAATATAGGTGCACATCGACTTTTGATCACCTTGTATATATATATATACAGTATATATATATATATATAATATATATATATATATATGATACACACAGACCGTGCATGGAACAAGGAACTCTTCTGGGATAATTAAATCCACTATAGTCGCGAAGTAATGGTAAATGACAAATACCTATATTTATGGGACCTCTTTGCGAGAGACCCGTTGCCCACGTCGGGCTTGCATCATGAAAAAGAAAAACTATGGTATTTGTCATTTACCATTACTTATTCGGACTATAGTGGATTTAATTATCCCAGAAGAGTTCCTTGTTCCATGCACGGTCTGTGTGTATCATAAAAAACTCAGGGAACCATTCTGAGTTCATTCCCATATATATATTATATATATATATATATATATATATATATATATATATATAGTACATGTTTATATCCTTATACATGATATCGTTTTATATGTAATAACATTTTCTCTTGTCTTGTTAACTATCTGCGCTCTTTCTCTTTCCCTGTGTTGTCATCCAGGCACTAAATGTCTATACATCGCATATCTTCTCTATTTTACAGCTCTCAAGCATACGAAAACGACGTCAGCGTATTTGTTCGGGCAACAACTTTTCACAAAATATACTAATTTTGTTCTCAATGCATAATTAAGTCTATCTGCGGAAGGCTTTCCGTACTCGAATTTTTTGTATATTTGGGTTTTTCATATACATTTAATTGGGTGTGTTTGTGCTTAGGTATGCAAAGTTTGTATTTAAGTGTATATGGAGGAATGTTTTTGTAATTAACATGGCATATTTGTAAGTTGTTATGCAAATATACAATATATATATATATATATATATATATATGATGAATAAAACCACGAAGGAAAGGAAGCACAGAATGGTGCTCAAGCGCTTTCGTCTAATGACATCCTCAGGAACACTGAAGTACATAAAGAGTTACAGCCTATATATAGGTTCCAAAAAAAAAATATATATATAATAAATCTATATATATATATACAGGGTGTACATAAAGTCAGGATCTATTTTTGTGAAGCACTTGGAAATTATATGGAATTCAATCATAAAATGATAAAGTGGTAACATTTATTAAATAATTAAGAGTAGGATTCGACGTGACGCCCATCAGTATCCCTGCACAGCTTAAATCGTTCCGCAGCATTCTAAACACATTTTGGAGCATTTGCGGGTTATGTTATCTGCAGCAGTTCGTATACGTGTACGTAAGTTTTCAAGACTCGTAATCTTCGTCTGATAGACGTGCGACTTGATAAAGCCCCATGCAAAGAAATCTAAAGGGGTTAAATCTGATCTCGTTGGCCAAGGTCTGTTGCTTCCGCGTCCGATCCAGCGATTTGGAAAACGTCCATTTAGATAATCCTGAACAATTTTGGCATAGTGACAAGGAGCACCATCATGTTGATAGACGACGGGGATAGGATTGTTAGTACCGTCGTCTATCAACATGATGGTGCTCCTTGTCACTATGCCAAATTGTTCAGGATTATCTAAATGGACGTTTTCCAAATCGCTGGATCGGACGCGGAAGCAACAGACATTGGCCAGCGAGATCACCAGATTTAACCCCTTTAGATTTCTTTGCATGGGGCTTTATCAAGTCGCACGTCTATCAGACGAAGATTACGAGTCTTGAAAACTTACGTACACGTATACGAACTGCTGCAGATAACATAACCCCGCAAATGCTCCAAAATGTGTTTAGAAATGCTCCGGAACGATTTAAGCTGTGCAGGGATACTGATGGGCGTTACGTCGAATCCTACTCTTAATTATTTAATAAATGTTACCACTTTATCATTTTATGATTGAATTCCATATAATTTCCAAGTGCTTCACAAAAATAGATCCTGACTTTATGTACACCCTGTATATATACAATAAACGGAGGAAAAAATAAAGGATTGTGGGGAGGAGCATACAAATTTGTAAGGAAAAACTACCGATTTTAGCACTTTGCCCGAATCCAACACAAGATCAAATGAATTGTTTCCAACCAATGTTATAGTTAATTAAAAAAATAATAAATTGAAAAATAAAAATAAAACTTGTAAGAAGAGCATACAAATTTATACTGGAAATCTGCCCAGGTTTTAGCACTCTGCCCTTCTTGTCTAAGTCCGATATATATAAAAATAAATTGAAAAATAAAAATTATTAGAGAAGTATACAAGTTTACCAAAGGTTTAGCACTCTACCCTTCTTGTCTAAATCCGTTCTGAACGAATTCAAAACAACGGGATCGAGTTGAAAAAGACCTTTGCTTATGTTGAAGTTATTTGTAAGTTGGATAATGGCAGACTCAAGAATATTTCTATTAACAATGTTGCTAGAGTGAAACGAAACTGAAGCATTATTCCAATCAATACAGTGGGATAATTCTGACAAATGGACAAAAAGGGCACTGGACGACTGTCCCGTTCTAACGGAATATTGATGCTGTTTTACACGTGTGTGAAAATCCTTTCCCGTCTGACCTATATAAAAGGAATCACATTGTTTACAACCAATTTTATAGATAATGCCTGAATTATTGGTAGGGCTATTTTTTACTATGATATTTTTACAATATTGTTATACGAAAATACTACATTAATATCCAAAAGTTTAAGTACATTAGCAATGCCTAAAAAGCCCGGGAAAAATGGAAGTACTAAAATATTCTTTGACGAAGTACGAGTGTTATTATTCACACGATAGAAGGTTCGTTTTGCCTTGTTGAGACAAGATTCCATAAACGCAGGTGGGTAACACAGATCACTTCCAATACCGTTGATTTTTTCCAAATCGGCATCGATGTATTCCGGACTGGCGATCCTAAGGGCGCGGAGAAACATTGAAGAAAAAATGGCCTTCGTGGGGGTGTCATGTCCCGAGTAAAAGTGTACGTATGACAAATTTTTTTTTTTTCCGATAGATACTAAACTTAAAACCTGGGCTTTCCCTATGTACACGCACATCCAAAAACGGGATTGAGTTGTTTGTTCCACTTCTAAAGTAAACTTAATGGAGGGGACTTGATTATTTAACTGAAGGAGGAAGTCATCCATGTCACGATTCATGGGCCAGATACACAAAATATCGTCGACGTACCGCAACCATGGGATGCCAACCCCCAGGATTCTCGGAATGTAAGTAATTTCGAAAAACTCCATATAAATATTGGAGAGGAGGGGCGACAAGGGGTTGCCCATGGCCATCCCAAAAACTTGTTGATAATACTCGTTATTGAAAGTGAATTTACAGTCTTTGATGCAAAGCTTAATAAGTTCCAAAACAATGTGTGCAGGTAGTGGCAGGTCATACTTATGTAATTCTCGGGAAAGAAAGTCAAGCATATCGTCAATCGGCACTTTTGTAAACAATGAACAAACGTCAAAACTGATCAATCTATCGTTGGTTTCAGTACGTGCATTATTCAATTTTTCAGTAAGATCCATGGAATTTTTTACATGTAAATCAGAGATAGTTCCAAGAATGGGGGACAAGACTTTGACAAGCCATTTGGAGAGTTTATAAGTAATAGAGCCCACTGAGCTAATAATAGGGCGCATAGGGTTGCCAGGTTTGTGGGTTTTAATAAAAACCCACAAAAAAAGATGGTGAGCTCCATATTACTAAAGCAGACAAAGCTAACACCATAGTTATGATGGACAAAGTGGACTACATCAGAAAGATGAACGAGCTTCTCCAGGACCCCGCCATATACAGCAAACTTAGGAAGAACCCGCAGGATGACGTCATCAAATCATTCAATAGTGGCTTGAAACGCACTCTCAAAGCTCATAAAGACTTAATTCCGCTTTTCATGTCCACTTTACCTTCTCTTCCCTACCTTTACGGTCTTATTAAAACCCACAAACCTGGCAACCCTATGCGCCCTATTATTAGTTCGGTGGGCTCTATTACTTATAAACTCTCCAAATGGCTTGTCAAAGTCTTGTCCTCCATTCTTAGAACTATCTCTGATTCACATGTAAAAAATTCCATGGATCTTACTGAAAAAATGAATAATGCACGTACTGAAACCAACGATAGATTGATCAGTTTTGACGTTTGTTCATTGTTTACAAAAGTGCCGATTGACGATATGCTTGACTTTCTCTCCCGAGAATTACATAAGTATGACCTGCCACTACCTGCACACATTGTTTTGGAACTTATTAAGCTCTGCATCAAAGACTGTAAATTCACTTTCAATAACGAGTATTATCAACAAGTTTTTGGGATGGCCATGGGCAACCCCTTGTCGCCCCTCCTCTCCAATATTTATATGGAGTTTTTCGAAATTACTTACATTCCAAGAATCCTGGGGATTGGCATCCCATGGTTGCGGTACGTCGACGATATTTTGTGTATCTGGCCCATGACTCGTGACCTGGATGACTTCCTCAGTTAAATGATCAAGTCCCCTCCATTAAGTTTACTTTAGAAGTGGAACAAGACAACTCAATCCCGTTTTTGGATGTGCGTGTACATAGGGAAAGCCCAGGTTTTAAGTTTAGTATCTATCGGAAAAAACAAACAATTTGTCATACGTACACTTTTACTCGGGACATGACACCCCCACTAAGAAGGCCATTTTTTCTTCAATGTTTCTCCGCGCCCTTAGGATCGCCAGTCCGGAATACATCGATGCCGATTTGGAAAAAATCAACGGTATTGGAAGTGATCTGTGTTACCCACCTGCGTTTATGGAATCTTGTCTCAACAAGGCAAAACGAACCTTCTATCGTGTGAATAATAACACTCGTACTTCGTCAAAGAATATTTTAGTACTTCCATTTTTCCCTGGCTTTTTAGGCATTGCTAATGTACTTAAACTTTTGGATATTAATGTAGTATTTTCGTATAACAATATTGTGAAAAATATCATAGTAAAAAATAGCCCTATAAAATTGGTTGTAAACAATATGATTCCTTTTGCATAGGTCAGACGGGAAAGGATTTTCACACAAGTGTAAAACAGCATCAATATTCGTTAGAACGGACAGTCGTCCAGTGCCCTTTTTGTCCATTTGTCAGAGTTATCCCACTGTATTGATTGGAATAATGCTTCAGTTTTGTTTCACTCTAGCAACATTGTTAATAAAAATATTCTTGAGTCTGCCATTATCCAACTTACAAATAACTTCAACATAAGCAAAGGTCTTTTTCAACTCGATCCCGTTGTTTTGAATTCGTTCAGAACGGATTTAGACAAGAAGGGTAGAGTGCTAAACCTTTGGTAAACTTGTATACTTCTCTAATAATTTTTATTTTTCAATTTATTTTTATATGTATCGGACTTAGACAAGAAGGGCAGAGTGCTAAAACCTGGGCAGATTTCCAGTATAAATTTGTACGCTCCTCTTACAAGTTTTATTTTTATTTTTCAATTTATTATTTTTTTAATTAACTATAACATTGTTGGAAACAATTCATTTGATCTTGTGTTGGATTCGGGCAAAGTGCTAAAATCGGTAGTTTTTCCTTACAAATTGTATGCTCCTCCCACAATCTTTTATTTTTTTCCTCCGTTTATTGTATATATATATATATTTTTTTTTTGTAACCTATATATAGGCTGTAACTCTTAATGTACTTCAGTGTTCCTGAGGATGTCATTAGACGAAAGCGCTTGAGCACCATTCTGTTTCCTTTCCTTCCTGGTTTTATTCATCATAAATATTGTTCACGTGTTACTTTCGTGAATTAATTTTCATATATATATATATATATATATATATATATATATATATATATATATATATATATATATATATATATATACAGGGTGGGCCAAAAAAACTATCAGCCAAATTTTGAAAAAAATATTGTGGCTCGCTCACCCTCTATACTGATCTTACTGCTGAGGCCGTATGTCAGTACCCATACTTTTACTCTTTCAAACGCTGGCTTTGAATCTAGATTCAACGCCCCAGAAGTAGAGGTACAGGCTCACAATTGAAGGGAGATATCAGAATATGGTGCTCAATTGAAAGGCGGTCAAAGTCAGCAACTGATACTTTCAGATGACAGTAATTTTCTCCATAAATAATTAATTTTCCTAATTTTTACACAAATAATTAATTTATTTCCTTTTTCATTTCAGACCATCATTCTGCTATAGTTGGTGAGCAAGTTATAACATAATGAAATACTCTTTGGAAGATGAAGCATTGATATTGAACCTGCGTAAGGAGAAACACTGGAGTGCAAAAGGAATGAAGAAAGAGTTTCCAAATAAACGATGGACAATACCTGGACTTCAATATCTCATAAAGAAAATCGATATCACACGGTTGACCAAACGAAAAGAAGGCACTGGAGGGACAAAAAATCACGTACTGAGGAAAATATTGACATGGTTTCATCCATGATATGCAGTCAAGAAGAACGGCCCAACACCCACAAGTCCGTTAGAGAAATTTCCAAAACTACTAGTATTTCTCGCTCTAGTGTTCGTCGTATAGTAAAAGATGATCTGGGTCTTAAATGTTTTAAAAAAGTCGAAGTTCATAAGCTCTCTGCATCAAATAAGCAAGCAAGAGTTGAAAAATGTCGTGCTCTGTTAGATCGATTCCCAGACAGAGAAGTGTCGAAAATATGGTTCAGCGACGAGAAGACCTTTACGGTTGCTTCAACAATAAACACACAAAGTGACCGATTTTGGGACACAGAACAAAAAATCTATCAATCTAGATCGACTTTGCAGGGAACGTCCGCATTTTTCTCAAAAAGTCATGGTTTCCATCTTTATTTCAGAGTTAGGGGAAGTCAGAGATTGTTTTTGTTCATCAAAATTCCAAAATCACTGCTGCTTATTACCAAGAGAGAATCCTTGATGTGGTACTGCCGTCAATAAGGGAGAAGTCAAGGTTGCAAGCGTGCATTGATAATGGAGGAGGGCACATTCCGCATAATCTTGAACTCAATTATGTAACTGTAGAGAAACAGAAATTTTTTACCCGTGTCTGTATAACAGCGAATTACAAAACAACGGTTACAGTTAGCAAAACTCCAACTTCACCATAAGATAGACCATGAAATTCTATACTAGACACATATATTGATTTAACAAATAACATTTGATAAAGGTAAAATTACATTGTTCAAAATCAGGGTATAGTTTTTTTTATCCACTCGGTATATATGGAAAGCGAAATGGCATTAAAGGAGCAAGCTGGGATTTAGTGGAACTCAAACTCTCAACGCGTGGTTTCAGCGCTTCTACTAATCATATCATCCAGACCTCCAAAAAAGGTTCGTTCAAGCGAGGCCAATATTTACAGTGCTTTAATTTACCCCATTCAATTCCCTCGCCTTCAGTGAGCATATGAATGCATTCTGAATGCCCTAATCGGTAAGAGTACTCACTCTGAAACCACGCAACATGGGTTCGAGTTTGCCACTTTAATACCTTCTCCCTTTCCATATATATATACACAGTATATATATTTTATTTATATATATATATATATATATATATATATATATATGCGCCTCGGTGGTGTAGTGGTTAGCGTCGCTGACTACAAATCCATCGGCCCCGGGTTCGAGACCCGATGGCAGCCGGCGCGCAGCAAAACCAGCTGTTCATCCTTCCACACATAAAGAAAGTGGTTGGTAGATAAATGGGTACCCTAGGTGGCCTAGTGGTCAAGACGCTGGGCTGCTGATGGGGCGTGGTTCGGATTCCACGTTAAACTGTAGGTCTAAGGTGGAGTGAAAAACTTGACCTTCGTCAGAATGAACAATTCGGGCGGAAGCTAACCAAAGGTAACCAAAGGTGTGTGTATATATATATATACACATATACACATATATATACACACAGATGATAATATTGATGATAAACTTTATTGGCAGGAGACAAATCCGACAAAAAAGTACAATATTCATGAAGGCAATAAACGATACAAGTAATTAAATAAATTTAAAAACTAAAAATAAAAAATCACTGAGGGCTAAAAATGAAACAACAGTAATACACGTAATGAAACGAATAATAATAAAATTAATAGTAACTACTACCCAAAGCTAATACTAATAAATAAAAATAAAAAGTACATGTAATAGAAAAAGCCAATGTAGATTTTAAATGGAGCTAAGCCAAACACTTTTATACCAAGAAGTGCATGGTCTAGAAGACATAAAGCAGGACTGATGAATAACTTGGAGAATTGGATTGTATAAGTTTTGAATTCTTCGCACTAGACTGTATTGGACATGTCTTGTTACCTCAGGGAGGCTCTACAGTCTACACGCTGAGATTAGCAAACATTTGAGAAACTGAGCCTCTTGGGAGTAACTTATACAGCAGTCCAACAGATGTTATCCTCCACCTGAAACCTTTATTAAATGGCGCGATTTGATGATTTGCGTTATTTTGACACTGTTCTCGAATATGCCTGTACATTTTTAACTGACGACCTTATGAAGTGTAGAGATGAGCAAGGTGAGGACGGATTGGAGCTTAAAGAATATTTAGAGATACTTCCACCGAGAAGTACCACTCGCTTTGGGACGTTGATCTATAGCTTTATAAACTATCCCTAGCCTTCACCGTTCATCCAAAGGAATCTGTCTTCATTTACGCGTAACTGTCGCTACGATTTAGAAGATTTCTTAACACATCGCTATGAGCTCTAAATAGTTTTCAATTGATAAAAACTGGTTCAAGAATAAACGCTCATTTAGAACATGTTGTGTATGCTGTACATTAACTTTTCATGATAATACTGCAATAACTGACCCTGTACTCGATCAGGCTTTTGAATCTATATGTTCAAAGATTAAGAATTCTAAAAATGTTATGCCCAATTGTAAAGTAGGAACAAAAATAATCCTAAATGACCTTAAGGCTTTGTATATCGAGCATAGAGTACCACATACATTAAACGGGGTATTATTTCTAAAAAGAATTGTCTGTATTATATAAATCAATGAGAATGTAACTATTTCCACCAATAAAAAAAATAGTCTTGACATACTAATAAATACTGTATGCAATTGTGTTTCTATTTACTCCTCACTATATTCATAGTAGCATTGGGTCAGCGTGCTGCAGTACATCAGGTGGTCTCCAAACTAAATATATTAAATTTTTTTTTACCTTTTTATCTTTTAAAATGGATAATGGCCACTAAAGTTCATAGTATGACGTCACATGTATATATATACACATATATATATATATACAGGGTGTCCGAGAATTATCTGTACAATTTTTGGCTATTATTAAAAGTCAACATGAAGTGTAGAAATTCCAGTTTTGTCCCATTTTACAGAGAATCTCATTAAGTTTTTTCTGATACCACGTTTTGACAAGTTTTTTAGAAATGTACGCGGGTGACAGACATTGATGATTTAAAAGCAAGAATCACAGCTGCTATTGAGCGAATTGATGTGGATATGCTGCAGCGTACATGGCAACATTTGGAGTATCGATTGGATGTTTTGCGAATCACTAATGGTGCACATATCGAATGTTTGTAACAACGTTACTTTAATAAAGAAAACTTTTGAAAATACAGATTCTAAATAATCTTGTTTAAGAATTTTACGTGTGTTATCAAGAATTTTATTAAAAGATGAAATTGTACAGATAATGTTCGGACACACTGGAATTTCTAAAAAACTTGTCAAAACTTGGTATCAGAAAAAACTTAATGAGATTCTCTGTAAAATGGGACAACACTGGAATTTCTACACTTCATGGTTGACTTTTAATAACAGCCAAAATTGTACAGATAATTCTCGGACACCCTGTATATATATATTTTTTTTATTAATTATTTTTCAGTCTAAGTTAGGTTAGGCTAGGTTAGGTAAATACTCCATATTCAACTAGCACTGCCCCTCCCCTTGACACTCCACCCATCTCTTCCCCACTCCCCCATCCTCCTGTTACCCACTCAGTACAAATGCACCCATACTACTGACCCTGTCCATTCATTCATTCGAATGAATAAATGTTCCTTCTTTTTTTTATGTAAGAGGCTAAGGGCGAGCGCCCGCAGAAGTGACCCCTTCGCAGAAGGAGAGAGCCAAAAACAAGGTCTCCAAGGTTCAATGATGCCATTTCTTTTTTTTTAATATAAAGTTTGAAAAGATTGCGTAATGTGTAAGAGGCATGTATTTGTAGTGAGGAATAGAGGAAGTGTATATTTGAGAGCATGCTGGACTGCTCACAGGGTAGATGAGACATGGAAAAAGATCAGCTAAGGAAGACAGTGACAGGAGAAACGGGAGTTCCAGCACTGCCTGTCTCCTGCCTTACATCTTCCATGGATACTTCCCTGGTCGATTAATGTCTACAATCTCCTCCTTGTGGGATTAATGTTAAATTAGTATAATTATCCCTTCTCGTTCTCATTTATTGGCTTTACCCTTAACGTAAATTATTCTTAAAATAATCTTCAATTACTCAATTTATTCTTGACCTAATTCCTTCAATCAAACACTTCAAAATGCATTACGGCAATTACCCCGTAGCGGTCTTGAACAATAAAAATTAATCCATTTCATTCACTTATCTACTGTCTACTTGTCTACTTTCGTTTATCCATTCATGTACATTACCAATCAAATAATACTTACTGTACTACATGTGTATATCTCAAATTGTGTCGTGTTTTATTCTGTTACTCGCTGACAATTCGTTCCGTTGAGCGCCTCATCGCTAATCTCTGTACGTCAGTTTACGACTAACGATATTATTGAAATGTCTTTCAAAATCTCTTTTCTTGTTCTGCTTGCAATTCATAACATTATTATGTTATATTATGTTGTTCCCGATGTTCTCGTGCTAAGTTACTGATTCGTTATTCGCTTTTTTTATTATATAATATTATATATATTATATATATATATATATATACATATATATATATATATATATATATATACAGGGTGTCCCATAAGTCCGGCATCATGGAAAAATAATAAAAAAAGGCAAAACAAAAGCTTTTATTTACAGAACGTGCTCAATATGTCCACCATTGTTTTCAATACACAAATTCAGACGTGATACCCAGTCAGCAAGCACATGGTGAATGATGTCAGGAGTAATGGTGTTACATGCCCCAATAATGCGCTGCCGCAAATGTTCAACACTCCTAATTTTCTCTGCGTATACCAGCGCTTTCAAGTGGCCCCAGAGATAAAAATCTAGTGGCGTGAGATCGGGGCTTCTAGCTGGCCATTCCACAGGCCCTCGACGTCCTATCCAATGACCAGGGAATTGTTGGTACAGGTATTCCCTTACTTGGGTGCTGTAATGTGCAGGAGCGCCGTCTTGCTGGAACCATGTTGGGAAATTTCCTTCTTCGTTCAAGACACTGGGAAATGCTTCTTCCTTGAGCATACGTAGGTAGGTGCCTCCAGTGACATGTTCATCGAAAAAGAGGGGGCCTATGATGCGATCCTTCCAAATGCCACACCATACCATCACCCGAGATGCACCTTGTTCCTTTGAAGAGGTATACCAGTGAGGGTTGTTTTGAGACCAGTAGCGGGTGTTCTGTCGATTTACCTCACCATTTCCATAAAAAACAGCCTCGTCACTGAACAGAATGGGGACGGGAAATTGGCGTCCCGAGCATATTGTTCCGTAGCCCATTCGCAAAATTCCATCCGCCGGTCGGGATCATCTTCGCTTAATTTCTGTAGGATCTGAAGTTTATATGGATGCCATTTGTGAGCCTGAAGAATGCGATGGATGCTACTTTTCGACACTCCTGTCTCGGTGGACAATCGCCGAAGAGACTTATTGGTACTTCTGTTAAAATGAGCCAGGATAGCAGTCGCTGTATCATCGTCAGTGGACCTCCTTGAAGGTCCACTGCGTGGTTTATCTTCTATGGATCCTGTTTCCTTAAACTTTGCAACAAGTCTGCTAACACAACTCTGTGTTATTGGCTCGCGGTCTGGATGCAGTCTGTTAAATTCAGCAGCGGCCTCTCTTTGACTCCGATTTCCTATGAGTAGAATTATCTGGATTCGTTCTTCCTTGCTTCCTTCCTTCCTGTGTGTGTGTGTGTGTGTGTGTGTGTGTGTGTGTGTGTGTGTGTGTGTGTGACCAATTGACAGCTAAACTAGAATTATTACGACAAATTCATTTGCATTATATTAACTGAAACCTGATTAAGTGAAAATAAGATCTTTAATATTCCATGGTACACAAGCTACCATGTATGTACGGCTAACAGTAGGGGAGGAGGTGTAAGTATCAGGTCATCCCGTAAGTAATGTGTTTTTACATTGCTAAACTCGCGTCGTTTTGCATATGTTTCTGTGTATATTTTGTGGAAAACTCGAAGCTTTGTGTATTTAGACATGTTACTTCTCAGTCTAAGTGAAGTTTCATCGAGTTAACAATCTTCGTTTATTTCACCCTTACGGGTAAGATGGAGGTGTCTGAGGAACACATTAGGCATATAATGCTTTAAGTTTAGGAAGGAAATAACGCGACTGCAGCCGCAAAAAATATTCAGGATATTTATGGGGAGGAAGCTTTAAATGTAATGAAATGTCGACGATGGTTCCAGAAGTTTAGATCTGGTGACTATAGTTTAATTAATGAAGCGCGCTCGGGCCGACCTGTTAAGTTCAGTGTTGACCCTCTGATAGCTACACTTGAAGAAAATCCTGCTGTAACTGTTGAAGAATTTGCCCAGCGACTAAATTCGGCCGGTTCCGCAGTTCATCACCACCTGCAACGACTAGAAAAAGTGTCGAAACTTGGGAAGTGGGTTCCCCATACGTTGTCACCAGACAACTGTAGAGCTCGTGTGAACATTTACTCTTACAAATACCAATACAATTCTACCCTCCAATCATATAGGTAACAAATGTGTTACAGTAGGAAATTTAAATATTGCTCTCACAAAAGAACATTCAAAATAAATAATAACGCAAGCTTCCTTCACAAAATCATGACTGCAAGTGGTTTTAAATTAGCTAATACAAAGCCAACTAGACATCACAATGACATTAGAAATTCGACTCTGCTAGATCAGATTTGGGTGCGATTTCTGCTTGACTGCATTTCAGGTATGATCATATTAAATATCACAGATCACTTGCCTACATACACCATGCTAATCATCTACTTCTCCACAAAGAAAACTATAAAAGTTACTATAGAACTTACAGCTATAATAACAAATTAAACTTTCCGAGAGAAATAACAGCTTTTGACTGAACTAGAATAACCGAAAGTAACCATAACATTGTAACAAAATTTCAAGGATTCTCAAACACACTAATGGATATATTCAACATAAATTTTTCTCTGAAATCAAACTTAATATCTAAAATAAATGCAAAAAACTTCACTTTTTTCTACGTGAAGGTCAAAATATGAAAATAAAAACCCACTCTAATAGACAGAGTTTATTTCCACAACAGTTTCGACGCCCACTGGCATCCTCCTCGGGTGGATACAGAAACACGAATGAACCAAAACAAGAGGGAAAAACAGTCCAGGGACCGACCGTTAAGAAATTCGCACCTGTAATAAAATGCCCTTCCGGTGTCGGGAGAACGGTATCTAACCTAGGTGCGAATTTCTCAATGGTCTCTGGATTGTTTCCTAATCGGCTTTTTTCATTCGTTTTTCGGTTTATAAGTTCTGTATAATAAACAACAATGTAATAACCAATGTAATAATAAATTTATAATTTCTGTAATAAATAATTATGCAATATTAAATGTAATAAATTTAATAATAAATGTAATAATTATGTAAAAAAATAAAAAAATAATAGAATCTATGTTTAGAACAGGAAGATAGTTTTAAATTTGCGCGAATGTACTTAATGAAAATGCCCTTCCGGTGTCGGGAGAATGGGATCTAACCTAGGTGCGAATTTCTTAACGGTCGGTCCCTGGACTGTTTTTCCCTCTTGTTTTGGTTCATTCCTGTTTCTGTATCCACCCGAGGAGGATGCCAGTGGGCGTCGAAACTGTTGTGGAAATAAACTCTGTCTATTAGAGTGGGTTTTTATTTTCATATTAATATCTAAAACTAAACGCAACAACCAATGGATCGCACCACGCTCAGTGTCAGTATAAATGCAAGCATACTCTCTTTAAATTATGGAAAACTGATATTATTACCGAACAGACGTACAAAACTTACTGTAACAGATGTAATGCAGTCATTAATAAAACAAAAGAAGATCATTATTACTCAAAACTTGCAGAACAAAAATCCAATCCTAAAAGGCTATAGAACACCCTGAAAAAGTTAATTAACACAAAGACAGTTAAAACATATCCCTTGTCCTCCCTCACACATTATGGAAATTCTTACAATAGCCAATTTATTAAACAATTTCTTTTCAAATATCGGTTCCAATACTGCAGCCTCGATCCCAATTACAGACACTCACTACCGTCAATACATGCCACAACCAAATCCAAACTCATTTTTCTTTGATCCAATCCTACCATACAATATCTCTCTACCAATAAAAAATATAAAAACAAAGATTCTAACATTAATGCGATACCGTAAAAATGTGCAAATTAGTATCCGATGAAAGTGCAATGCCACTCAGTAAACTAATGAATGAATCAGTAATACTAGGTATATTCCCTGAGAGTCTAAAGGAAGCCAGACTATATTGTATTTAAGTCGGAAACCCAAACACTCCATCCAATTATCGGCCCATTTCCGTATTAACAACTTTGAGTAAAGTATTTGGAAAAATCGTGTTCAATAAATTTACTAAATTCTTAATCAAATACGATATTTCAACTAAAATACAATTTGGGTTTAGAGGTGGACATACAACAAAAAATTCCATAAACATGCTGTTAGAAAATTTGTATTAAATTAAACAGCAAAAACCACAGTGCCTTGATCTTCCTCGACTTGTCTAAAGCATTTGATACACTTTCGCATGAAATCTTATTGAATAAATTTCACATATACGGAATAAGAGGAAATATCATCAATCGTTTCAAATCATATCTATCAAGGCGTCATCAGTACATCAGATTAAAAGATAATTTATCCGAGAAGGCGATGCTAACTAGTGGAGTCCCACAAGGATATATTCTTGGTCCATTACTATTTCTAAGTCCCAGCACTGATTTTCTTCTCCTAACCACATTAAAATGCATACAATACGCAAATGATACCACACTCACTTCTTCCCACCATAACTCAGACTTTCTGATTGATGAAACAAACATGTAATTAGAAAATGTGTATAAATGGATGTGTGCTAATAAACTTTTAATGAACTTGACAAAGTCATCATATATGATTATAATTATTACCAAAAAACATATAAATACAAACTGTCGAATAAAAATTAAGAATACCACTCTTCCAAGAGTGAATGAGGTGAAAGTACTTGACATTAATTTAGACGAAAAACTAAATTTCAAAAGTTATTTACAACATATAAAATCCAAAATATCAAGATTTCTATCTATATTACGAGTATTTAAAGTAAAAGAGACCCTCAAAATACATTCCTTACCCTATATTATTCCTTCATCCATCCATATTTATTATATTGCATTATAAATTCAGGGATAGGGTGAATACAGGAGCTCGGTATTCGAATACAAATACGAATACTTTATATTTGCATGAATACGAGTGCGAATACGAATAAGGAAGAAGTACAAAGTATTCTAATGCGAATACGAATAAGGGAGAAGGACAAAGTATTCGAATAGGAATAGGAATATATTTGAAAGTATTCATGAATGTATTCATGAATACTTTCAGATGAAGTCCAAATAGAGAAACACAAGTAAACAATACATGTTTACATCAAGTTTTTATTATTAAAACAGATCCATTTTATGAAAGGACATACTTATAGAAGACAACATGGAGACGAGCTACATTGTACAGAGTTATCCATTTTGAGTGGAATGAAATTTTTTTTTTCCAAAATACCTGGGTGTAGGAAAGATGCGTATTGGGAAAGCATCAATGTGCTAAAAAATTATCGTTCTATTATTAAATTTAAGATGTGCTCACTGAGCTCAAAGTTTCAGCCGAATAGCGAAAATGCTCGAATATTACCATATAAGTAAATGTGAAATTTTGGCCAAATTTCAGAGAGCATGAGGGCAAGAATGACGTGTATCGGTAAAATGATAATTGTTTGAAAGAATTATAACCTTAAAATTATATCTAGTATAGCTACACTAGTTTTAACATTTCCTAAAAATAGCATAAAATCCACAATTTTTACTGTACATATGAAATATAATTTATTAAAGAATACCAAATTTCTATTTTGACTAATAAAGTAGGTTTTATACAGTATTTACTAATCTCAGACTGTCATCGCAAACAAAACACTGTTGCCCGACATGTTTGAACATGTTTGGACCTGTTAGTGGAAGCGCAGGTTTAACAGCCGCTCGTGTAATACCAGGTGTCAGTTTCAGCTAGTTTGTCACGAAATGCGCACACGCTGTTTTTGTTCCCTATTTCGGCCTTTCTTTGTGATCTCTATATCGTGATTATTTTTGGTTGATTTCTCATTGATATTTAATAAGGGACATACTAAAGAGTCTCATATTCTCCTCTATTCTTTTAGATTAGACAGTGTAAGAGAGAATAGCTGTTTTACTAACAAAAGGGCAACAAAAACAAGAAGTAACTGGAATTGTCCACTGTGTCCAGTATTAGGAGCTCCTGCCGAATTTAGTGAAACATTGTTGCCAACCTTTTAAGTGCTGAAGTACTGCCTTTTTTTTTAATAATAAAATAAAGAGTGGAGGAACTGAAAAACCTCCTTCTAATATTATTCTCAATTTAGTTGCATTGAAAATTGAAGATCTTTAGGTTAAAGCTTCAATTCCCCATATTTCACACCAAAGAATAGTTGAACTTATCAAAGAATGTAATGGAAAGTACCGAAAGTTGTTGAAACAGCCAAAGGAGCGAAAAAGCAGTGTTTCATATGTAGCACGCGTCAAGACTTTCGTAAGAGAGAGCCACTCTAAGCTATTTGACGTTGTAGCTTGCAAATGTAAGTGCTGCAGTAAATGTCTTTGCAAAAAGCAGCGAAATGTGGCTCTCGCTGAGAGGGACTTTATAACAGACAACGAACTGAAAGAAAAATGATGATAGCTGGCGTCGATAAAAAGGCAACATGTCAAATGACAAACAATAAGGAGAAAGCTGGCCGATCGGATTCGAACACAAAAATATATGGAACGATGTAAAAAAATCAAGGTACTGGTTATGAAGAGGACCCCATTTCTTCTGATGACAATCCCATGATTCTGTTAGTGATGATCTACAGATCTACAGAAGCTAAGGCTAACAAAGACCCTAAGATCCACTCTAAGGTTAGCCCGAGAGAAAGGAAAGAGTAGCGGGTTAAGAGAAGAGAAGAGAATAAGGGGTTAAGTAAGAGCAACACCTATCACTCATGAGTTAACATTCATTCAGAAAAAGAGGAAAAGTGTCTCACCATCATCATCCGCCGGCCACTGCCGACAAGTCAGAAAAATAGTCGGAGAGAATAGGAGAGGGGTGAAAGATGAAAAGAAGTAAAATAAGAACGCTTACAAACCATGCAAACACAGTCTTAACTCACTGTCATACCATGCAAACTACAAACATGCAAGAAAAGAGTTAGAAACATGATGATGATGATGATGATGTCATTTCATCTGAAGATAAACATTTGCATATACCAACTCCCAAGCACTATGTCATGACTGAAGGTGATGCTAGACTAAGTCTCCCAACAATGGCAAGGGAATGCGACAGATATGGCATTTCAGATAGTGGATGCACAGCAATTATTTCAGCTGTACTGCAAGATTTCGGAATTGTTCACAAAGCAGATTCGATTTACGTCATTGATCGAGGCAAAGTGAGACGGGAGAAGAAGAGATTCAGGAAGGAGGTAAAAGTTTATGGAAAAATGTTCGGAAAGGTGTTAAGAGGTTGGTTTATACTTTGACGGTAGGAAAGACAAGACACGATCTGTTATCTGCCTAGATAGCAAACAATATCCTCAAACTGTCACTGAAGAACATACGAGTTTCATTCAAGAGCCTTGTTCAAAGTATATTGAGCACATTACTCCTGAGCATGGAACAGCTGAAGCCATTCGAAGTGCCATAGTAAATTTTCTTTAGGAAACCGCTATTGATACAGATCAGCTCATTCCCACTGGCTGCGATGATACGAATGTGAACACAGAGGTACAAAAAGAGGAACAATAAAACTTCTGGAAGTGACATTCGGAAGACCTTTGCAGTGGTTCATGTGTTTACTTTACACCAATGAGCTATCTCTGTGACACCTTCTTCATCATTAGATGGTACATCAACTGGACCAAAATCTTTCTCAGGCCCAATAGGCAAAACGCTGAGTTTGAACCAATTCATACCGATTTACCAGTGTTGACGCAAAAGTTCTGAGTACGAAGCAACGATATCTTCTTGATATGTGTCAAGCAGTGAAGTCTGGAAAATGTTCGAAGGATTTGGCGAGACGTCAACTTGGTACCCAAGTACATTCATTGATGGCTTACAGCAGCAAACCGACTTTTCCGACTGTATGTTGCCACCAATAATCCCTCAGAAAATTTCAAGATATTAGCTGAATACACCATGAGAGTGTATGCACCAACTTGGTTCCACATTAAGCTAGAACCAACTTGAATCAAAGGACCAATTCATTTGTGGAACATCATCAAATCTTCTCGATACCTTTCCCCAAATCTGAAGGAAACCATTGATCCTGTCATTCAGCGAAATGGATACTTTGCTCATCTTGAGAATTTTCTTCTGACAATGATTGGAGACGAGACCAAAGATATCAGGTCACTTGCATTCCGAAGAATTCTGAAGGTCAGAGAGAAAGCATGACCATCATCGACTGGAGTGAGACATTTCAGGGTACCAAGGATAAACTTCAACGCCGCAGAGTACCACAAGATGATTGATTGGAATGACAATAGGCTGGAACCACCACTCACAATGCACCTCTCACACGAAACTATCGTGCAGCTCAAAGAAAATATCTTAGACTTGGAACTTCAAAATTTTCCATGTCATACGCATGTAACAGAAGGGTCGCAAGCTGTCTCCTGCATGAAGACCGAGATGGCCTCATAAGATCTCGACTCGAATCACGTGCTATTATGCCATGCTTCAACATCAAACAAGAGTACCAGACGAAGTAAAGAAAAACTCTGTGCCTATGGTAGGGTGATTGGGTGGGCACGGGTGAAACTCGATATGCAACCACCTCCTCGTGGTGAGTTCCGGGTAATTTGAATTATCATAAGTTATTGAGCTTTTAAAATTCAAATCTGCGAAGAGCTGCAAAAACTATGGGGAGCTAGCTTGCTAGGTATTATAAAAACTATGCAATAAATGGCATACTCAAATCGAATGCTTTTAGGCATAAGCATTTCAGTCTAGAATTATATTATATAAGTAACTTATAAAATTCAGGAATTTTCTGCCATTTTTTAAGATTTTGAGCTAAATTTACTCGTAGTAACAAACATTCTAGAAGGAAATTTCTATCACATAATCATTATCTTAGACATACAAGTTATCCTTGCCCTCAGGCTTTCTGGAATATGATTGAAATGTCACATTAAGCGAATGGTGAAATTCAACAATACTGTATTTGTAATATTTCTGAAACTTCAAACTTAGTGTGCACATTTAAATTTAATAATAGGAGGATAATTTTTTAGCACATTGATGCTTTCTTCAATACACATCTTTCCCACACCCAGCCATTTTGAAAATAGTAAAAAAAAAAATTTTCATTCCACCCTATAATATCCATTTTAATAGGGTGTCCCATTTTTGACCAACTTCTTTTGTTCCTAGGTCCAACCTCCTAATATTGTTATGCCCGTCGCTCGAAGTAAGAAAATAGCAATTGTTTTCCATTTGATAAAAATGTCGGACCCCCTAGGCCTACAAAACCAATTTTCCCCTTTTCTTTATCAAAAATTGTCGATTTTTGGAAGTCTTTCGGTTATATATTTCTTGCATTTTATTATAACCTCATTCGATGTACATTTTTGGATAGAAAATCAAAATAGCTATCGATTGATACCTAATTTACTATGGTTTTGTACCAAAATAGAAAATTAAAAGGCAAAAATTTCTATTTTTTAACATTTTTCTTGAATGGGATTTAGAGAATAGGTGTTACCGCCACCTGTGAAGCATCATCCCAATGCAGCTTCGCAGCAATGGGCCTTGGAATATACTTGAGACTCACAATATTTCCAAGATGAGAACAACTCAAGAGATTGAACATTTCATGCCAGCTCTTGAGCCCCATCGTTTTTTTTATTCAACAAACATACAATACCTTGAACAGAAAAATTACTTTGTAAAGCAAATGAATGTATGAAATAAAACGTGAATACTGATAATGACTGAAGCTATTTTAGTAGTTGAACTAAGGAACTCTTTTTAAAAGATGGCAGCAAACTTCTTTGATAATCCACAACTTGCAGGAGTTGTTGGCTTTGTTCTTTATCTCTTGTGATGCAGTTTGCGAAATCTTCAATTAATTGTACTCCACAACCGTATCATTAACAATCTTAACACTGTGCACGAAATTGGAGATTTTAATAAATATCTCCCCTCTTTTCATCTTTTAACAGGTTTATTTAACCATTTTCCATTGCTATGTATCAAAGAAAAACCAAGATTTTGGTCCAGCTAGGGAAGCTAGTTTGGTTGATTTATTGATCAAAGGAAATACTGGTTTGCCATTTTGGGCATACGAGCTGTTTTTATCATTTCTATGTGATCTATTAATTTCTGTAGCAATGTTTCTTTTCTCTTCATCAGATATACGTAAAGAAAATAATGAAAATGGAATAAGCTCCTCAGTTAGGCACCAACAATGGCCTTCGAATATTTTGATTGTACGATGAGCTACATTTCTGTCCACTGTGTCACCATATATGTGTGAAGGTCACTATAGAAAGTCAAATCATTGATTGCTGCATCCGACGCGTTTGGTGCTTTGAGCCATGGTTGGATATATCAAGCAGTGAATAAGCAGAACAACTCTAAGTGTTTCACATATTCTTCAGAATAATCCATTTGTTTCCTGAATGCCAGCATTTTAGCAGAATAGAGAATAGTTGCTGTTATCTGCATGTATCCCTTGTCTGTGCATCGTTGATTTTGATGAAGTGATATCGCTCAGGTCTTTATCGCACTGACTTGCAATAACAGCAGCAAACCCTGTTCTTTGGCGAACAGAAAGGTTAAGATGATCTGCCATATATGAAACAATAGGATTCTGTGAAATATTTTTTCTTTTGCATGAGGATTTTGATGGAGGAGGCGTATAATCCTCGTCTCTAGCATATGATATACTTGGAATAAGATTTGGTTCATTCGGAATCGCTATTTCCCCCTCAATATCTGTTTTCAAGGTCATGCTGAGTTTTTCCTGTCTCTCCAGTTCCTTCTCTTTAAGTAATTTTTCACGCTCCACTCGTTTCACCTGACTCTCAAACTTGTTTTGATAACTTTTATCTATTGATCCTAAGCAAAGATTTTTGGTTCCTCTTTGGTCTATTAGAAACTCTATATCTTGCTGCTTTGTTACCGAAGTTCTTAATGGATCTTTTTTTATTATTTCTATGGCATTTTGAGAACAAATATCAAATAACTCCTTTAATTCCTCCAGGAAAGATGGTCTCTTCTTATTTATTCTTTCTTCCTGTGTTTTATTTTTCGAGAATTATTCATATTCCTTTATCAATTGTTCAACTTTTTTCTCGGATGACGGCTGTTTGAAGTATCTTGGCATGTGATACCGGCTCAATCCCAAATTTTTTTAACTTTTCTTAGTACTTCTTGGATCACAATACTGTGATTTCTTTCTTATAGGTCTTCTTGATAAAAATAGCTAGTGACGTAAGACGTCACCATTAGATGGCAAAAGAGACCCTTTCTGAGGTTCCAAATTGTGAATTAAGTTTGTGAGAAGCTAATCTTCTGGTTTATCCGTGATACGAGTTTCAACTTTTACACAAGCCATTTTAGTCTAACTAATCTAATCTGAAATTTGTATCATAATCATATCATAAATCTGAAAATAAATTAAAGTACAGTTAGTACACACACACACACACACACACACACACACACACACACACACACACATGTATGTATATATACAGGGCCGGATCTAGAAGTTGCGAGGCCCTAGGCAGATCTAGAAATTGCGAGGCCCTAGGCCTATATATATGAAAATATGGACTTAATTATCGGTACTATACCAGCAATATTAGAATCCCGCATAGACAGAACTATGCCAGCACTTAAAAATTAAACCAAACCAAAATAATCACGCATGGAAATTGTATAAGAAATATAAATAAACCATACAAATAAGTATAAATTATAATATGAATCAAGATTTGTATCGAAAATATAAGACAATGATTTCTAAGATTTATATAATATTATAGGTAATGACTTTCCATAGTATACAAACGTTTTTCATATGTGATGTATAAAGATGTTGACATTTCATTTTTTATAATAGTGAGCGATCGACTTATCAGGCTAAATATTAATGCTTTAATATTTGGTTCAGATGCTCCTTGAATATTACAGCAATGCTTTTCTACTTTTCTTCGAGCTAAACTCTTCAATTAATTGAGAATAATCTAATGAATTTGTTATATCGTTTTCTATTGATAACATAGCTAATGATTGCAATCTAGCTTGAGACATGGTGGAACGCAAATATGTTTTAATAAGTTTGAGAAGCGAGAAACTTCTTTCAGCCGAAGCAACAGTAACTGGGATGGTTAATACTATTCGAAGTGCAACATAAACATTAGGATAAATCTCACTTAGTTGTTTTTGCACTATATAAACAAGGGCATTTCCGAGATCTGTCTTCTCAGGTATAAACCTGCAAAGTACTTTAAGTTCTTCATAGAGTTCTAAATCATTAATATCACTTGAACAGAACGCGCAAAACGGCTTGAGCGAGGCCCCCTTTGGCGCGAGGCCCTAGGCGATCGCCTAGTTCGCCTATAGCTAAATCCGGGCCTGTATATGGTTTTATATGGCTTTAGGGTCAGAAATCGAGAAGAAAATGTTAAAAAATGAAAATTTTTGCCTTTTAATTTTCTATTTTGATAAAAAAGCATAGTAAATTAGGTATCAATCGATAGCTATTTTAATTTTCTATCAAAAAATGTACATAGTCTGAGGTTATAATAAAATGCAAGAAATTTATAACCGAAAGACTTCCGAAAATCGACAATTTTTGATAAAGAAATGGGTAAAATTGGTTTTGTAGGCCTAGGGGGTCCGAAATGTTTATCAAATGGAAAGTAATTGCTAGTTTCTTACTTAGAGCGACAGGTATAATGATATTAGGAGGTTGGACCTGGGAAAATAGAAGTTGATCAAAAATGGGACACCCTAATATCCAATCAGTTCTACCAAGAAAGTCCAGGAAATTTCAATTACTGTAATAATTTTAAACGGTTTATGATTTGTCAGTAAAAGACAGTGGTAATTGTCCGAAGTTATTATGATCGTACAATTTGAATTAGTGAGTTCTTATTGCCGAAATTAATTTTATATACTTTTTAAATGAGGGGTCCCGCGTCTTAAGGTACCTAAGCGCCAAAATTAAAATTCGTCAGAAATCGCCTCCAAAGTTTCAGCAATATTCTCGCAATAGTATCTCTGTTATTAATGAGCTAGAACGTTCATTTTTGGCTAAATTAGAGTTCTAAGTATGCTAATGAAGATGTTGATGAGTTTTTGGAATAGATTTTCATATTTTATATTTTATATATATTTTTTTTAATTTTTTTGATTTTCTTATTATGCCGAACTTTGGGTGAACTTTGGCTGGCGATAGAGGTGAAAAAAGTAGTTCGCTTCATAAGGTTTTCAACCATACTTCTATTGTCGTAAGGTCATTATAACCCAAACCACGCGATAGAGGAAGAGTGAAAATAGTGATATCCATCAAAAACACGTTTTCGCCTGTTGTGGCGCTTAGGTACCTTAAGACGCGCGACCCCTCAAATATTGTACGGTATTCAACGATCTAAGTCTGAAGGGGCAGGTAAATAATAGTACTCTCATTATAGAATTGTGAAATTGAATTATAACGGGGAAATTACATAAACATGGAGAATTTCAACGTTGGGAGAACCATAGAATGACGAAATCGAAGCAAGTCTGCATAATTACCTTTGATTTAAAGAAATTACAATTAATTTAGTTAAGCACCTCATAATTTACATACTTCCAGTAATTTTGTTACCAATCAAGAATAAAGAGGGAGAAGGAAGGAAGAGTATATGGATGCAATAGAAGGGTTAGGAAGGATATAGTTATGTACTTGATAATGTACAGACCTGGGGTCAGGTGAGAGTTTGCATGTATTGGGTGACAGTTAAAAGTGACTTAATGGTCAAATATAATTAAGTATGTCAGGGAGGGGTAAAGGATTTATAATGGAAGCTATTTGTAGGTATATGTAAGTATGTAAGTGCCACGTACGAAAATATGAGAATAAAATAATTAATCGGTTCAATCTGCAAATAACGAATCTTATTAAAAATTTGGACGGTGTCAAATTTTTTTGAAAATTTTGTCAGTAGTACAGTTTCTTATGCTGATTCTAAGTATGCAACTCATTTTTTGTGGAAATAAATATTTAACATTTTCTTGGCGTTTGTTTGCAAGAATAGAGCCAGCTTCTCGATACGAACTCGCAAAAAACTAATTTTTGTTGTTATTGATGTTTATTTGTTGCCTGCTTACACCTAGTTTAGTGTGAATATTATTGTTGTAGTGTGAGCATATGATAATGCAGTGCTGTAATCTATCTACTTGCGAGTTGCCTCCGTTCAATTGAATGCCCGGTTAGGTCAATTGAATGCCCGGTTAGGTCAATTGAATGCCCGGTTAGGTCAACTGTACGCCCTTGACGATTGATTAGGTTAAGTCGTGATATTTTCGTTAAAACTAACGAAAATATTATGACTCAACCTAACCAATCGTCAAGGGCGTACAGTTGACCTAACCGGGCATTCAGTTGACCTAACCGGGCATTCAGTTAACCTAACTGGGCATTCAATTGACCTAACCTGGCATTCAATTGACCGGGGAACATTAATAACAAAAAAAATTACTGTTTATGCGAGTTCGTATGCAGAAGCTGGCACTATTCCTGCAAACAAACGCCAATAAAATGTTAAATATTTATTTCCGCAAAAAATGAGTTGCATATTAGAATCAGCATAAAAAACTGTACTAGTGACAAAATTTTCAAAAACATTTGACAGTCCAAGTTTTTAATAAGATCCCAAATAATTAAGTTATTTGTTACCAATTATGAGTTAAAATTTGTGGAACAAGTTAGCTTAGTGAATGTTAAAATTAGTGGAGTAATTGAAGTAAACAGTAAACTAAGATATCATGGTCAGTAGTTTAATTAATTACATTTAGTTTATTGTTATATGTAGTCCTTTATAACAAGGTTTGTATAATAAAAGAGAATCGTGAGTTACTAGTGATTATGTCAACCGTCATAATGAGGGGTCGCGCGTCTTAAGGTACCTAAGCGCCACCACAGGCGAAAACGTGTTTTTGATGGATATCACTATTTTCACTCTTCCTCTATCGCGTGGTTTGGGTTATAATGACCTTACGACACTAGAAGTATGGTTGAAAACCTTATGAAGCGAACTACTTTTTTCACCTCTATCGCCAGCTGGGCTCTTCCGCTCAGATGTGATGCGCGTCTTAAAGCCCCAATATCCCTTTCAACTGGTGGGAGGTGATGGGGGTGGGGGTGGGACGGTCGGTCTCTGGGTGGCGGGAACAGCAGGAGGAGCGCGAGCAAATGAAAACATGGCAGCCACGCCGCTCTACTTTCTGATTGGCCACCCGCTCCACACGCCGAGAGGGACACGACACAAACATCCCGCCTGTACCTTAAGACTCGCGTTGCTGTTAGCAGGCGTCCTGTTTTCGTGCTTATATTGCTGAATATTGCGTGGATTATTCTATTCACCCGGCTTCTAACTATTATCAACGTGTGCAGCAATGTCTCGCCGTGCTAGTGATAGTGATGAAAAATCAATGGAATCATCTGTGCCAGAAATCGTACCCAAAGTTCGGCATAATAAAAAAAATAAAAAATAAAAAATATATATAAAATATAAAATATGAAAATCTATTCCAAAAACTCATCAACAGCTTCATTAGCATACTTAGAACTCTAATTTAGCCAAAAATGAACGTTCTAGCTCAATTAATAACAGAGATACTATTGCGAGAATATTGCTGAACTTTGGAGGCGATTTTTGGTGAATTTTAATTCTGGCGCTTAGGTACCTTAAGACGCTGGACCCCTCATATAAGTGTATCGAAGATGTGTAGTTGTAACTACACATGTGACCAGTCTTTCGTTGTGAACAGACGTGTTTTATCGAGTGTCCAGTGTTATCAATTGAATAAGTGGTTTTCGTTGAGGTGTCTTCAAAAAGAAATAGTGTTTGGTGCATTCTTAACTAAATTACTTCGTGTTACTAATCATTCATTAACGATTATACTTCATTTATTGACTTTATTCAGTACTATATTATTTGATTAAGCCAAGGCTAATGCACGTGGCTTGCCTTGTTTGTTTTTCAAATCTATCAGAAAACGAGGAGTCATAAGGTTCAATTTTCCCTTCCTTCGGGAGATCAGGTAGAGTGTGGTCACACACCGTGGGAAAAAAGGAAAAAAGTCGGTCGAATCGCGGACAGATAAGTATTATTAATACTCTTTCTTTTACAGATCTTTCGTCGGTAGCTTAATTATATATTCATTTAGTATAAATTTGTGTTACAAGAACCTGTTTCTGCGTTTCAAGAACATTTTTGCGGGTTTGCGCAGGTGACAGCACAATAAGCACGCGGTAGACCTACGTTGTAATTTATTAATTTCCAAACGCTCGGTTTTTTTGGTTTTGTTTTTGTTTTTTTGTTTTTTTAACTAATTAAAAGCATGGCACCCCCGTCAAGTACTTGCAGTCGCTGTGAAAGGAAATTTGCCGCTTACGCGTTTACAATGGCTAATAATAATGAACAGTTAGTTTGCAGGTGGTGCTCAAGCATGGAAGTCCTGAGGAACGAGTTAGAACGTGAGAGGGAGGCCAGAGTGAGGCTTGAAGAAAGCATGATGCTCCTGACGGCAAAATTAGAATCTCTTGAGACTCCAGTTACGACCCCTCCTGCCTCAGTTTCTACAAATAATATAAATAGTACTAATAGCCCTCTCTCTTCCCCTAGTTCCCAACCCTTCGTTCGAGTGCGTAATGGAGCCCCATTGAGAAAACCTAAGACTTGTCTACCAGTAATAACAAACAATAAGTTTTCTGTTTTAGGTTTCGAAGATGCTGATGAACCGGAAATACGCCTCGTTGGCGATTCCATTGTTCGAGGCAGCTCGAGGAATTCTGTGGGAGAAACCCTCGTCGTAGGCGCCGTTACTACTACCCTGGTGCAAGGGTGGAGGATATAACTAATAGTGTTGACCATTTTACAGACGGTACCGCCGAGGACACAACGTATGTTATTCATGTCGGTACTAATAACGTTTTAAATTCTAGATCGGAAGAACTGCTGGCTAGGTACAGGGACTTACTAGGGCGATTAAAGGAAAAAACTAATAAGATTGTTTTAACAGGTATACTTCCTCAAATTATCCAACGTAACGATTTCTACAGCAAGGCGACCTATATCAACAATAACCTAAAGTCTCTTTGCCAACAGGAAGGAGTGCATTTTGCGAATTTTTGGAAAAGTTTCTACGGCAGGAGGGACTTGTTCCTCGGAGATGGACTTCATCTTAATGACGTTGGAGCTGCGCGTTTAGGAAGACTATTTCATAATGCTGCCTCTTCTTTTCAGGCTGCAGTAACTCGAACGGTCCCAGCGTAAATTCCACAAATTTCCCCTGCGCTCGCGAAGGTGTTGCAATTAAAAACAATTTGAAGGTTCTATCCTTAAATGCTCGTAGCTTACGAAATAAAATAAATGAATTTTTTTCTTTAATTGCTTGTAAAGACTATAATTTAATTGCGATAAATGAATCGTGGCTCAGCACTGAAACACGTGACATTGTAGGGGAGTATCAAATTAGAGGTTATAGACTTTTTGTTAAAAACAGAATAGGTAGGCGAGGAGGCGGTGTTATGTTGTATATCAAAGATAATATTGCGAACGTTATAGAAGTAAAGCACACAATTCCAGAACAAATAAATTCGACTATAGCAGAATTTAAATTGAATGATTTGAAATTTGTTTTTGTGGTTATATATAGGCCCCCTAATCAAACAGCTGATACGGACGAAGCGTTATATCGTGAACTAAAGAGAATAATAGGTAGTGAGCAGGTTTTAGTTATGGGTGACTTTAATTGCGCTAACGTGAATTACGATACAATGCAGGGAGACGCGGAAGGTAATCGTTTAGTTAATTTTCTCGAGGATAGCTTTCTTATTCAAAAGGTTGGGGAACCTACGAGGTTGGACAGTATTTTCGATTTAGTAATAACTACGGATGAGAGGCTAATTACTGATCTTCAAGTAATAGAACCGTTAAGCAATAGCGATCACAATATGGTAGAGTTTGTCCTCTCAGTAAGTCACTCGAAACCAGCTAACTCGACTAAAATTCCTAACTTCCAGCACGCAGACTTTTGTAAATTTCGAAATAAATTGTCACACGTCAATTGGGAAAACGTAATGGGGAATCGTTTGAAACATTATTTAGGACTATAAATGAGGAATGTGTACGGTACAAAATTAAGCGTGTGAAAGTAAATAACAAGCCCTTGTGGTTTACTTCTAGAGTAGGAGACATTATAAAGCGTAGAGATAGGGCTTATATACTACATAAGTGCGATAAAGACAATTTGTGGTTACGAAACAACCACATATCTTTAAGGCGTGAAGCGAAAAGTGTAATACAAAAGTCCAAGCGCGAATTTCAAATCTCCATAGCTTGTGACGGCAAAGAAAACCCCAAGCGATTCTTTCAATACGTCAACAATAGAAATCCAGTAAAAAGTGTCTTGGGGCTGTTGAAAAATGTTAACGGAGATTTAGTTTCTGAAAACAAGGAAATGGCTACCTTGCTAAACGAATTTTTTACGTCAGTTTTTACTATAGAAGATGTAACGAATATCCCTACGGTCATAGACATAATACCTTTTGATAATGCCAATATTTTGGATAATATTGTGGTTAGTGAAGGGGAGGTAATGCGCTATATTGATAAAATGAAAACGTGTAAATCACCGGGACCGGATTCTATATATCCCATACAACTTAAAGTATTAAAAGATAGCATTGTTGTGCCGCTAACAAAGATTTTTAATGCGTCTATTTCTGAGGGGTTCGTACCAGATAATTTCAAGTTAGCAAACGTAACACCTATCTTTAAGAAAGGCGATAAAGGTGCAGCGGGAAATTATAGGCCAATCAGTTTAACGTCTGTTGTAGGTAAGCTACTGGAATCAATAATTAGGGATCGTATAGTCGAACACTTAGAATTGCATAAACTAGTTAGAAATACGCAGCACGGTTTTAGGCGAAACAAATCTTGCTTAACTAATCTTTTAGAATTTTTTCAAAGCGTGGTTGACGTTTACGACAGTCATCGGGCGGTTGATGTAGTGTATATAGATTTTCAAAAGGCGTTTGACACCGTACCGCACAAAAGACTCATTGAGAAAACTAAGGCTCATGGAATCAGGGGTGTAGTAATAAATTGGATAGAAGAGTCGTTGCGAGGTAGGAAACAGAGGGTGGTCGTTGATGGAGCGGAGTCGTGTTGGGCTAATGTAGCGAGTGGCGTTCCTCAGGGTTCTGTATTGGGCCCAGTGGCGACTGGCGTATAGGAGCGATGGAGCGGTCGCTCCCCCTTGCTTGAAACGATAAATATTAATTTAACAGATAAAAAATATATTAATTTTAAGATATTAAAATAAATATTCTTGAAATATATTTTAAAAATTCATGTGGCATATCATGATTCATGAGGCATTTTGAGTAAGCCTTCATATAGTACATAATATTCTAAACTTATAGCATAGCTTCAAACAGCGTACCGCTGTTTGAATACAAAATAATATTGCAGCCAAATGGAGCGATAGATTTTTCGCTCAAGTAAATATAAATTATATTTTACTGTTGTAATGAAAATATAAGTACAATCGCGAATTTTTTTTATAATAACTTTATTTTTACTAATAGTTACTTCAGTAATAATGATATAAGCCATTTATATGTATTTTATTAAAATTATTACTTATTTGTAATTAACTAGAATTGTACGTCTGGCATAGCCGCATATGTTAATACAAGTACAGTACTCTTGTGAGCGGCAGTTGGATTCGCACTAGCCTATTGTGAGTCCGTGTTGTCGTACAGTGGTACATTATTATAGTCAAATTTATTATAGTCAAATTTATTCAACAATTATTTTTATATTTTATTAAAATATTTTTTTAATACAAATTTATGGCTTCTTTTGACATATAAGTACCGTACGGAAGCACCATGTGATTGTTTATGTACTAGAATTCTAAAAATTATAAATTTTATGAAATCGCACCCCAATACATTTATACCACGAGTCGCCACTGATTGGGCCCCTTGCTTTTTCTTATATATATTAACGATTTAGATGTCGGCATAGTCAGTACAGTTTCAAAGTTTGCGGATGACACGAAGCTGGGTGGTAGGGCGATTAATGACGAAGATAGAGGTAAATTCCAGAATGATCTAAATAAAATCGTTGATTGGTCAGTCACATGGCAAATGAGATTTAACATCGATAAGTGCAAAATTTTACATATAGGTTCGCGTAACGGTAATTTTGCGTATAGTATGTCAGGGAAAGAGTTAAGCGTAGAGCAGGAAACAGATTTAGGAGTTATAATCACTGGTGATTTAAAAGTAGCGAAACAAAGTACAGCAGCGGTCAATAAAGTGAACAAAGTGTTAGGTTTTATATCTCGGAATTTTGAGTACAAATCGCGCGATATTATAGTTCCTCTTTATAAATCATTAGTTAGACCCCATTTGGAGTACGCGATCCAATTTTGGAATCCGCATATGCGCAATGATATAGACAAAATTGAAAGAGTTCAAAGACGAGCAACTAAGATGATTCCGTCGCTTTGGTCAAAGTCGTACGAGGATAGGCTTAAAGAGTTAAAATTGACTACACTCGAGACTCGGAGGCTAAGGGGTGATCTAATTCAGGTTTTAAAAATTATGAATGGGTTCGATAACGTAGATAGAGATAGCTTTTTCGAAACAAAGTACAGCAGCGGTCAATAAAGCGAACAAAGTGTTAGGTTTTATATCTCGGAATTTTGAGTACAAATCGCGCGATATTATAGTTCCTCTTTATAAATCATTAGTTAGACCCCATTTGGAGTACGCGATCCAATTTTGGAATCCGCATATGCGGAGGCTAAGGGGCGATCTAATTCAGGTTTTAAAAATTATGAATGGGTTCGATAACGTAGATAGAGATAGCTTTTTCGAAACAAAGTACAGCAGCGGTCAATAAAGCGAACAAAGTGTTAGGTTTTATATCTCGGAATTTTGAGTACAAATCGCGCGATATTATAGTTCCTCTTTATAAATCATTAGTTAGACCCCATTTGGAGTACGCGATCCAATTTTGGAATCCGCATATGCGCAATGATATAGACAAAATTGAAAGAGTTCAAAGACGAGCAACTAAGGGGTGATCTAATTCAGGTTTTAAAAATTATGAATGGGTTCGATAACGTAGATAGAGATAGCTTTTTCGAAACAAAGTACAGCAGCGGTCAATAAAGCGAACAAAGTGTTAGGTTTTATATCTCGGAATTTTGAGTACAAATCGCGCGATATTATAGTTCCTCTTTATAAATCATTAGTTAGACCCCATTTGGAGTACGCGATCCAATTTTGGAATCCGCATATGCGCAATGATATAGACAAAATTGAAAGAGTTCAAAGACGAGCAACTAAGATGATTCCGTCGCTTTGGTGAAAGTCGTACGAGGATAGGCTTAAAGAGTTAAAATTGACTACACTCGAGACTCGGAGGCTAAGGGGTGATCTAATTCAGGTTTTAAAAATTATGAATGGGTTCGATAACGTAGATAGAGATAGCTTTTTCGAAATATCTCAATATAATAGGACTAGAAATAACGGGTTTAAGTTGACAAGTAGAAGGTTCGAGACAGCAGTTGCCAAAAACTTTTTTACGCATAGAATAGTAAATAGGTGGAACTAGCGGAGCGACCCGGCGTTGCCGGGTGGATGTTGAACGCTATATATATATATATATATATATATATTATATATATATATATATGCCCGGTTAGGTAAATTGAATGCCCGGTTAGGTTAATTGAATGCCCAGTTAGCAGAGCTGGGCACCACAAACTCAAAATCACTTCCGCAATCGCAAATCCGCAAACTCAAACCTTACCTTCCGCAACCGCAAATCCGCAAACTGCTTGCCATTTTTGGTGCCGCAAACGCAAATCCGCAAACGCAAACCATATTTCCAATTTTTACAGTGCTGGGCACTTCCGCAAACACTTCCGCAAACACTTCCGCAATCGCAATTTTAACTATAAAAAGTATCCAAAACATTAAAGAGGTATAAAAAGTTTTTATATCTTTTTAATGTTTAATGTTTTAGCCTTGTTTTTATTAAAAACAAGGCTAAATAATTTATTACAATAAATCACTATTGTAGAAGAAATAAAAATACTACATATATTGATATATTATATTGAACAAAAACACCTCCTGCAAGTAAATAGTAAATAAATTAAATAATAAATTTAATCATTTGAATTTCATAAATTTTGAGACTTAGACAGGTTAGAGAAGACTGTACTGTAACTGTAGTAACTGTACACACATTACATTACACAAGTTAAATTAAGTTAACACTGTGACTGTACACAACTTGAACTCACTGTACAACTCAACCCCTCTAGCCTCTACAAGTGTACGCCTCTGGATTTGTCAACAAGTTCAGTCGTCCTCCTCCAGTAACTGAGCCAAATCCAGTTTTAATAAGTCCATGTTCCCCTTCATGAACACGAGACGTTCGAAGTTGTCAGAGGTCAGGCTGGCCCTTTTGGGCTTCATTATATCTGACCCAGTGGCCACGTGGGAAATTTGCGGAAAGATTTGCGTTTGCGGTCTTAGTTCCGCAACGCAAATTCACTAATTTGCGATGACTTTGCCGCAAACGCAAATCCGCAAACGAAAAACATACTTCCGCAATTGCGGAATTTGCGGTTTGCGGAAGTGTTTGCGGAAGTGCCCAGCTCTGCCAGTTAGGTCAACTGAATGCCCGATTAGGTTAATTAAATGGCCGGTTAGGTCAACTGAATGCCCGATTAGATTAATTGAGTGCACGGTACGTTAATTGAATGCCCGGTTAGGTTAATTGTACACCCTTGACGATTGGTTAGGTTAAGTCATGATATTTTCGTTAAAGCCAACGAAAATATCACGACTTAACCTAACCAATCATCAAAGGCGTACAGATGACCTAACCTGGCATTCAATGAACCTAACCGGGTATTCAATAATTTTACCATAGGTTTCGTAATGATCTTGATGACGTCATTTAATGTTTTAAAATTAATTATTTAATTTATTAACACCAATGTGCACAACCTCGGAACCTAATCAATATGTGTGTGAAGTTTCATGTCTGTAACTGCTTCCATTTTGGAGTTATGGCTGATGGCTGTAACACACCCACACACACACACACACACACACACACACACGTCTTTTTATTATTATTATTATTATTATTATAGATAAACAATAGACTGGTACAAATTTATAACCGAAAGACTTCCGAAAATCAACAATTTTTGATAAAGAAAAGGGGAAAATTGGTTTTGTAGGCCTAGGGGGTCCGAAATTTTCATAAAATGGAAAATAATTGCTATTTTCTTACTTACAGCGACAGGCATAATGATATTAGGATACCTAATAGAAATTTTGTAATATTTTAAAGTGGGGAAAATAAATAATTTTCTAAAAATGATCTTCAACTATAAAGCGCATCTAATCAGATAACTTAATTAACGTATTTCTATGACAACTAAAAAATAGAATGATAAATCAATATCCTATCAAATTGTTTGTGTATACGTAAAATTATTTGTACAAAAGCCACAGTAATAAAACGCACAAAAGTCACGGTAAATAATTTCGAGTGTGGCTTGTTTAACTTTAAACTCGTGTTTATTTAAATTGCCCGTTTTAATTATGTAATTTTTTGTATTGAATCGATAAAGAAATCTTTTGTGAATCGAAAAATGTTAAAATTATAACAAATATAAAAATATTTTGTATGAAAATCATTGAATTTTAAAAATGCATGCTTGTTTTTAGTTTTTTGCAAAAACTTCGTTATGAATTTTAAAAATATATACTTTTTTTAAATTGAATCGATAAATAAATCTTTTGTGAATCGAATGATATTAAATGTTTAGTAAATATTGACTTATTTTGTGCCAAAATTATGATTAAAAATGAAAAATTTAAAAAATGCGTGTACAGGCATGGGAAGAACTGTACCCCTAAAAGGGGGGAAAGAATTATGTTAGGGAATTTTTTTTAGCAAGGGCACTGCAAAATAAAAAGACGCATCGAATGGTGAAAACCGCATTGTTCTACACCAATTGTAGCGACCTGTAGGTGTGCGCAAAAAAACTGTTACGTATATATATATATATATATATATATACAGTGTTGGGCACTAAAGCGTTAATCCGATAACAGTTAATTAACGAAGTTAACTTTTTTTAACGGACTATTAACGGAAGTTAATTTCCATTTATCGTTATCGGACCAGTTAACTTCCGATAACTCGATATTTAGTCTGTTAAAGTCCGTTAACACGTTAACTGCGAGGAGTCATTCACGGAAGATCACCGCTCCGCGAATGAATTCAAACCGCCATAACTTCAGTCTGCCAATTCCGTCCTCTGCCGCAGTGGAACGGCTCTTCTCTCTCGCAAGGACATCCTGAGGCCCAAGAGGTCAAGACTGGCAGTTGGGCCTAACTTTGAGAAGTTGGTCTTTCTGAAGGGCAACCAGCACATTGTCATAGTCTTTAATAAATGTGCCTAAAATTTAATTTTACCTTTCAGTTCCTGCCATAATAATTCTCTGGTAAATTAAAATGTAGTTAATGGTTAGTGGTTACAAGGGTTTCAAACATGTAATCAGTACATTTTTTTTAAAAATAAAAAAAAAGTTATTAAGCAAAAAAGTTGCAAAACTTGATAAAAATACAGTTAAATACCTATTTATTGTTGGATTTTGCATAAATAAACATTTTCTATGTGTTTTAAAGCTTTTTTCCTTGATTTTTTTAAATGTTAGTAAATAAATAGTTATCGTTAACGGATTATCGTTAACTTCCGTTAACTTTGTAGTAAAATTATGGGATTATCGTTATCGGAGTTAAAAATTGGGGTTAACGGATTATCGTTATCGAAGTTAACTTTTTGGTTAACGGTGCCCACCACTGTATATATATATATATATTATATATATATATATATATATATATATATATAAGGCTTCATTTCTGAAATAGTATATTAGATAGTTTGCCGGTAGAAGTAATTAGTAGCACGTCTATAAACATGTTTAAAAATCGATTAGACACATATGTTGATAGATTGGGTATAGTTTAAGGTAGTAAAATTAAGGGTTGGATAAGATAGATTTTGATTCTCTTTTCATTAAAGATCACAATAACCAGACTAGAGGTCATAGTATGAAATTATTTAAGCCAAGATGTAGAACAAATTTAAGAAAACATAGTTTTACGAACAGAGTAATTAAGTTTTGGAACAGTCTGACAGAAGAAGTGGTGACTTCAGATACAATTGATTCTTTCATTAGAAGGTTGGGTAGTTTGATATCTGCAATGGACATCTGGTGATAGTGTTTAAGCCCATTTTCATTAGTAGCATGTCTATAAACATGTTTAAAAATCGATTAGACGCGCATGTTGATAGAAAGGGTATAGTTTAAGGTAGTAAAATTAAGGCTTTGTGGGGATAGATCCCACAGCTCAACACAAGTGTTGTGGGATATAGGGAGGCAGCGTCTTGGGTTAGGGGATACTCTCTGTCCTTACACACCCCATTTAAAGAGATTCTTCTGCCGAGCGGTGCCCCCCATAGTACTGTGAGGTATTGAAAAACTCATGATCTTCACTTGCCCCACAAACACCTTTAAATGGGAGACCCAAAATGGGTGCACGCACATTTCTACATTACTGTACAGTCTTTACATCCACACCTACACTTTTCCTCCTAATTATATATATTGTAAGGTCCCCTCCGCCACCACGGAGGACATGCACAATACACAATTACGAACACAGTTAGGTAGACCAGCCATGAGTGGATCCTAGGGTTTTTGTTGGTCTGAAACATTATAACATTATAACATTATAACTGTAATTAGGTGAAAAAGTGTAATCAGTACCCGTAGAATTTTGTATAAGTGGTTGAGGGAATCATTTCAACTAAAAGTAAAAAAATAAAAAATAAATAAAAGAGGGATAATTAACTTTAAATGCATATAATTTGGTGTTTATGTATACGTTGGTATACAATGTATGTAAAGAACTGTATGGGTAGCACAAGTATATATGTTTATATAGTTTGCATACAGTGTTAAGGAGTGTATGGAGAAATATAGAAGTGGAGTACAATTTGAAAATAGCAGAAGTAAATCTAGGACTGTTTAAAAGGAATCATGAAATTCAATTAACCTGATGTGATTGAATAATAAATAAATTTGGGTTTGGAATTATCAGGTTGTAACATAAATTCTGCTCGATTAGAAAACAGACGATAGATAATAGAATAACCTCAAGATAATGTGAAATAATTTTTAAAATGTTGCAAAATACACGTGGCGACATGTTCGCACATGTTTTATCACGATACAGAATGACTTAGGCTAGTGTAGGCTTAGGCTAGTGTAGGATTAGGCTAATGAATATTTTCTCTGGTGTTTCTCATACAGTTACAACGCCACCCCTACGATATTACAGTAATTGAAAAAACATGGAGCCCACGAAAGAGCATATTCGACATGTGATGCTGTATGAGTTCCATAAAGGATCTAACGCTAATGAATTCGCAAGAAACATTCAAAGAGTTTATGGAAATGATGTTGTGAGCGAATGGATGTGTAGGAGATGGTTTGAGAAGTTCAGAAATGGAGACGTCAGTCTGAAAGATTATCAACGAAGAGGACGACCAAATGAGTTAGATGAAGAGTTGCTGAAAGCAACAATGGAGGAAAACCCAACGGTAACTGTATGAGAACTTGGCCTGCAACTCGGCGTTAGCCATATAACCATTCAGCGTCATTTGAAGCTGTTAGGAAAAGTAGTGAAGGTTGGAAAATGGGTTCCGCATAATTTGTCACGAGCGAATCTTCAACATCGAATCGATATTTGCACATCACTACATTCTCGGCAACTGCAGGCACCGTTTTTGAATCGGATCGTCACTGGGGATGAAAAATGGGTCCTCTATAACAATATTAAGCGTCGACATCAGTGGCTTAGTCGTGAAACAAAGCCTGAACCTCAGGCAAGGAATGGACCCCATCCAAAGAAAATTTTGCTATGCGTTTGGTGGGATATGCAAGGAATTATTCATTTTGAACTTCTGCCAGATAACCAAACAATCACAGCTGAAGTCTACTGCCAACAACTCCAACGATTGAAGGTGGCATTACAAGGAAAACGTCCTGCATTAATTAATCGCAGAGGTGTTCTACTCCACCAGGATAATGCGCGCCCTCACACTGCTCGAATCACCAGTGCCCAATTGGAGGCATTTGGTTGGGAAAAAATGCCTCATCCACCTTATTCTCCGGACATCGCACCTTCAGACTACCATTTATTCAGAAGTCTGCAACACCACGTAGATGGACAAAAGTTGCAATCCAGGGAAGCTATCGAAAACGAAGTGATCACTTTTTTTAACTTGAAACCGAGGGATTTCTTCGAACGTGACATAAAAAAACTTTTCTACAGGTGGGAGAAGGTTATAGAAAGAGAAGGGAATTATATTGATGATTAATGTGTCATTATGTCATTTAATTTTTGTTGTGAATAAACTAAAAATTCGAGCAAATTTGTCCTTACAAGTCATTTAGTTTTTGTTCTGAATGAACTAAAAAATCGAGCAGAATATATGTTACAACCTTATAAATGTGGCTGATAATGTCCATAGTTAGACTCTAGGAGTAATTGTTACTATTAATGTTAACTAGAAGTATGACCAACTAAAAAACTAAATATAATATGACTATAATATACTGTAGTAACTGAATTTCATTTGGTTTAACCCTTTAAGGACTGAAGGTACAAATTGCTAACGTTTCAAATACAAGCATTCATAACTTAACCCTACAAAAAATTCAAGGCTTAAAGGGTTAAAGACTGCGAAAGGGCTATATACAAGATGGAGTGATGAGGAGATTGAAGGACGTCTATAGTGAATTAAACATTTATGTATTAGGTAAATAATATATGTATTATATGTAAAAAAGAAGTCGAGTAACTTTGGGTGGAGGAAATTACAATTAAATTTGATACGGGTAAATGAGTTTACATGAGTATAAATAAGTAAATGGGTTTAGAGACCTTGTTTTGGCTCTCTCCTTCTTATATAGGAGAACGTTTTTGTGGGCTCTCGCCTTGCACCCCTTTCCTACATAAAAAAAAACCATGTGTGTAAATGGATGGAAATGGATTCAAATGAGTTTTTATATAGATTTAAATAGAAGGGTATATACTGTATATGGTATAAGAATAAAGTCCAATGGTCCGGGTGTGTCAGAACTTAATGTAAAACATTGGCTATAATTTTCACTTTACAATTTGTAAAGACAATTTTACAGTTTACAGTTTTACAATGATAATTTACTGAAGATTAGTTTAACTAGCAATAAAAATAAAAATTAATTATGGATTATATAAAAGTAATTATGCGTTGTATAGCTATTTAAAATGAAAAACTAAGCCTGGGATGATGGCATGCATGGGCATACACGGAAGAATGGCTCAACCCACACAGCTCTACTTGACCGGGTGGAATGAAAGGCTTTTCGTCTCATCAATTCCACCCTCTTACTGACTGTCTTCAATCCTTCTCTCTTCGCCGCAATGTTGCCTCACTCTCTCTTTATTGTTACTATTATGACGGACACTGCTCTTCTGAACTTTCTAGCTGCATATCTCCTCCATTAAGAAGAGCTTCCAGCACCAGACTTTCAATACATTCTCATTTTTTCTCTCCAACTCTCTAACGCAAGGGTTAATCGGTATTCTCACTCTTTCATCTACTTAACATGACAAATCTGGAATAACCTAACTTTCCTCAATCCATCTGCCTATGACCTCCAGGCATCTCGAAAACGTGGGACTTTGATTTTGGCTTTTTCCTTCTTCTTCTTCTATGAGGGAGACGTTTTACGGCCATTCGTTCTTCGCTCCTTCCTGCATAAAAAATACAAGATTGATATGCTTGGAGTTTTGTCAATACGTTAGATAAAAGCATTCCACCAAAGCCCAAGTTTTAAGTTTAGTATCTATCGGAAAAACCAAACAATTTGTCCTACGTACACTTTTACTCCGGACATGATACCCCCATTAAGAAGGCTATATTTTCTTCAATGTTTCTCCGCGATCTTAGGATCGCCAGTCCAGAATACATCGATGCCAAATTAGAAAAAATCAACGGTATTGGAAGTGATCTGTGCTACCCACCTGCGTTTATGGAATCTTGTTTTAACAAGGCAAAACGAACCTTCTATCGCGTGAATAATAACACTCGCACTTTGTCAAAGAATATTTTAGTAGTTCCATTTTTCCCAGGCTTTTGAGGCATTGCTAATGTACTTAAACTTTTGAATATTAATGTAGTATTTTCATATAACAATATTGTGAAAAATATCAGTTGAAAATAGCCCTACCAATAATTCAGGCATTATCTATAAAACTGGTTGTAAACAATGTGATTCCTTTTACATTGGTCAGACGGGAAAGGATTTGCACACAAGTGGAAAACAGCATCAATATTCCGTTAGAACGGGACAGTCGTCCAGTGCCCTTTTGGTCCATTTGTCAGAATTATCCCACTGTATTGATTGGAATAATGCTTCAGTTTTATTTCACTCTAGCAACAGTGTTAATAGAAATATTCTTGAGTCTGCTATTATTCTACTTACAAATAATTTTAACATGAGCCAGGGTCTTTTTCCACTTGATCCTGTTGTTTTGAATTCGTTCAGAACGGATTTAGACAAGAAGGGCAAAGTGCTAAAATTGGTAGTTTTTCCTTACAAATTTGTATGCTCCTCCCACAATTTTTATTTTTATATTTATTATACATACATATAAGCACACCGGACAAAAAATTAGTCACCCCTCTCAGAATGTA
>JAJOZX010001711.1:365000-392500 GCA_023014485.1 Bathynomus jamesi
TGGAAAGATCACTAGAAAAGGAAACACAAAGATATTAAAAGAAAAGGAAGGACTGAGTTGTGTATTGTTGAAGATAAGAGAAGAGTTGTATGGAATATTGTGACTAGTACATAGATGTAGGATTTGGTTTTTGAAGCACTGAAAGCCACAAGGTTTTTTCTCTGCCTCAATCAGAAATCATATTTGGGTTTTATCTCTCTATATCTCTAGTTCTAGCATTGAGGATGACATTACAAAATGTCGAAAACTTTGAATATTATATATATATATTATATATATATATATATATCTATTAATTATATATATTATATATATATATAATAACAGGGTGGGCCGTAAGTTTCCATACATAGGAAAAAAACGTTTGTTTTTATGTTTCAGATACCCTAAGAATATGCGTTTGACGAAAGAGCAACGAATTGAAATCATACTGATGGCTGGGTCGGGAAGCAGTCGCATGGTTGCAATGAACTTTAACAGACAACATGGAACGAACATCACACACGACACTGTGGCAAAACTTATTAACAAGTTTCAGAAAACTGGAAATGTTGCAGATCAACCGCGAAGTGGTCCAAGACGTACAGCCACCGATGAAGACACAACAGCTACGATACTTACAGCGCTTACACGGAGTCCCAGAAAAAGTACACGACGGTTGTCTGCAGAAAGTGGTGTCAGCAGATCGAGTATCAGGCGCATTTTGAAAGCAAACAAATGGCATCCATACAAATTGCATATGGCACAGCATTTGAGTGAAGACGACCCGGATAGACGGATGGAATTCTCTGAATGGGCATTAACCAAAGTGAACGAGGATGCAAACTTTTCAACTAAGATCTTGTTTACTGATGAAGCAAATTTTTACGTCAATGGAGAGGTTAATCGGCAAAACATACGTTATTGGAGTAATGCTAACCCTAACTGGCTGAGTCCGACGAAGATGCAAGGTGCCGGTAAAGTGATGGTGTGGGCCGGGATATGGGGTGACAGAATTATTGGACCAATTTTTGTCAGTGGAAATCTTAATGCCGAAAGGTATCTTAACATGTTGCAAGAAGAGATTTTCCCATCCCTGCTAAACGAGGAAGGTAACTTCCCAGTTTACTTCCAGCAAGATGGAGCTCCACCTCATTATGGTCTTCACGTGCGTTGGTATTTGGATCAGCAGTTTCCGGATGCTTGGATTGGTCGGCGTGGTCCTGTGGAGTGGCGTCCCAGATCCCCAGATCTCACCCCCCTTGATTTCTATCTTTGGGGGCACTTGAAGGCCATGGTGTATCAGGAAAAGATACGAGACATAAATCATCTAAAGGAACGTATCACCAACGCCATTACAAGCATAACGTCAACTGTGCTAATGCGTGTTCATCAACAGTGGGGAACACGTATTGAAATGTGTTTTCAAAACAATGGCAACCATGTAGAGCATATTATATAAATAAAAATGGTTGTCCATAAAAAAATGTTTATTTTTCCTATGTATGGAAACTTACGGCCCACCCTGTACACGTATATATATATATATATATATATATATATACACACGGTATGAAATAGCCGTCTCACGCGAAGACTGGAGTGACTGTTGACAGAGACGCTTTGTTGAGCGGGTGGAGAATGAAAGGGTGGAATTATTGGCATAGGAATGGATAGGGGAGAAAGTGCGACTTCATTCAGGATAGAAAAGTTGTAAGCTAGTCTACTGGGAATCTTAGTGAAATGGGAGGAAACCAAAGGTAGTGGTGAGTATTGAAATCACGTAAAAAGGGGATTTCACCGAAAGGAGAGTGCGATAGAATGTATTCTGCTTTGGAAGTGAGGTAGGTTGTCAAAGAGTTTTGGATAGTCAGTAAAATTAGGAGAAAGGAAGACAGCGCAGATCTATTTAGTTTGAGAGTGGCATGTAAACCGAAGCCAGAGCAGGGCGACTTCTAAGACAATTTTACGGGGTGGGTTAAAATATTTTTTTTGTATTTGTATTCGACCACAAATAACAAATCAAATCAAATGTATATGTTTTTTTTATGCAGGAAGGAGAGGCCAAGGGCAAATGCCCCCCACCACCATAGAAGAAGAAGAAAGCCAAAATCAAGGTCCGGGGTTTTCGAGATTTTTGTTGGATAAAGAAATTTTTGTGGAGTTGAAGAACAGATTTTGCACGTTTCCGAGCAGAAATATAAGCTGAGTGAGAGTCAGGAATTGGATAGCGACGGTACCTTCTGAAAGACTCCTCTCTTTTGCGGATAGCATTAGAACAAGTAAAGTTAAACTAATGGTTTTTTGCATTAGTAGCAGGAATAGAATATGGAATGTACGCCTCCATGACCGAGAGAATCACCTCTGTGATGCGCTCAACACACTCGAAAGGGCCCCGGCCACGAAAGCAGTAATCATTCCATGGGAAATCAGAGAAGTACTGCGTAAGGGCCTCCCAATCAGCGTCGCCGAAGTGCCAAAGGCGCCTTCTCTTGGGAGGATCCAAAGACTGAATTGGAGCGATAGGACAGGAAACAGATATATGATTGTGATCGGATGAACCCAACTGAGAAAAATGTTTGACAGAGTAAGAAGAAGAATGAGAGGTAAAAAATAAATCCAGAATGTTGGGTCTATATCCAAGGCGATCAGGGATACGAGTAGGATGATGTACAATCTGCTCTAGGTCATTTAGGATAGAAAAGTTGTAAGCTAGTTCACCAAGGGATGTCAGTGAAATGGGAGGAAAGCCAAAGGTGGTGGTGAACATTGAAATCTCCTAAAATGGAGATTTCAGCAAAGGGAGAGCGAGATAGAATGTATTCCACTTTGGAAGTGAGGTATTCAAAGAATTTTCGATAGTCAGTAGACTTAAGGGAAAAGTAAATAGCGCAGATGTATTTAGTTTGAGATTGTCATGTCAGCCGTAGCCAGAGGGTATAGAATTCGGAAGATTCGAGTTTGGGAATACGAGAACAAGTTAGGTCATTGCGTACATATTCGCAACATCCACCTTTGGAGTGAAATTTGAGTATAGAGAAAGTAAGAGGATACAGAAAAGGGGTTGCTGTCAGTCGTTCCAGACACCTGAGTTTCAGTGAGGAAAGATGAGGTTTAGAGGAGTAGAGGTGGTGTTCAACAGATTGAAAATTTGAGAAAAGGCCACGAATGTTGCAAAAGTTTATGAAAAGTGAATGAAGCAGAGGCCCAGAATATCTGGAATGGGCGTAGCAGATCAAGCCCTGCTGCCCAGGTCTGCGTTCCCGGTATCGGCAGCGGGGCGCCAGAAGTGGGGGACATTTATGACCCCTCCCCAGGGGACTCCGACGCTCTTAAGGTTAATGCCTTTTTTTAAACATTATGTAGTATGTAAGCCGGATGTGTATGTAGTGAGGAATAGGGAGAGAAGTGTGTGTTTGAGATTGAGAGCATGATGGACTGCTCACAGGGTAGATGAGACAGAAAAAGATCAGCTAAGAAGTACGGTGACAGGAGAAACGGGAGTTCCAGCACTCTCTATCTTCTCCCCCCCCCCAGGAGTGCTTCCATGGTCCATTGGTGTCTGCAAACTCCTCCTATATACTCATATGATCATATATACTCATGCATATACTCTATTTTATTTTATTTTAGTAGGTGGGTGAAATCTTTCTGTACCTGGGCAACATAGAGCATATATTTGAGTATACATGAGCATATGAATATATAATTTAGGGTGGTCCAAAAAAAATGAAAATGAAAAATATTTTTCTCGTGACATTTGCTCATATTTCACAACCACTACTGATGTTAGAAATAAAAAACTGGATGGATTCGTACATACATAGAGGTGGCTCAACTCGAAGCCTTAGTATCATTATACAGTTTGGGGTGGCAAGATTCTTCAAACTTGCGCCATCCTTAAATATTAATGGATTTAGCTCAAAATTTGGTCTACCGTCTTTTTCCATATAAGAAATGAGAAAAGGCCACAGGAGCTCTTATTTGTGATTTTAATTTTTTACCACATATGTGTGGCTCACCCTAATATATATATACATATGCGCCTCGGTGGTGTAGTGGTTAGCATCGCTGACTACAAATCCATCGGCCCGGGGATCGAGACCCTGTGACGTCAGGCGGGACCCAGCAAAACCCAGCTGTTCAGTAGTTTCGGGAATCTTTCACCATTATGGCGAACCCAATCAAGAGGGTTCGTGTCGCAACTGACTCGTGGCTCCTTTGAATAGATGTCTAATTCTTTTTGATAACTTTTCTGAATATTTTTCATAGGTGGAGGCACAACCTCATCGAAATAACTCCATAAATTAACCTTCGGTTTCTTTTTCAAAGGTTCTTGATCTTCTCGTGAAACAAAATCAGTTGATTCATCGCCATAGGTTATCTTACGTGCAGGACTAGCATTAGGTGATGCAGACATAATGATTATTTATCTAATTTTTTTACAAACTCAGGCACTGTTATGCAAACAAATTTGAAACGAGAATCTAAAACTTGAGAAATCATGCGAGTAATGTCCGCCTTCCACTTCCTGAAACGATTCTGTAAATTTTCTATTAAATCGTTTTTCATAGTATGAACATCTGCATCATCAGTTATGTTAGGCAAAAATATCATGAAACCTGTTATATCGGGAGACACCATGTGAAGACAAGAAGAATCAAGGGAAAAGTCCTTCTTTAATTTTTCACATTGACTAAGAAGCTTTACAACACTGAATTAGAGTCCACTGATGATAATTAAAGGTTGCTACAGTATGTCATAGCCTGAGGCGAATGCAACAACCGCAGTTTTTCGTTGAAGAAGTGGTTGTAGCATATAGAATGTAGAGTTCCACTGCGTGATAATGTCTCTTATAAGTTTGTTTCCGGGTAAATTATGTTGCTTCTGGAATTCCTTAAGTCTGTCGAAGGCTGGAGATGAATAATTAAAATGCAACAGATTGGGCACGCAATTGCACATATCTCTGAGACAGACTTCTGGCTAAGAAGGGCTTCATCAACTGCAAGTGCTAAAGTATGATTCGCACAAGCAACAGGAGTAATTTTGAGAACGTTAACAGCTTTAGTAATATTACAGCCATTGTCGTGCACAACTGCATGCCCACGATCGCTCTTTATTAACCATTCTTGCAATATAGAAGTCAATGCAATTGAAAATTTTTCATGAGTATGGGAATCTGGCAGACTTTTGATGGCTAAAACATGCTGCTTTTGCTCACATTTACTATTAATTCTATGTGCTGTCAAACTGATAAAGGCTTCAGTTTTTATAGTGACGCCTAATAACCCAAATAAAATTAATATTCGGAATTCGGTATTCGGCCGAATAGTTTTGCACCAAATATTTAGTATTCGGTGAATTTTAGTATTCGATACATCCCTAATACTCGTATATATAATGTTACACAGAGACCATGAGTGGAACAAGGAACTCTTCTGGGAAAATTAAATCCACTATAGTCTGAATAAATAATGGTAAATGACAAATACTAAAGTTTTTCTTTTTCGTGATGGAAGCCCAACGTGAGCAACGGGTCATGACCGGGTCATGATTTAATTTTCCCAGAAGAGTTCCTTGTTCCATGCGCAGTCTGTGTAACATAAAAGTTTCTCAGGTGACCATTCTGAGCTGTATTGTGTATGTATATATATACATTAGGGTGAGTCACACATATATCGTAAAAACTTAATGCACAAATAGGAGCTCCTAATACATTTTCTCATTTTTTTTATGGAAAAAGACGTCAGATCAGATTTTGAGCTAAATTCATTAATACTTAAGGGTGGCGCAAGTTTGAAGAAATTTGGGAGCTATTGAAGAATAGGGACCCCAGCCTTCTTTATTTAGGCTTATAAGGCTAACTAACGAAAATATCACGACCTAACCTAACCAATCGTTAGGTTAACTGTACGCCGTTGACGATTGGTTAGGTTAGGTCATGATATTTTCGTTAGTTGGCCTTATAATGCTAACTAAAGAAGGCTGGGGTCCCTCTTCTTCAATAGCTCCGAAATTTGCCATCTCAAACTGTATGATACTGAGGCTTCAAGTTGCGCCACCTCTAAATATACACAAATTGATCCAGTTTTTTTATTTTCAATATCAATAGTGGTTGTGAAATATGAATAACTATCATGAGAAATATATTTTTCATTTTCATTTTTTTGGACCACCCTAAATTATAGATGCATAAACATATAGATTTGATTTGTGTTTTTGTGATCAAATACAAATGCAAAAAAAAAAACTTTAACACACTAAAATTGTCTTAGAAGTAGCACTGAACCAGAGGATGTAGAATTCGAAAGATTCAAGTTCGTGAATATGAGCAAGTTAGGTCGTTGTGTACATATACGCAACATCCACTTTTGGGATGAACTTGAGTATAAAGTCGGATGATACAGAGCATGGGTTGCTGCAGTTGTTCCAAACATCAGAGTTTTGATGAGGAGGAGGTGAGGTGTAGAAAAGGATACGTGTCCTGCCGACAGAAGGCACCTCTCTCTTTGAGAGTATTTCTTCTGGAAGATTCCTCCATATCTTCTAATAGTAGTTGTTCTTCCAAAGTTAGTTGAATTTTTTAATCAAAGGCCATAATTTTCTTTCAGTGAAGCCTCAGTTCACTAATATGAGCCTCTGTTATTTTCGCCCAGGATGGTGTCGCTCATTAGACCTTCGATAGTAACAATAAGCATGTGGCCATTGTCCCATGTCACCCTCGTAGTTCTAAGTCAAACGTTATGAAGTTAAATATAAAGATTTTTCAACTTTCTAAAGAGTGCGGTGTCCCGGGTCTGGGCACTATAAACTAGTGTGGGGAATTAAATTTAAATGAAACAGACTTAGTATGAATTTTGCAAATTTTAATTTGACTAAATAATAATAAATTAAATTTTCTGATCACCTGAAGACCAGGGACCCCAGCCTTCTTTAGTTTGCCTTATAAGGCTAACTAACAAAAATATCACGACCTAACCTAACCATTCGTTAGGTCTACTGTACGCCCTTGACGATTGGTTAGGTTAGGTCGTGATATTTTGTTAGTTAGCCTTATAAAGCTAACTAAAGAAGACTGGGGGCCCTGATCTTCAGGTGATCCAAATTTTCTTAAATTAAAATGGGTTCAGATTTTTTACATTTAAATGAAAGTATTATGTTTATTAAAAGGGTCTTCATACGATTATATTAGCATCTGGTTTAAAGGCAACTTATGGACCTTTTCCAGTTTGTGTACCGTTTTTCATATAATTTATTTTGAGAATATTTTTGTTAAAACTAACGAAAATATCACGACTTAACCTAACCAATTATCAAGGGCGTACACTTGATCTATTATTAATTATAACATTGTTTGTTTCTGGAATAGTATTTACTAATAGATCAACGATAATTGGTTAGGTTAAGTCGTGATATTTTCGTTAGTTTTAACAAAAATATTCTCAAAAATAAATTATATGAAAAACGGTACACAAACTGGAAAAGGTCCCAACTTATAATTATCCAAACTAGCTGCAAAAAGGAAAAAAAACGAGTTCAAGTAAATGACAGACAATTAACCATGAAATAAAAACAAATAATAATAATTAACAAACAGAAAATTCGTGGACTTTTAAGTTATTTATTAGGATTAATATTTAACTAAAGAATCCTTTTAACTGGTTAATCTAAATTAAATTCAGAAGAAATATGACAAATTAAATTTAGCATCTTAGATAATGTGATAGTTTAAAATATGAATATTGAAAGGTTAATATTAAATGTTAACTTACCAATACGAGTTGTCAACTGATACTGAATATAAAACCAATCTTGATTAGAACAAAATGATATAACTTTCGAAATTTAGTTTAGTTTTAACAGTGAAGCTAAACTATTGAAATTTTACTTAACCCTTTAACGCCAAAATTTTTTTGAAAGGTTCAGTTATGAATGCGCCTATTTGAAACGTTACCAATTTGTACTGGCAGTCCATAAAGGATTAGGGTCTGTAGATTCAACAGTAACCCTATTTACGTTAATTAAATACTCTATAGTAAATTAAGTAGTAAATAGTAAATATAATAAATAATAGGATTAATAGGATTACTTAATATGATTAATAGTGAAGAATAAAAATTTTAAGTTCATTTAAGGAAATTTTTGTATTTTAAATATTGAAAAGCAACCATCTAAATATTTAAACGGTAGTTTTTAACTGTAAATCAAGTATTTGATATGCAGCAGCACTACTAATCAAAAGGTAAATATTTCATGAACCAAACTATGGTTTAAATTATAAGGTAACAGCACTATCAACCTCTCTTGGAGCCTGAACAAATTCAGACTAATTCGATTATTAAATAGAACGTAAAAACGTCAGAGTGGTTCGGTTGATTGAGGTTTTTATTTTGGTATGACTGGGAGGGAAAAATTCACGACATATATATGTAAAAACGAACAATGATTAATTCCTATATTCATGTCTTTATTTTCATATAATACTTATATTTGTATATATTTATATTCTTATATTCATTTTTACATATAGAGTCCAAATTCGCATAACGCTGACACGAGTTTGGATAATTTTTTTATTTTCTTTCTATTTTATTTTTGCTGAATAATTGATGAACTATTTCTTTTTAATTTACTTAATAATTTTTTTAGATTTAGTTTCATAATGTAATCTTGTTAAATTCTGCAATGTTCATTTTCTTTATACATTCCCTCTTCGTTGTAAAAGATGAAGTCATGTCTTGCTTAACACTTAATTTTAAATTTTAGGCATTTAATTTTTGCTCATATGCATGTTTAATTGTAATTCATAATAAAATGCATATTTCGATTAACTCTAGTTAACTCGATTATTTCAAGTTAACTCGGCAGATCATGATAACATCAGATCTGTCAATGTGCAGTTTAAAATAAAAATATGGCTTCATCTTCAAATGTCGCTTATCTGTTTCGACATTGCTACAGCTAAACTATTTACCTTATCTTCAAATATTTTGCAAAATAATTCAGCCTATTGATAATAAAAAACAAAACAGGTCAACATTAAATAATAATGATGTCACCAAAAATTCAGTATAAAGAGTCAAACAATTTTTCAAATTATTATTCTAATTTGTCTTATCTTAGAGGCTGAGCATTACCTGTAACATTTTAGTAGTAAACTACAGTAAGAGAATATCTTTGTCGTCTCCTTCGAGCCTTGCTCTCTTCAGAGAACTTAAGTCTTAAATAGAGAAAAATAATTTCACGATACGTTACAAGAAGAATCGGGGAACTTTCAGAGAATTTAGTAAGCTCCACAGAATCCTCCGATCCACTGCAAGAAGAAACCGGAGAGTAGTATAAGAGAAACTACTGCGATTCCCTATACGGTACCAGCTACTCTAGAGTAACAAATCCGTTGCTGCCACCTAACCATAACCCCCGTCAACTTCGAACCGCCCAAAGCCATAGACGGAGAGGGTTAACATATATATATATATATACAGTAAACCCTCGTCCAACGCGGGGGTTAGGTTCCTCGAGAACGACGCGTTAGGTAAATCTGCGTTGGACAAACTTAATACCTTCTGGGATAAATGGGGATACGTGAAAGCGGCCGCGTAAAGTCTCCCATTAATACTTACATATGTAGATTTTTATTCACACACAAATGAATTTCCCTACCTATATTGTATATGAAATAAGAATATAATAAAATCATAAACATAATTATATTTACATATGATAAATAAAAGTATATTAAATGAAAATAGCACGCCTCTTTTCTTCACTCTTTCGGATAGTGCGTATGGTAGACTCATTCACGTGATACTCGCGGCCAAGTGATGTTATGCTCATACCACCACGCAACTTGTCTAGAATCTTTATTTTTTCGGCTAATGTCATAACCTTACGACTTTTCTTCTCTTCACTATCACTTGCAGATACAGTACTTTACGTTTTCGTGCCATACTACTGTCTGAGGGTAATGGCAAAACAACGGCAAAATACGACAAAAACAATCGAACACAACTTCACTGAACTTAACGCGGTAGCGGAACTGAGACAAAGGTTGATGCAAGGGGTGACGCGAGAGGGAGGGAGATACGGAGAGTGTTGGAGAGTGTAGGAGAAAACACTAGGACACGCATTGGCACGCGTACAGTACTACTGTATTAGTGTGTTTGGCGGACCGAGTATAAACAAATTTTCTGCTTTCGGCAAATAATTGTTTGCATTTATTTTTCCGTGTATAAGCAAATTCGCGCTGGAAAACACGCGTTGGACGAGGGTTTACTGTATATATATATATATATATATATTCGGGTGGTCCAAAAAATAAAATTTTGTAGTTTTTTACCTCCACATGCCTGCTCCTGTTCCTATATCTATCAAACATCTCCATGCCAAATTTCAGCCTAATTGAATGATATTTACTGGTCGCTATGAATTTAATTTTACTACTCATTTTCTAGTAGATTGATCTTCTGTGTTAAAAAATGAAAAACCAAGGGCAAATGGTAGTTTATTTGTTTGAAAACAGATTAAATCTCAAAGAAAACAGCTTATTTATTTTAGAAAACAGAATAACTCTTAAACAGATTAATTTTTAAAGAACAAAAATGATATGTTTGATAGAAAATTACATTTATCATTCGTTTATAATACTCATCATTACTTAGATTAACGCTTCATCACTGATTCCTTTGAAGACGATGAGTAGTCTTGGCGATGTTTTGCTACTAATCGGAGGATGAATTGTTTTTGTTCTTCATCCTTCATCAAAGATGTATTATATGCCTTGATAAGGGCGATACCCATCTCCGCCGAATCATTGACAACTTTTAGGTTGATCGCTATGCGTCGAAACTCTTGAAAGCAATCATCCTCCGTCCAGGAATTGGGATCGGACCTTAGGAAAGTATATTCCGCTGCCTTCCTTTCTTCTTTCTTTAACAGATTGAAGATTCCCAGGGTCCTTTTGGTGACCATTTCATACAAATTCAAATCTTCAATGTTTCCTTCAAGCTTCAGTTGACGAGTAACAGTGGTATTCTCGTTACGTTGGAGGTTTACGACCATCTTCCGTTTGGTCTCGGCATCGACTCTAGGATCGAAGAATGTAAGGCTGATAAGATGCTCTCCAAGATACACAGGTGCCGTTGAAGAGCTGTGGATGCTGCTTTGGAAATGGTCTGATTTGGGTACTTTTGCAAGATTTTAAGAAGCAGAATATCGTTGAAAGGAGCATTGATTCCGACGGGGGCTCGTTCCAAAAACGTGCGTAGATCAAGGGGATAAACAGAGAGAGCTCGGTCATATTCTCCGTCTCACGTGCTGTCAGCTGTAGTTGATGCTTGAACAGATAAATTTTGAGGACGTAGATGACCTTGGCCATCCAGCGTGCATGGTGAGTTGGTCCTGGAGCGCGGACCTTGACTTCTTTCTCACCACTGCACCCGAGGAAGGTGAGGCAGAGTCGTAACAATTCCTCGTAGTCATCACGCGATTGTTTAGACTCCAGTGCCTTTGTGAAGTACTGGATCATTTCCTCTCGAAGCTGGAACATCTTTGGATCTCTGAATAGGTTGTTTGAAGCCTTCATGAAGGAATCCTTCTGAAGTGATGGCCATTTTTTCTGAAAACGTTTAAAGAGAGTCATTTCCGGGCCACCTGTGGGTCCAAGAAGTGCGTTTCAGGTGTTTGACAAGACGACTTCAAGGATATGATGTCGACAAGCGATCCAGACAAGTTCCCTCCCTACTGCTTTTTCAATCATGGTACAGGCTCCCCTGTGAAGGCCAGTATTAGACGCAGTTGTGTCAAATACGAGACCTTTGATCTCACCGCGAAGATTCCAGTCATCAATCGTCGAAATGCAAGCCTTGGCCTGTTCTTCTCCTGTAGCTCGTTGTATTTTTGGCACAGCTAGGAGTTTTTCCATCCCATTTCCCGTAACGATTACCGCTGTTCGTTCGGCTGTTTCCTTTGCGCCGCCGATGTCGGGAAGTAGTTTCCCATTCCAGTGACGAAGAAGGGGTCCTTCGACAGAAAATGAAGCTTGATCCTCTTTTGCTGCTGCCTGCCTTGCTTGCCTTCTTAAACGACGGATGGAGCTGCGTGAAAGAGTCATTGTAGAAATATCATAGCCCAGGGCTTGAGCGACTGATCCAGCAACGAAGACTGCTCCTCGATCGGGAAGGTTGACGCGATCAAGAGCAGCAACCACATCTGGAGATATTGTTTCGTTTCTGAGGATGAGAGTGTACATCTGCTCTTCCGGTCGAAGTCGACGGACGATAATCATCGTCTTCAGCGTTGAATTCTTCAAAGGATGAAGTGGATGTGCTGGATGATGGAAGAACAGCAGCTCCAGCCTGGAATGCAGCCTCTCTTTCTTTGTATCTTAGAGCCTTTTCAGCATCTTTCTCCTGTCGACATCTCTTGCAGTATTCCTTGGTAAAATTAATCTTGTCAGGGCCTGCCATACTGCAGGAAAAGAAGTCTTCTCGTTGCATCATCAGGAATTGGCGGTCTTCTTCATTTTCTATCACCTTCAAGGCGTCCTTCGAGGCAACGTCGAAAAGCTCTGAGAGAGTCTCTTGGAACATGCTCTCTTTCACTCTGCAGCTTAGCTGCGTCTTGCGGATTTTCTTCAACGCAAAGAACTCTTCGTACAACTGTGACAGCTTCCTAACGCAGGAATCGACTCGTTGTGTAGGAATCCTTGCTCTCTGCCATACTTGCAGGGCCTCTTTGCAGGCCAAGTTGTAGCTCTCTTTCAAGGTCTTGGACTGTTCATGGTGGTGAAACTGAACCAAACGAAGCACATCACCACATGTGGTTAGCCTTGCAGTTGATAACTCGTTGCTGGGATTTCCTAGAACCCACGTTTCTGCAGATGAGCGAGTACTTCTAGCCATAACCTGAAAAATGAGAGAAAATAATGCATTAACCGTTTAGCACCAAAGCACAATTATATAAGTGTTAAAGTAAAAAATTGCAGTCAAAATAAATAAAGTAAAAAAATTGGTTACAGTGTTTAGTGGTTGATGGGTAGGAAGATAGCCAAATTTTTTAAACTATATTTAAGAATAAGTAAATAATAAACTTCAAGAGACAAGATATATACCTTACAATTTTAATCATTTAATTTAATAGCAACATCCTTATCGGTTATAAATTTGCATATAAAGAACATAATTATATATATATAATACATATTAGGGTGCATCAAATTTCCCATGATTTTTCAAAATGTTTTATTTCAATCTGTCCCTATGATTACTCTGTTCCAATGCCTGAAATAGCACATATGGCCAAATTTCAAAGATTTATGTGGTCATCTAGGGGGTCCACATCATTGATGCAATATTTAGTATTGGAGTTAAATTGACCAAAAATTAAACATTTTATATCCCCGTTTCCGTGTTTGCAAAAGTATGAACCATAAAAATGTGTTAAATAATCAAAACAGGGATACATTACATTGATTTCTACATTACATTCTGGTTTATACATTACATTATTGGTGATACAAGCAAGTTAAAGTCAAAAGAACACTACGTTAATAAAAAATGTTCAAGAACTGTAAATGAACATGAACAATTAGTTTAGGCTCTAGTTTTCCTCTTTCGAAGATTAGGAAGCTTTTTCTGTCGGATTCAACAACTTGTAGGACATTTTGGTAATGTTGTTGTGATCTGGCAGCCATGAGAAAATCAGAACTTAGCTTCACCCCACACTCAGCACAATCATTTATGACGTTAACTGCCGAGATGTGTTCTCTGGACATTTGAAAGGAAGCTAATTCTGGCCAATTTTCGATATTATGAGTCAGGAAAGAACTGTCAAGTTCCAGAACAGAGAAAATGTACCATGAATCTTCGTTGATTAAGTCACCAAGCTTTGTTGTGCTGGAAATGGAGTTTGGAAATTTGGGTTCCCAAATCCTGTGCCAAATCGATGTTGTGGTAAAGATGCCTGATCTTGTGCTGGCTTTACTGCTATAAATCTCTCAGCCAGATAGCAGCGTTCAGCTTCAGGGACTGCATCATTAAAGAGCGCAAGAGGTCAGTCAGGTACCGCGCTTGAACAGGTGATCCACCACCAGCTGTACAGCAAGCAAACAAAGTTCACAAACACGCAGTTTGGGTCATTGTGCTTCTGTGGTAATGGTTCCAGAGGGAAGAGAACTGATCTGCTCCTCCAGCAGCACCATCTTAATGGAGTAGAGAAGCTTGGCCATCCACCTAGCCTTGTGTACAGCACCAGGACGTCGAAATGAAAACTCTCTACTTGTCCCATCCAAGTAGAGCAAACAAAGATCAGAAAATTCTTTGTAGTCATCACGTTGATGCTTCACAACAGACTGCGCGCATGAAATTGCTCTGGCCCTATAGTCATGGATTATGGTTTGTATGCCATCTGAATAAGAGGTACCATCCAAAAAATTAAGTGACTGATTATTGTTGTGCGGAACTGTGTCAAAATGCTTTTGGAACCGACAGAATATGGTAACTTCTACTGACAATGGTGGTTCTATTTTCAGATCATTGAAGACTTGTGTAAGGATTACCTCGCCAATGTGATGCCGACAAGCTGACCACAGTAAAGCTCGACCTATGTCCTGTTGCAGACTAACACATGCAGCACAGCACTCACATGACCAGTGTTACTAGCTGTTGTGTCAAAAGTCATGTTCACTACCGAGTCAACACAATTCCATGATCGGAGAAGCTCCATAGTGAGATTAGCAATGATTTGACCAGCTGGCTGATCTGTATTTGGCTTGTAGGAAGGCACACCAAGAAGTTTGATGTCATACGAATTGCCAACTGCTATGGTGAGCCTCTCTTCAGCTTTAGTTTGGTATGACAGAGTTGACATCAGTTTAAAATCCCAGTGAAGAGACAGGAACTGTGGTGGAACCCAGGACTCTCTGACCAATGATGCAAGCTCTTCACCAACCTTACGTCTTGCTCTGTCGGCAGTAGAATATATGTGAAACTTTTTTTGTGTCACCTCCTGATTCCTCAATGATGGCTTTGGTAAATGCTGCATGTTGGCCGGTGTGATCTTCATGCTTGTAGACAGGGAAACTATCCTATGGTATTTGAGTATGTCATGACTTATAAAGCAGTTGTTCCTGAGCGAGTTGCTTGGCGAGATTTTCGTGTTTTTGGTTTGTAATCCTCTATATCACCCTCTTCATCCTCAACATCACTGTTGCTTTCCTCACTGTTCTCAATCTGAACTTTGCTTGTAGATGCTTGGGCTTCTTTATTAGCTTTAAGCTGTCGTTCTGCTTGCATCATTTCCTTTTCCTGCTTTCTTTGGACTTTTGATGCGAGCTTCTTGTCATGGCTTCCAAATGATGCGACTCTGTCTGATTTCATTGACCGCAAGAACTCCAGATCTTCAGGATCTTTTATGAGTTGCTCAGCATTCCTTGGCCACAACTGAAATGTTTCTTGTAACTCCTTTTCGATCCCCTTAAGCTTCGCAACTGCACCAAGCGAAGAACACCGATCCACTGGAAGTTCCCTAAGTTTTGCATTTTTTGCAGATAGTGCTATAATTTTTTCAACAGCTTTCCTCTCAGTAATCATGGCAGTGTTGCCTTTCTGATAAAATGGAATAATTTTTTGCAAGACAAATTTAGCATTGTTCCATTTTGTACGGTTAAACGGTAGACCTTCTTGCTGATGAAACATGTAGCATCGCAACACTTGCTCACATGTTGGCAGCCTAGATCCTGTTATCTCTGCATCTGCATCGCTGATTCCAGCACCAAGACCATAAATGGCAGCAGTTTGACGAGTTTTAACAGCATATTTATCATTTGTGCTATCTGAACTGGCCATAATGCACGACAGGTATAAAGAGAACACAAAAAAATTCTGTAAAGAGAGAACACAAAATTCATTAACATAAACATTTAACATAAACACACAAAAATCATATTTATCATAAATACTTGCATATCAGATTATATATTGCAGTTCCTTTAGAATATTCTATAACTTTCCACCACTTCCTAGCACTTTCTAGAGGTTTCTATCACTTTCTAGAGGTTTCTATCACTTTCTAGAAGTTTCTATCACTTTATAGAAGTTTCTATCACTTTTTAGAAGTATATATGACCTTTAGAAATATCACTTACATGTTCTTAGGCTGATTTTTGTAGTGAACAAAATTTTTAAACTTCTACTATTTGGATCTCAAATCACAGAATGACTGTGGGGTTGGTGTGCATATAGGAAGTCTGTGTGGACCCCATAAATGGCATTCAAATCCAAAAATAATTCACATAGTAGGTTTTCTTAACCATTGGAACATTTCTAACTTAGGGACAAAGTGAAACTATGTCATTGGTGATTTTGATGCACCCTAATACATATGAATTAATACTTACATGAGATACTATTCCTAAGCTCTTGAAGTTTGAACGAACTTAAAACCGTCCTCCAACAAGTTTAAATTTGAAATGATGCATGAGTAAATGATTTGTCTGATTCACAAACAGCATTATACAAGAACTCGAACAATTGCATCATCCTCTGAAAGGTGGACAGAGTGAATGTGGCGTGACTACCGCGTCGTCTAAAAATGAAGCGGGTAGAAAATGATTAGCTAATTAATTAATTGAAAATGTGAAAATCATAGCGAGCCTTATTATGTACTGAATCGACAGATATTTTGCACAAAATCACTTCACATCTAAAGGAATAAGAGCAGCCATGTGGAGAGCATCTAATATACTATTTCAGAAATGAAGCCTTATATATATATATATATATATATATATATATATATATATGTAACAGTTTTTTTGCGCACACCTACAGGTCGCTACAATTGGTGTAGAACAATGCGGTTTTCACCATTCGATGCATCTTTTTATTGTGCAGTGCCCATGCTAAAAAAAATTCCCTAACACAATTCCTTCCCCCCTTTTAGGGGTACAGTTCTTCCTATGCCTGTACACGCATTTTTTTAATTTTTCATTTTTAATCATAATTTTGGCACAAAATAAGTCAATATTTACTAAACATTTAATATCATTCGATTCACAAAAGATTTATTTATCGATTCAATTTAAACAATATATTTTTAAAATTCATAAAGAACTTTTTGCAAAAAACTAAAAACAAACATGCATTTTTAAAATTCAATGATTTTTATACAAAATATTTTGATATTTTTAAAATTCAATGATTTTTATACAAAATATTTTTATATTTGTTATAATTTTAAACATTTTTCGATTCACAAAAGATTTCTTTATCGATTCAATACAAAAAATTACATAATTAAAACGGGTAATTTAAATAAACACGAGTTTAAAGTTAAACGAGCCACACTCGAAATATTTACCGTGACTTTTGTGCGTTTTATTACTGTGGCTTTTATACAAATAATTTTACGTATACACAAACAATTTGATAGGATATTGATTTATCATTCTATTTTTTAGTTGTCATAGAAATACGTAATTAAGTTATCTGATTAGATGCGCTTTTATAGTTGAAGTCATTTTTAGAAAATTATTTATTTTCCCACTTTAAAATATTACAAAATTTCTATTAGGTATCCTAATATCATTGTGCCTGTCGCTGCAAGTAAGAAAATAGCAATTAAATAATTAATTTTAAAACATTAAATGACGTCATCAAGATCACTACGAAACCTATGGTAAAATTATTGAATACCCGGTTAGGTTCATTGAATGCCAGGTTAGGTCATCTGTACGCCCTTGACGATTGGTTAGGTTAAGTCGTGACATTTTCGTTGGCTTTAACGAAAATATCATGACTTAACCTAACCAATCGTCAAGGGTGTACAATTAACCTAATCGGGCATTCAATTAACGTACCCGGGCATTCAATTAATCTAATCGGGCATTCAGTTGGCCTAACCGGCCCTTTAATTAACCTAATCGGGCATCATTACTCTTATAATTTAGCAAAAATGTGTCTGCCTGTCTGTTCGCAGAAAAAACTTTTACGTTTCCGAACCGATTTCGACCAAACTTCGTATGGTGGATGGGGGTGATGAGTAATGAACGAAAATATTTGTGTGACTAGCCCCCCCCACCAATTACTGGCCCGAGGGCCCCCAGCACCGCGATAAAACTATAGAAAAAGAACGCAGCACTGAAAATCTTGAGCTTCACATTGTGTCAATATTTGTGAAGCTTAAGATTTTCATGACTATAGTTTTAGTGACCAAATAATTGTTCAATTATTTGGTCAATAAAACTATAGAAAAGAACGCAGTCATGAAAATCTCGAGCTTCACATCCCAGTTCATCGTATCAAGATTTGTGAAGTTTTAGTTTCATGACTGCGTTCTTTCTGTAGTTTATTGACGAATAATTGGTTCGCCAGTAATTGGAGGGCCACAGGTACCCAATTACTGAGGCCCAAGGTGAGAGGAATGGGAACGATATCCAGATAAAGGGCTATTGATGTTCAAAATAAAATACGCCGTAGGCCCACAATTCGGTTTGGTTCGAAGGTCCAAGCACCGCAGATCTAGCAAAATCGGCGCGTAGCGCCGATCTTTTGCTAGTTTCCAACTATTTTGAAATTTTAGCCGAAATTTTTGACCACCCTAAATATATATATATATATATATATATAGGGTGTCCCAAAAAACTATATACTCTTTATAGCATCATATATTTTATAATTAAAATAAAAAGCCAAACAATATATTGTTATAGCAATTGCCAATGAAAGGTAAATTAGTAATCTAAGTGATCAAAATGTTATAGCGAGTTGTTTGCATATAAAATTTAATTAACTACGCCAAGTGCTCAAAATGTTCTCCGGCAGCATGAATACACTTTCAATACAACAAAATCGTGTGGTCTGATGAAACTACCTTCAAGCTGAATGGCACAGTAAATCGACACAACTGCAGGTACTGGTCACTTGATAATCCACACGTTTATGTGGATAAACATGTTAATTTACCAGGATTAACAGCATGGTGTGGTTTATCATCCAGGGGTTTGGTTGGACCATTTTTCTTTAATGGGACAGTTACCGGTGCCGCATATCTCGACATGCTGCGGACAGAAATTATACCTGCAGTTCGGAAGTTGTTTGGAAACGACGACTTTTACTTTCAACAAGATGGAGCCCCCCCCTCATTATCATTGTGATGTCAGAAGGTACCTCGATGAAACGTTACCTAACCGTTGGATAGGACGAAGAGGAAGCGTTGAGTATCCTCCACGTTCACCGGACCTGACTCCACTTGATTTTTATTTGTGGGGCTACCTGAAGGATGCAGTTTATGGTACAAGACCTGCAACACTCGAACACCTTAAGGATGTAATTACGGAAAAGTGCGGGACCATCACAGCATCCACATTAGTCCATGTCTGCGAATCAGTTAGTCGACGCATTCAAAAGTGCATTCATGCCGCCGGAGAACATTTTGAGCACTTGGCGTAGTTAATTAAATTTTATATGCAAACAACTCACTCGAGTAGTATAGTGGCAAAATGTGAGACAGCAATGGATCAATTTGAAAATTTCCCCCCTCACCGTCCTTCATGGCGGTCCCTCCTTTATGAGGTGTTCTTCATGGTCCTTCATGGTCCTTCAAAAAAAAAAAAAAAAAAAAGGGGAAAAAAGGAAAAAAAGAGGGGAAAAAAAGGGGGAAAAAGGGGGGGGGGGGGAATTAAAAATAAACTTAAAAATAAATTTAAAAAATAAATTTAAAAAATTAAATTTAAAAAATTAAATTTTAAAAATGATTCGTCTTCAACCTCCTTCTAAAAAATTTAAGAAAGGATTGATCCTGGCCTTCCTCCTTCAAATAAGCTCTTTCATGAGGCAAACAAGAACAAACATGAAAAAACATATATACATTCGAGTACTTTCTGTTCAGGCAAGTTAGAAGACAGTAGTGAAAACGAATATCTGAAAGGTTTTAATAGGCCTAACGAGTGTGCATCAGCACATCCAATTTTCAAATGTTAACAAATTGCGAACAATACATAAATGAAAATCAGAGTGATCATATTTAAACGAATACAAGTTCTTTGTTTAAGATCTGTATTATGAAAATAAAATGAATATTTATGATTTTAATTTAAATAAATTAATTTCTCTCTTTTTTAAGGGAAACTGGCTTATTTTCAAACGAGATGACCTTCAAATACAATATATACATATAGTACACGCATATTTGTTTATTTACTTTTAAATATGTAGTTTTCTGTTATTTACATCGCTATATACCATTACATTCACTTTCACATGCTATCTTCTGGTATATGAACAAATAATTTTACCCGTTCATCAAATTTCGTTATAAAATTACATGTGTTAAAAAGAACATCAAGTTGCGTAACGATGCTTTAAACTAAATCACCAAAGTTGTTTTCCTCCTCTAAACATCCACTTAAATATTATTACTAATATTGATTTATTGTTATTATTACATATAATATATACACGTGTTAAGAGTATTTAAATTAAATATATTGATTTCAATTCCCTTCGTAATAAAAGCATCTGGCAACTATTCCCCCAATCTTGCTATATATTTCTCTCAGTAATTGTTTTCAGGTTAGTTGTTAAGTTTAACTTTCTTCTAAAGACTATTAGTTGATACTAATCTTGCTATTATTATTATTATTATTATCATATATATATATAACATCCAAATAAGTAGGTTCGGGTAAAAAAATTTCTTATTAGATGCAATTAAAGAAAAACGGGATGTCGAATTTGTGTGGGTTGTCATTTTAAATAGATGCAGCGGGAAATAGGTACTGAAAGTTGAGAGATTTTTCATTAAGAACCTTTCTACTTGTAGTTATAGTTAGGACTATTCACATTACTTTAATTATCATTTCTGTAATTTAACGGCTGTTTACAATTCCTCATAATTCTCATAATAAACGTATTTGTTTTCATACCAGTCAGGTCACTGTTTACATCAATCACACAGAATGTTCATGCTTATTGTTTTTGTCATTAGCTGTACCAATCATGTCTTTACAGACTGAAGCCTACCGTTACACAACGTTTAAAATGTTATAATTAATGCTTTATGATATCAGATCTCGTATAAAAAGCATTATTTTCTGTACAAATGGCCACAAAAATACTTTCAATCCTAATATATGTACATATAGTATGCAACATACGCCTTTTCACCTGTATTAAAAACGTAAAAGTATCATCATGCGATCTAGTTTCCGCAATGACGTGAGCCCTAACATTTAATTTAAAATTTAAACAGATCATTCGAGGGAACTGTACATCGATCTCATTATAACTTCTGACTCATAATAACCGCCATACATATTTACACGAGTATATATATAGATATTATCTATAGATATATATATATATATATATATATAGATATATATATATATATATATATATATATATATATATATTATACAGTGGTGTAGTGCTAAATAAAGAAGTGAGGGAACGCATTTTGAAAGTGTTACTCAGATGCGGGGGGGGGGGGGAATAGCGAGCGCGGCGAGCCCATACAGCTGGGGGTCCGGGGGCACTGTAAGGCCCCGGGAAATCTTTTGAAATCTGACCAATTTCAGGGATATTTGAGGTCATATGCACTGGATATTAGGATATATTCCAAGGTTGAAGATGCAGTATTTCCAGTGTCATTAGATATATGACATCCAGTACGATCAATAAAAATAGCTAACAGCTGGAATGATTAACTAAAAAAAAGTTAACAACTGGTACGCCGTGGTGATTGTTTCATCAGATCTTTATAGGCTAGCATTGCCTCAGTCGAAGCTAAAGGAAATGAAACAGTTAATGATTCTTATATTTCTTCTAGGGGTGGGAATTAAAATTTCATGACGTTAGAGATTTGTAAGTTCGGATTTATTTGAAATAGTGAGGGAACGCCGTTCCGTCTACCAAAAAAAAGTAAGGGAACGCCGTTCCATAGCACTACACAATATATATATATAGATATATATATATATATATATTATATACAGGGCGTACCAAAAAAATGTATACACACTTTAAATACTTATAAAGGCAGTGTTTATTAAAATACATTTCATTTTCAAAATGTAATAGATCTACAGACATTATTTAATTGTTTTGTCAACGCCGTTTTCAAACTGACGTCCGTTCTGGTCCAGGCACTGCTGATAACGCGAAGCAATGGAATCGCAAACATCACGAAACATTCGTTTGGTATTTGTGTGCATTCTCGTTCAATGGTGCTCTCAATTCAGCGACTGTTGAAGGTTTTATAGCGTAGATTTTGTCTTTTAAGTATCCCATAAAAAAAAGTCTAGTGGTGTGAGGTCTGGTGAACGCGGAGGTATTTACGAAACCCCTTCGTCCAATCCACATCCACATCGTGCCAAGTACCACTCGCAATACTCCCACTCTTCGGTCCGGATCATCTTCATTAATAGCATGGACTAAACTTGGAATGTAACTTTTCCATTGACAGCGCTTCAAAATGCGTTGGAGAGACGATTCTGAAATTCCTACCTCACGACTCTCTTGCCGCCACAGATTTTCTTGGACTTTGGTGATACGTTTCCAGTACTCTTTCTTGCTTTGTGGGCTTGTCGATGTCCGTGGTCTTCCGGAACGCTTCTTGTGGACATTCTGAACAGTTCCATCGCCTTCAAACTTATCTCTAATTCGAGTGATGGTAAGTCGCGTTGGTGGATCTGTTTGAAACTCCCTCCTAAACTGTCTTTGCACTTCAACTGCGTTTTCACACTTCCAGTAGCATTTTAGAATGAATTTCCTTTGTTCAAAGCTTAGTCTGACTGCCATTATTAATTCTAATGGGTTTAACTTGGAAAGAAAGAAACATCAATTGAGCTATCAGCTGTTAAAGTGTGTATACATTTTTTTGGGACGCCCTGTATATGATAATAATATTAATAATAATAGCAAGATTAGTATCAACTAATAGTCTTTAGAAGAAAGTTAAACTTAACAACTAACCTGAAAACAATTACTGAGAGAAATATATAGCAAGATTGGGGGAATAGTTGCCAGATGCTTTTATTACGAAGGGATTGAAATCAATATATTTAATTTAAATACTCTAACACGTGTACATATATATATGTAATAATAACAATAAATCAATATTAGTAATAAATTTAAGTGGATGTTTAGAGGAGGAAAACAACTTTGGTGATTTAGTTTAAAGCATCGTACGCAACTTGATGTTCTTTTTAAAACATGTAATTTTATAACGAAATTTGATGAACGGGTAAAATTATTAGTTCATATACCAGAAGATAGCATGTGAAAGTGAATGTAATGGTTATAGCGATGTAAATAACAGAAAACTACATATTTAAAAGTAAATAAAAATATGCGTGTTACTATATGTATATATTGTATTTGAAGGTCATCTCGTTTGAAAATAAGCCAGTTTCCCTTAAAAAAGAGAGAAATTAATTTATTTAAATTAAAATCATAAATATTCATTTTATTTTTCATAATACAGATCTTAAACAAAGAACTTGTATTCGGTTTAAAATATGATCACTCTGATTTTCATTTATGTATTGTTCGCAATTTGTTAACATTTTTAAATTGGATGTGCTGATGCACACTCGTTAGGCCTATTAAAACCTTTCAGATATTCGTTTTCATTTCTACTGTCTTCTAACTTGCCGTGAACAGAAAGTACTCGAATGTATGTATGTTTTCATGTTTGTTCTTGTTTACCTCATGAAAGAGCTTATTTGAAGGAGGAAGGCCAGGATCAATCCTTTCTTAAATTTTAGAAGGAGGGTGAAGACGAATCATTTTTAAAATTTAATTTTTAAAATTTAATTTTTTAAATTTATTTTTTAAATTTATTTTTAAATTTATTTTTAATTTTTTTTTCCCCCATTTTCCCCCCTTTTTTTTCCCCTCTTTTTTTTCCTTTTCCCCTTTTTTTTTTTTTTTTTTTGAAGGACCATGAAGACCATGAAGGACCATGAAGAACACCTCATAAAGGAGGGACCGCCATGAAGGACGGTGAGGGGGGAAATTTTCAAATTGATCCATTGCTGTCTCACATTTTGCCACTATACTACTAACTCGTTATAACATTTTGATCACTTAGAAATAATAAGTGGTTCCCAACCGGTTTGGCTTATGGCCCCCTTAGGAAACCTTATTTTTTCCCGTGGCCCCATAAGCATTATTTTCAGTACGTAATATGCCGATTTAACTCTATTTTACAAAAAACATTTTCCTGTGGCCCCCTTCAAATGTGCCATGGCCCCCAGGGAGCCATATGGCCCCCGGTTGGGAAACACTGATTAATTTATTTATTTACTGTCTGTCTTAGATTACTAATTTACCTTTCATTGGCAATTGCTATAACAATATATTGTTTGGGTTTTTTAAATTAAAAAATAAATGATGCTATAAAGAGGATATAGTTTTTTGGGACACTGTATATATAATATATATATATATATATATATATATATATATATAATATATATAAAGTATCGGTCACTCCTCTTGCAGGCCAAGATCGGCGTCCTATTCGAATTTAATTTGTTCAAAATTCGATAGTAAAACCTTCGATAATTGGAGTGTGAATTTGTCTCATGTATAAATACCGTCACACAATTGCCTTAATTCGAACTTTCCAGTCAGATTCACACTTGAAGCCCGAATCAATGAAATTGAATTAGCCACACGTCTCTAACTCTTCTGTTTCGCTCAGATTCTCTTAATATAAGAACATGCGACAAAGGTACGCAAATTTGTACGATAAAAATGCAAAAACCGAAGATTTTGTGTGTGTGTGTGTGTGTGTGTGTGTGTGTGTGTGTGTGTGTGTGTGTGTGTGTTGGAAATGCTTAATAGATAAAATGCTTTACAAAAACAATATTTTTGTCATTTTTTGGATTAAATAAATACGATTATTTAATCTAACATCTGCAGAGGGGTGACAAAAGTAAATAGACATCTTAGGATTTTTTCCATAGTGTTTGATTTGATAATATAAGTCAATAAATAATAATAAATTTACTAAATCACTATACTTAGAATCGTGTTGCTTTCCCCTTTGTATTATCTAAAGCTGACACATCCTCGCCTTTCATTGGTGAGCTGTCATTATTCTCGAGGACAAACATTGTGGTGTCTATTTTCTTTTGTCGACCCTCTGTACTTATTTATATTTGTATTAATAATTCTTGAAACTCAGAAAGTAGTACATATATTGGCTGTCTTCTTGCCATTTTCTTTCGATTTAGCATACAAAAGGTTTAAAAGAATTGTTTGTGCGCTTCAGTAAAACTTCGCGGTTGAAGGAAGTAAATTGAATCAATCGACCAATCAAGCAAACGATTTGGATTTCATATATTTCCTCAGGCGCATAACCTATTCATAAAAGTAAATCGTTATCAATATATTGTGTGTGTGTATATACGGGGCTTCAATAAACCTCAGGCCCCCCGCCCATGGCCTAAACCATTAGAGGTACAGTAAAACTAAACATACCTTACAAAAGAGAATTTAATCCTGCATTTAATGAAAAACAATTAAAACTTGGTGTTCCCGCCATTGGCTTCCAAGACAGCCTGAATTCGCTTTGGGTAGCTTGCCAAAAGTGACGTGAATACATCTTGATCGTTACGCAAATTTGCTAAAACAGTTTCAATGTGTTGCATCATTGTATCCTTCGAAAATCGATTTGCTGCAGGTTCTTGAAACAAGAGACATTCAACCTTGTCCTTTATAACTGATCCAATGTGTTCACAGACGTTCAGGTCAGGAGAATTTCCTGGACATTCTTCATTTCCAAAGAAATCAATCTCATGGTTCCGCAACAACTGTTGAGTGGCTAATGCCTTAAAGCAGGGGGCCTTATCGTGCAGAAGTGTGACCTGATCGACATCCATAACATTGTTTGGGTTTCTTAGAAAAGGAATGACATGCTGGGATAGAATAATATCACGAAAATACTGTCCATCCCAACTCTGACCATTTGGCTTCAGCACCCACATGAGCTTCTTTGCAGTGAACAAAACAAACACACCAACACAGTCTGGACTTTTTAGTAATTCGCGATAATGTTCATTGTCATCGATTTCATCTGGTGTTGTGGCCCACACTCGATCATTTTGGTAGTTAGGCCGACGTGTTACGTAAACAAAAAATTCATCGGAGACAGCTAAATGCATGGAATCATCCATATCCTAATCTTCAAGATAATGGGCAAACTACATTCTGTCATCGATGTTGAGTTTTTCTTTGCTTTGGAAGATCATGCCAAGGCTTTAAACCTTGCCTATGACGGTACAGTCGAATGATCTCACCACTAACGATCTTTCCTCTCAACACTTCGATCTCTCTAGAAAGTTTAGCAAGCTGTTTTTCCGCTTACGCGTACCGTTTTCGATGATGTCCTTTGTTTCCTGAGAAAGTGGCAAATTTGGGCGCCCAGATTTGGTTGTATCCATTTCACATTCATCCAAAATTTTATTCCAATTTCTTTTGACGAAGTCCTCACTTCTTCGCAACTTTTTGGCAATCCATGAACTTGTTATAAGGTGGCTCCAGCATCACGAGCTTCCCGAAATGTTATTGCTCGTATGCGATCTATCACACGTTGCCTCTCCGAATCACCAATTAATTGAGAAGCCATTATATTATCACTTTATCAGCTAGAGTAATTTTAATACCTGCAATAAATAAAGAATTTTTATGTGTTTATAATCACTAAAAACTATTTCGATATAAGTAAACATGTAAGCTGCAAATGGGGGGGGGGGGGCTAACAGGGGCGGATCCAGGAATTTAAGCAAAGGGGGGTCCAGTCTTGGTGGGGCTGTTACTGCTATGTCCTCGGCCGAAGCCGAGGATGCGAGAGCGAAGCGAGCGCCAGGGGGTGCCCGACGGGGGTGTCCCCCCCTCGGTAGGAAATTTTCATATTTGGGATAGCTTTAGATGGATTTGAAGTATATTCCCGTTATCAAAATCCTGCTTGTTCACACTCCCAGGCCAGGTCTGAAATGTCTCAGGATCGGACATAAACTTTTTTTTCTTTATTCTTTTTAAGGAAATTAATTTTGTGGCAACCGGGATACATGTACCTTAAGCCATTTTAAGTCTTCAGGTCTTATTTTTCATATATAGGAGCAAACAAACGCAATCGAAAAATCGTTGGTCACCGTGAGCAGCGGGGGGTCCGGACCCCCTCGACCCGCCCCTGGATCCGCGCCTGGCTAAGGTTTTTTGAACCCCTTACACACTGCTTTCCAAATTATTAAGCAGATTACATTTTCTCCAATGTTTTCAAAAGTTTTTCCCCCGATTTCAATGAAATTTGTAGCAAATAATCACTATATATAGCAGCATTGATGGTATGCATTTCGATAAAATATTTTGATAATTAAAATAATGATCTCATTTTATTGAAAAATATGTAAAATATTGTGTTCCGAATTATTAAGCAAGTATTCTATTTACGGATCTAAATGGTGAAAATGGGTAAGAAGGAGGATTTACACTAACTGAGAAAAGAAA
>JAJOZX010001711.1:397500-420000 GCA_023014485.1 Bathynomus jamesi
AAATGAATGAATGACGCAAACTCACAAGGAAAAAAAAATTATTCCAAGGCCCCTTTCGTGTATTCAGCAATACACCTCGTTTTATATATATATGTATACTGTATATCACAAAAAAAAAGTACCATAAAAACTGTCAAATTTTCTTTCCTTTTTTAATTTCTTTCACATATTAATACTCCTCCATCTCTCTCTCTCTCTCTCTCTCTCTCTCTCTCTCTCTATATATATATATATATATATATATATATATATCAGAGACCTACGTCTAAACGATATGGCTCTTTTATATCAGATATGATAAAGACAGGAGTCTCAAGGGAATGAATCCGCCTCAATCGGTATATTTCAGAAGAGTTTTCTGATCCGATCCAAAAAATTAATTTAGAAATGTGAAGATGTCATTCAGGTGCCGCTTTTGTATTTGCTTAGCTTTAAATGGGGAGGAAAAGATTATATATATATATATTATATACACAGTATATATATATATATATATATATATATATATATATATATATATATGTGTGTGTGTGTGTGTGTGTGTATATATATATATATATATATATATATGAAAATTATTTCACGAAAGTAACACGTGAAAAAAAATTATGATGAATAAAACCACGAAGGAAAGGAAACACAAAATGGTGCTCAAGCGCTTTCGTCTAATGACATCCTCTTGCATCCTTTGCATCCTTTGACATCCTTTGCATCAAAGACTGTAAATTCACTTTCAATAACGAGTATTATCAACAAGTTTTTGGGATGGCCATGGGCAACCCCTTATCGCCCCTCCTCTCCAATATTTATATGGAGTTTTTCGAAATTACTTACATTCCGAGAATCCTGGGGGTTGGCATCCCTTGGTTGCGGTACGTCGACGATATTTTGTGTATCTGGCCCATGAATCGTGACCTGGATAACTTCCTCCTTCAGTTAAATGATCAAGTCCCCTCCATTAAGTTTACTTTAGAAGTGGAACAAGACAATTCAATCCCATTTTTGGATGTGCGTGTACATAGGGAAAGCCCAGGTTTCAAGTTTAGTATCTATCGGAAAACAACAAACAATTTGTCCTACGTACACTTTTACTCGGGACATGACACCCCCACTAAGAAGGCCATTTTTTCATCAATGTTTCTCCGCGCCCTTAGGATCGCCAGTCCGGAATACATCGATGCCGAATTGGAAAAAATCAACGGTATTGGAAGTGATCTGTGTTATCCATCTGCGTTCATGGAATCTTGTCTCAACAAGGCAAAACGAACTTTCTATCGTGTCAATAATAACACTCGTACTTTGTCAAAAAATATTTAGTACTTCCATTTTTTCCCGGGCTTTTTAGGCATTGCTAATGTACTTAAACTTTTGGATATTAATGTAGTATTTTCATATAACAATATTGTGAAAAATATCATAGTAAAAAATAGCCCTACCAATAATTCAGGCATTATCTATAAAATTGGGTGTAAACAATGTGATTCCTTTTACATAGGTCAGACGGGAAAGGATTTGCACACACGTATAAAACAGCATCAATATTCCGTTAGAACAGGACAGTTGTCCAGTGCCCTTTTTGTCCATTTGTCAGAGTTATCCCACTGTATTGATTGGAGTAATGCTTCAGTGTTATTCCACTCTAGCAACATTGTTAATAGAAATATTCTTGAGTCTGCCATTATCCAACTTTCAAATAACTTCAACATAAGCAAAGGTCTTTTTCAACTCGATCCTGTTATTTTGAATTCCTTCAAAACAGATTTAGATAAGAAGGGTAGAACACTAAAACTTTGGTAAACTTCTATGCTACTTTATTAACTTTTAATTTTCATTTTATTTATATATATATCGAAACTTGACCATCAAAGGCAGAGTGTTAAAACCCTGGCAGATTTCCAGTATAAATTTGTATTTTTATAATTCATTTGATCTTGTGCTAAAAATCGATATTTTTCCTTACAAATCTGTATGCCTCTCTGATAATAATCCTTTAATTTTTAAATTTTTTATTTTTACTTCTCCGTTTATTGCATATATATATATATATATATATATATATATTATATATAATAATATATATATATGTAGATGTGTATGTATATGTGTGTGTATATATATATGTGTGTATGTATGTATGTATGTTATTTATTTATTTTTTTTCTTTCTGTAACCTATATATAGGCTGTAACCCTTTTATGTACTTCAGTGTTCCTGAGGATGTCATTAGACGAAAGCGCTGGAGCACCATTTTGTGTTTCCTTTCCTTCGTGGTTTTATTCATCATATATATATATATATATATATATATATATATATATATATATACACAACAACTCAGAATGGTCCCCTGAGAAACTTATATGTTAAAACAGACCGTGCATGGAACAAGGAACACTTCCGGGAAATTACATCGACTATAGTTCGAATAAGTAGTGATAAATGACAAATACTATAGTTTTTTCTTTTTCATGATGGAAAGCCCAACGTGGGCACCGGGTTACTCGCAAAGAGGCCGCAAAATATAGCTTCCCTCACCAGCTATCTGCAAAGCAAATAGATCTGCTTTGCAGATAGCTGGTGAGGAATACTGATGCTGTTTTACACGTGTGTGCAAATCCTTTCCCGTCTGTCCAATGTAAAAGGAATCACATTGTTTACAACCAATTTTACAGATAATGCCTGAATTAATTATTGGTAGGACTATTTTTTACTATGATATTTTTCACAATATTGTCATATGAAAATACTACAGTAATATTCAAAAGTTTAAGTACATTAGCAAAGACTAAAAAGCCTGGAAAAAATAGAAGAACTAAAATATTCTTCGACAAAGTGCGAGGGGTATTATTCATACGACAGAAAGTTCGTACACGCATATTCAAAAACGGGATTGAGTTGTTTTGTTTCACTTTTAAAGTGAACTTAATGGAGGGGACTTAATTATTTAACTGAAGGAGGAAGTCATCCAGGACACGCTTCATGGGCCAGACACACAAAATATCTTCGACATACCGCAACCATGGGATGCCAATCCCCATGATTCTCGGAATGTAAGTAATTTCGAAAAACTCCATTTAAATATTGGAGAGAAGGGGCGACAAGGGATTACCCATGGCCATCCCAAAAATATGTTGATAATAATCGCTGTTGAAAGTTAATTTACAGTCTTTGATGGCAGGTCATACTTATGTAATTCTCGGGAGAGAAAGCCAAACATATCACAATCGGCACTTTTGTAAGCAATGAACAAACGTCAAAACTGATCAATCTATCGTTGGTTTCAGTGCGTACATTATTCAATTTTTCAGTAAGATCCATTGAATTTTTTGCATGTGAATCAGAGATAGTTCCGAGAATGGGGGACAAGATTTTGACAAGCCATTTGGAGAGTTTATAGGTAATATAACCCACAGAGCTAATAATAGGGTGCATAGGGTTGCCAGGTTTGTGGGTTTTAATAAGACCGTAAAGGTACGGAAGAGAAGGCGAAGTGGACGTGAAAAGCGGAATTAAGTCCTTATGATCTTTGAGAATGCGTTTCAAGCCATGATTGACTGATTTCATGACGTCATCTTGCTGGTTGTTCCTAAACAACCCGCAGGATGACGTCATTAAATCATCGGAGTAAAGAAGCCCAAGTTCCACATCATACCTAAAGTTTTAACTCTGTACGTGATCGGAAGAGATGATTCTTTTGTGTGTTTATATATATATATATATATATATATATATATATATGTATATGTACACACACACACACACACACAATTTATATATATATATATATATATATATATATATATATACACTGTATATATTTTTACAATTAATGCCATGTAATTTCAAATATTAAACGCACAGTATTTAACAGCAAATCAAATCTCAATAAATAAAGATCAGAATATATATATATATATATTTATATAAATATATATATATTCCAGTTAATGCCATGTAAATTCAAATATTAAACGCACAGTATATAACAATAAATCAAATCCCAATAAAGCACAATAAAGATCAGAAAATATTCACTTCGTGTTCTCTCAACAAATTCCTTTTTATCAAATTAGCTCCATACACCTATTGTTTTGAATTCAGCGCGATTTATTAACGCCAAAATTTTCCTTATCTAGCCCCGCAATGAAAGATAAAATAACCTTTTCCCTTCTGCTAAAACCATTTCTACATGATATTATCTAATGGTATGCCTAAACACAATCCTCAAAATTTTTTTCTGATGAATTGAGACAACTGTTGTTTTGAGTTCAGCGCGAATTAATGAAGCGAAAATTTCCTACCTATCCTCGCATTCAAAGATAAAATTCACTTCTCACCGACCGCTAATATCCGTCGTCAAGATTTTATCCGAGACTATATATATTAAAGCCTCAAAATTTATTTCTGAAACATCTTTCTCTCTCTCTCTCTCTCTCCTCTCTCTCTCTCTCTCTCTCTCTATTATTTATTATTGTTATTACTATCTATTTCTCTATCCAGTATATATATATATATATATATATATATATATATATATATAAGTGATGTAGAGGTATTAATGGTAACCAGTGGTAATTTTACATACGTTAGTGATATGAGTGGTACCACCAGGTGGATTGATCATTGTCTCACTAGTAATAATCTAAAGGATCGAATTGTTAGAGTTCATATTCTGCATGATTTCCTTCTTTCTGATCATAGACTATTAGAAATATTAATTAACTTTACCAATTTATGCGCAACACGACTTAACAAGAACTCAATAGGTAAGAATAATCACGTCGATTGGTCCAATGTTAATATGCAGCAGAGAATAGAATACAAAGACAGAACAAGAACCACTTTTTAATAATTTAGAAATTTTGCATCTTGCCTGTAGTAATCCTTGCTCAAATGATTCTCACTTTAAACTCATAGATAGGTATTACAGTAAGATAATATCCCTATTAAGAGAAACAGGACGCCCCCTGATTAAATCTTACAACTATTATACAAAGATTATTCCTGGATGGAATAATTTTATTGCCCCCCTGAAGAGGGAATCGAAAGACGCCTATGATTTGTGGTGCTTTCATGGTAGACCCAGATTAGGACCAGTATACATGAATATGTGTAGAAGTAGGGGTCAGTATAAGGCGGCCATAAGGCGATGTAAACAAGAAGAGTCTATTCGAGCATCAAAAGCCTGTGAAGCTCGCATAAATAACGATAACAAATTTTGGAAATTTGTTAAGAATCAAACGAATGTCAAAAATGTCCTCCCTCCGACAATCGATGGGGTGTCGGAGGAGGATGAAATTGCAAAGCTGTGGAAAAACCACTATTCTAACATTCTTAACAGTGTGAGTAGGGATAATCTTAAGATAGATTGCAGCGAAACGATTGTGGGAGGGACAAGGGAAAATACTTTGATATCATTTTCTGAAGTAAAGAGGTTAATTAAAGCGTTAAAGACTGGTTCTGCGTCAGGAGTAGATGACTTATCGAATGAGCACTTAAAATATGCAAATGACGTAGTATGTCTGCATATATCATTGCTTCTATCAGCCATGGTTGCTCATAGCTCTATCCCTGCAGAGTTCATGAGGGTATATATCTTGCCCCTGGTCAAAAATAAGTACGGAGACATTCTTTCCAGCAATAATTACAGGTCTATTGCTATCGCTTCCTGCTTCTCGAAACTACTAGGAAAACTCTTGTTACTCCGATTAAATGATTTCCTATGGACATCTACTAATCAGTTTCAACAGTAATTCAACTATTTATAGCTGTTTCCTAGATATAAGTAAGGCATATGATAGGGTGAACCACAATATTTTATTTGCAAAACTAGAAAACAGGAAGGTTCCCATGTATATATTAAATTTATTGAAATTTTGGTATTCCCACCAATCTTTCGCTGTTAGGTGGGGCAATATCCGAGTGTTTTGGCTCCTCTTGCGGGGTGAGACAAGGCTCCTTGCTCTCCCCATGCTATTTAATGTATATATTGAGGGATTAATTGCTTCACTTAACGAGGCAACAGTGGGATGTTGTATAGATAACACAAGGATAAATAACTTAGTTTATGCCGATGATATGGTTTTAATAAGTCCTTCTGTTAAAGGTCTGGATCGGTTACTAAAAGTCTGCGAAGAGTATTCGCAGAAATATGATATTCTTTTTAAAGTTACAAAAACTAAGGTTATGCAATTTCATCCTAAACGCTGTAATCAGCCAGCTGATATAAGGTTTAAAATGAATGGTGAGGTAATTGAGGAAGTACAAGAGTTTAAGTAGTTGGGTCAAACTATTACCAGCTCCTTGAGTGATGACTCGGATATAAGAAAACAATCTCGAAGCCTGTGTGCTAAAGCGAATATGACTATAAGGAACTTTCGATTCTGTACAAGTGAAGCTAAAGACACACTCTTTCGTACTTTCTGCAGTAATATATACGGACAGCAACTCTGTGTGAATTATAAAAAAGGTTCTGGCAGAACCCTAAGTTTGTTGTGCAACAGGTCTTTTAGACTCTTACATAAATTACCCCCGAGATGCTCAGCTTCGCAAATGTTTGCTACCCGCAATGTCCCGAGCTTCCCAGGTAACAAGACGTGCTCAATACAGTCTAATGCAAAGAATTAAAAAATCAACCAACCCGATCATCCAAGCTATCCATGAGTCCTGCCATTTATCCTCTCAGCTATGGACTTCTTGGTACGAAAACGTATGTCTGTAGCTCCACTTAACTTCGACATTACAGTATTATTTCTAATCAATTGTATATATTTCTATCCTTAGTATATGAACTGTCATTGTATCAATAATATTTGTCATATGGACTATAGTCTGCCAATAAACCTTTTCATTTTCATTTTCATATATATTAAAAAAGTAGATCGAATTCAATGCATCTACAAAATATGAATTGAGCTAATTAATTATAAATTAATTAACTCATATAAAGTGGTGAATTATGAAAACGTACAACTGCGGCTGATTTTTAACAATTGGAATGTATACACCCAAACAAGGGACGTAGGCCCTTAAAGGGTTAAAATGATAATAATAATAATAATAATAATAATAATAATAATAAACCAAATTCAAATAGATCTAAAAATTTATTTTAAATAACAAATTAATATTTTTATAATATAATTTAATTGTTAAACCAGATTTTTCATTTTCATATAAAAGTGATTCGGAGCTATTGAAGATTAGGGACCCCAGCCTTCTTTAGTTAGCTTTATAAGGCTAACTAACGAAAATATCATGACCTAACCTAACCAATCGTTAGGTTAACTGTACGTCCTTGACGATTGGTTAGGTTAGGTCATGATATTTTCGTTATTCTTACGTGTGTGTGTATATATATACAGGGTGATTTAGAAGTCAGGTTACATAGGGAAATACTGTATTATGTAATGATACAGGGGAATAGTCACATCACATGTTCGATATGGCCACCGTTAACGGCAATGCACTTGTGCAGCCAGCTAGGAATATCACATCAATGCGCTCCTCCTTCGAAAAGGTGCCCCCTCAGGGCATTTGATTCCGCTCGTATGTAGGTGAATTACGAGTACTGACTAATCGGGGTCCTTGTTCTCCCTTTTCATCTTGTGCGGAACGCTCTTCTACACAAGCGTCGTTCTTTACATTAGTTATACTTACTATGTGTTGTTTGCAGTTAAAAAATATATATATATATATATATATATTATATATATATATATATATATATATATATATATATATATATATATGAACAGGAGGACCAACACAACGGCAAACATTTTCATTTACTTTTTGTACTTCAGACGTTTCGACAAATCTTTTGTCATCATCAGTGAATTAAGTCTTAAAACCTTAAAACAAAAGTAAAAGTGAAAATTACATCAATACAATATTAAAACCATTACAATTAAAACCTTAAAGCAAAATGAAAATTGCATCAATACAAAATTAAAATCATTTAAATTTCATCACTATAAAAATTAAAATCAAATTAAATTACCTCAATAGGTAAATACACAATGTTTACATCCACCTCCATACTTGGCAAAGCCTAAGAGAACACTGGATGGTCAAAGGATTAGAAAGGATATGTCTATGAGAATCGGTTGGTTAGTTAGAAGAGCTGTAATTTGTAGGATGAGCTATTATTGTTAATGGAGGGTTTGTTTCTATAGATGTACAAAGATTCTAAAATTCGAAGTTCTGTGAGGTTATTGGATTTAATGATTATTCTATTAACAACTCGTTTGATTTTGCTAAAGAGATAAAAGAGATCAATCATGCCGATTCTCTTACTATGGCCAGTTTTGATGTCTCGTCATTGTTTACTAATGTCCCGTTAAAAGAAACATTAAATATCATACTAAATAAGTTATTCACTACTGATAATACTCTTATTAATGGCCTCACTCAGACTCAATTTAAAAACCTTCTCGAAATAGTGTGTTTTGATAATCTTTTCTTATTTAATAGCAACCTTTACAGCCAAATTGATGGGGTAGCTATGGGTTCCCCGTTAAGCCCAACACTAGCAAATGCATTTCTTTGCCATTACGAAGAAATTTGGTTGAAAAGTTGTCCTAGTAGTTTTAAACCCATATATTACAGAAGATACGTGGATGACACTTTCTTAATATTTAACCATCCTTCACACGTAAAACTTTTTCTTGATTATCTTAATAAACAACATAGTATTATTAAGTACTCATGTGAAAACGAAACAAATAATAGTTTACCTTTCCTGGATGTTTTAGTTAAACGGGCTCATAATAAGTTCCAAACTTCACTATTTCGAAAACAAACTTTTACTTGCTTGGGAACCAATTATTTAAGTTGTATGTTTTATAAAATAAGATTAGTGCTATAGTAACATTATTAACAAGAAGTTACCGTATTTGTTCGGATTACTTTTCGTTAAACGAAGAATTTAAATTTTTAAAACAGTACTTTATTAACAATTACTACCCTTCTAATCTATTCGATAACCAATTAAAGAAATTTTTAAATAACACTTTTAATACTAAACTCCCCATAACTACAGTACAAAAAGAAACGAGATATATTAAATTACCTTTTATGGTTATTTATCATTGCGTATTCGAGGTGAATTGTCCAAACTGCTCAAGTCTAGTTATCCCCAAATAATTTTAGATTCGCCTTCGTCAACCCACTTAAATTATCAAATTTTTTAAGTTCAAAGATGAATTCCCCAAAACTGTATGCCCCAATGTTGTTTACAAATACACGTGCGACAGCTGTAAGGCTGCGTATATTGGCAGCACTCAACTCCAACTGGAGGTGCGCCTTTTCTCAACATTTGGGCTTGTCAGTCCGTACCAACCGTCCCCTCAGTAGCCCTCCACAATCCGCAATTAGAAACCATAGTAATGAAAACAACCATCCCCTTCACAAAACTCAGTTTGAAATTCTAACTAAATCCAATAACCTCACAGAACTTCGAATTTTAGAATCTTTGTACATCTATAGAAACAAACCATCCATTAACGATAATAGCTCATCCTACAAATTACAGCTCTTCTAACTAACCATAGACAATAATAGACAATTTAGGGTGGAGCGAAAAATACTTTTTTTCTAGTATGAAGTTCTAATAGTGATTAAAAGTTGCATTTAGTGGACGAAATATGCCTGCCAAAATATGAGTTCATTTGTTTAAAATTTTCAGCTGCCACCAAGGGGCTAAAGTTAACACAATTTTGTGTAAAAAGGAAAAAAATGCTTCTATTTTAGGTTTGTCAAACTATTATAAATTTTATCTTAGAATTATCTAATAGTTTGATTAAGATTCTTAAATGATAGGAATTCGTTTTGTAAAAATGCCTTTTCATATGCTTAATATCTTCAGCTGCCACAAGAGAGCTGAAGTTAACACAATTTAGAGTAACTGAGTCATGTTGAGACTACACTGAATGTTGTGGGGGAGGGTTTTGGTGTGAAGGAATTTCTTTCTGTGAGTCATTAGAACAGTGTGTTAACACTTGTCTTCTTAGGTAGTAGGCCTAGTCGCTCAGTTGATCGGAGAGTTTTTTAATATGATCGGAATATTATAAAACTTTATTTTAAAGTGATTTATATAGAGATAATATTGATTTTATTATAAAATGCTTGTTATAATGTATTATATAATTTTAGTTTATTTATATAATATATATATATTTAATAATATATTATATATACTTATAAAATATATTATATATATTAATTATATAATGTTTTGATGTTACAGGATATTTTGTGATTGTGAATTTTTCTTAAAAATATTATGGCATCAAATACTAAATATAAACATTTCACTAGAGAACATAATTTATGAAGTGTGCCATATTTGAAGTACCTTGTGAGATGAGTGATATGCAACTACCAACTTATAACTGCATTATGAAAGATTACCTGTTCACAAAACATTTAGTGAAGGAGCAGATGAATAACAAGGAGCCTTCATTTTCTGAAATAGCAGAGGCAGTTTCCAAAAAGGTAGAAAATATTTGGAAGAAGGCCTCTTTGCCAATAGTTTCACATACACGCGTTTTACAGATGATGCGAGTGTACCATGATAAATACAGGTCCTTATTAAAGCCATACAAGTCACGCAAGGATCAGCCTAAGTACAAAAATCAGCTTGAAGAATTTGAAAACTCTTCAAAATGCACTTTGTTTGACATCTGCACCTGCAAATGTAAGGAGTTTAGGAGATGCTCATGTGAAAAGAGTAAGAAAGTCCCTCCAAAAGAGCAGGATTTTTTAAATGACCAACGAACACGCAGAATAATGGTGATAGGAAGCATTGACATAGCACACACAAGACGATTACAAGCAAGAGAACATCGAAAGGAAATGGAAAAAGCACGTCTGGAATCCTCAAAACAACTAGTGCTGCTATAACCAATACGTCCAACTTACAAATCGAAACAGAGACAAGTGAACTTCAACAACTAGAAGAGATATCTGAAGATAATGAGGAAGATACAACCTCGACTCAATATGTAATATCAGAACAACAGATGCGTGAGCCACTGCCTTCATTAGCAATTACTTGTGATAGATTTAAAATGTCGGACAGAGCTGGGGCTGCTATTGCTTCTGCAGTATTGGCAGATCTTAAAATTGTTACTCCCGAAGACAAAGGGAATATTATAGACAGAAGTAAGCTAAGACGTGAAAGACAAAAACAGAGAAAGGAACTACAACAGATAGGAGAGCCAAAAACCATGCGGGGATTATACTTTGATGGCAGAAAGGATAAACAATGATTCAAGTCCAGGAGAGTGATGGCTCTAACCACCAAAGAACCAAACGCGAAGAGCATATCAGCATAATATCTGAACCACACTCTCTGTACTTTGCACATGTGACACCTTCCAGTGGCAAAGCTAAATACATTTGCACAGCGCTAGTGAATTGCTTGAAAGAAAGGAATGTTGATATAGGGAACATTGTTGCAGTTGGCTGTGATTCGACAGTGGTTAACACTGGTAGTATTGGAGGCACAATAAGATTACTGGAAGAAGCCTTTAATAAGCCATTGCAGTGGCTGATATGCCTTTTACACCTTAATGAACTTCCATTGCGCCATCTGTTTCATCACTTGGATGGTACCACTACTGGACCAAGAGCATTTTCAGGAGAAATTGGCCGAGCCCTTCCAGACTGTGAAAAGCTTAACCCATTGAAATTCAAGAGGACATGTGTGAAGTTGATGTAGATGACATAAGTACTGACCAGAAATACCTTCTTGAAATTCACAAGGCTATATCAAGTGGAACATTCTCAAAGAGTCTTAGTCATAAGAGTCCAGGCCAATATATCACATTCAAGGGGCTAACCACAGCAAACAGGACTCTGCGGTTATATGCAAGCACAGAGAATCTTCAAGCAATTTACAAGAATTAGCTACTTTCATTGTTAGGGTATACGCACCAATGTGGTTTCAGATAAAGCGTAAACCATTATGCCAATATGGTGCTAAACATATGTGGCATATGATTGCAGAAGCCGGTATCTCCGTGAAGAGCTTAGGAGAGTACATGGACTCAGTCATTCAGCGAAATGCATATTACGCAAATCAAGAACATTTCATTGCAATGAAGCTGTGAAAGGGAGCATGTGCGTCAGTTGGGATTTAGGCGAATCATAAAAGCAAGGGCATGCATTCAAGAAACAGATTTTCAGGTATTTTAGGTGCCAGAAATAATTTTATGCCAAAGACTATACAGATCTCATTATGTGGCAAGATTTCAGATAGCAGAACCACGATAACCAAAGGAGTTTCTCTTGATGATATTGAATCATGCATCAAACATGGTACTACTCTTCATTCAGAATTATTCAGTTTCATGTCATTACACAAGCCGTAGAGAGATGCGTCAGCTCGTTACAGACGTGCTGGATCAGTCTGCGGACCTACAAACAGAGACGGTTGGATTCGTGCTACATTAGAATCAAGGAAAAAACAGCCAAAATTGACACAAAGCAAATTACTAAATAGTCTTCAGCAAGAACCCTTTCTAGAGGGAGGTTGGTTGGGGAAAGGGTGTAACTCCGCTAAGGCACGAAATAACGTTTCTTAACTGTCTCAAGCAGTATAAAGGAGGAGAGACATCCTAATTATTACTGTTCCTTTTTCAAGTAAATACAGAATCATACTTAATTGTCATTTTAAGTTAAGTCAGCCTCTTGTGGCAGCTGAAGATATTAAGCATATGAAAAGGCATTTTTACAAAACGAATTTTATCATTTAAGAATCTTAATCAAACTATTAGATAATTCTAAGATAAATTTTATAATAGTTGATAAACCTAAATTAGAAGCATTTTTCCTTTTACCCAAAATTGTGTAATTTTAGCCCCTGGTGGCAGCTGAAAATATTAAACAAATGAACTCATATTTTGGCGGATATATTGTCCACTAAATGCAACTTTTAATCACTATTAGAACTTCATACTAGAAAAAAAGTATTTTTCGCTCCACCCTAATAGACATATCCTTTCTAATCCTCTGACCATCCAGTGTTCTCTTAGGCTTTGCCAAGTATGGAGGTGGATGTAAACATTGTGTATTTACCTATTGAGGTAATTTAATTTGATTTTAATTTTCATAGTGATGAAATTTAAATGATTTTAATTTTGTATTGATGCAATTTTCATTTTGCTTTAAGGTTTTAATTGTAATGGTTTTAATATTGTATTGATGTAATTTTCACTTTTACTTTTGTTTTAAGGTTTTAAGACTTAATTCACTGATGATGACAAAAGATTTGTCGAAACGTCTGAAGTACAAAAAATAAATGAAAATGTTTGCCGTTGTGTTGGTCCTTCTGTTCATCTGTAAGCTCCGTTTCCCTAAGGAGAAATCAATAGCTTTGATATATATATATTATATATATACATATATATATATATATACACACACAGGGTGTTTCATAACATGTGGGACGCACTTTCAGGATGGATTCAGGGTCTGAAAACAATTAAAAAAGTCTATATAAACATATGCCCGAAATTGCTTTGTTTCCGAGTTATAGCCCGTTTTGTGTTCCAGCAATTCTTTCCGCAAACTCTTTGCAAACACTGCTTGCTGACAATGTTTGTGAGTGTATACGAGACTTATTTCATGTATGGCCTTACCGAGTGTAATGTTTCGTACAATCTATAACATGTTTCAATATCGTTGAATGTAGAGGCATTAGTCAGTCAGAGGTGCATCGCGGTGTTTCATTGTTCGTATTCGTAACTTCTTACCGTGAATAAGTACAGTCCAGTGAAAAAAAACCTGAAATGTTTTTGTGCTATTCAGTGATAGCGTGCATTTGAAGTGAGAATGGAGGCTTATTCAGACAGAGAAATGGCAGACATGCAGCTCATGTATGGACTTGCCGAGTGTAATGCGGCCGCAGCAAGACGTCTGTATGCGGAAAGTTTCCGAATTGCCGTCTGCCAGATAAGACCTTTCAGAGAATAGACGAGAATAGACGATCATTCAACAAGCGAGTTTCAGGTGGTGGTAGACCAATTAGTGCCAGAACTATTGAATTGGAGGAACGGGTCCTGAATCGTGTAGAGGAACATCCTGGTGACAGCACCCGAAGGATAGCAGCAGCAGAGGGTGTAAGAAACACAATTGTGTGGAGAATTTTACGGGAAAAACAGCTTTACCCATATCACATTCAGAGAGTACAATGCCTTACTGAAACTGATTTCCCACCACGAAAGGCTTTTTGTACTTGGTTCCTTCAATAGTGTGTTCGCGATCCTCTTTTTCTATCCTCCGTGTTGTTTTCTGATGAAGTTGCCTTCACAAGAAATGGCGTGATCAATTTTCACAACACTCGTCACTGGGTCGAAGAGAATCCGCATGCCATCATCCAGTCAGGGCACCAACAACAATTTAGTATGAATGTATGGGCAGACTTATTGCCGTCAACTTAATCGGTCCTTTTGTTTTGCCTGGAAGATTAACAGGAGAATCCTATTCCAATTTTTTAAGGAATGATTTAAGCGATTTACTAGATGAAGTCCCTCTTGGTGTCCGACGTCGTATGTGGTTTATGCATGACGGCGCTCCGCCTCATTTTAGTCGAGTAGCCAGAGATTATTTGGATGACCATTTCCCTGATAAATGGATAGGCCGTGGAGGACCTATTTCGTGGCCCTGCTCGCTCCACGGACCTGAATCCACTCGATATTTACCTGTGGGGTCATCTGAAATCCATCGTTTACGTGACACCCATTGACAACGTTGAAATGCTTCGCCAACGTGTAGAACAAGGATGCCAGAAAATCCGAGAAATACCTGGAATGTTTGAACGCGTCAGGCAGTCTATGACGAGGGGTATTCAGGCGTGTATTTAAGCGTAAGGCGGCCATTTTAAGCACTTCCTTTAAAGTTAAGGCGAATACTTGCTGGAACACATACCGGGCTGTAACTCGAAAACAAAGCGATTTCGGGCATATGTTTATATAAATTTTTTTCATTGTTTTCAGGCCCTGAATCCATCCTGAAAGTGTGCCCCACATGTTATGAAACACCCTATATATATATATATATATATATATATATATATTATATATAGAGTGCTCTACTTCTCGAATTAAACACTGCCTTGAGGACTTGATTCCTAATACCGCGTATTGTCACAAACACATTTAAAAACGTAGACGATTGGGGCCTTCTATCCAGCAATTTAGCATCAAAGACGTTGCTGAACACATTAATTCTATCTGTGAAAATCCGATGATCCATTGTACTTTGATATTACACGCGAAAAGTGACTAAACCGGCCATGCCTCCATTTAAACATTAACCTCTTGGTGGGTCTTATTCAACAGCCTAAAAGGCCTGTTATAATATTATTATTATATATTTAAACTAAACATCTGATTATTTCGCAATATAATTAGTTGAACACTTAGCCTACATTTTGACACATAACAGATTTTTTTTCATTTTCATATAAAAGTAAAATAAATAATGGTTGGGGTTGTTTAAACTCCTTCGCAACATCAAAGGTCATATGACGGAGGGGACCTACAGCTTAACGTGTGATACGAACCAAGGGTCGCTCCCTAATCTGGACGCAGAGGACGGTCTCACATCCAAATACTACCCAGACCCACTGTCGCTTAACTTCGCTGATCAACGGGAAGCGGTTTTACGACATTGGCTACGACGTGATTCTTACGTTAAGGTTATATATATATATATATATATATATATATATATATAGTGCTCTACCAAGGTGAAAACATGAGTACACTAAAATGCAGGTACGAATTATTTATTTGAATATAATTTAAAACTGGCTTTCAGGATCATATTAAATCTAACTATTGAAGATGTCCAGAAATAGTGATGCAAAATTATTTAATTGGCATGCATTACCTGTGACTGAAATGTACAGTCAAAGAGTACTGTGGTGTATTACTAATGATGCAAAATTAATTAATTGGCCATGCATTACCTGTTAGTTATTTGTTTTTTATTTAAAATAATTATGTTGAGCGTCCACTCATTAAATTTGAGAAAATCAGAGGAGTGCTTAATCTGATGTTGATAAAAACACGCCCACAAAAGTATCACCCTTCCAATCAAGAAGTCTGCGAGATTGTGATTGGTTTACAGTTCTTCATTACCTCTAACCCTATCAATCTCTATTAGTGCTTGCGATTCGAGGTAAACTAGTACACTAATCGGCACGTCTAGCGGCTTGGCGAATTCCAATCTGACTGAGATGTTCCCACTCTGCTGTGGACTTATGTGCGTATTTATACGAGCCGATAAGTCGGGGGAGCTGTCAAACGGGTAAAGGTTAACCAGGTCGACGAATTCCTTCTGTGTTATGCCGATTCTTAATTCGTTGCAAGTATCGGCAAAATGCGCAAGATTACTATAAGCTCTCGAGCAAAGCGCCAACCCGGCATCTGTAGAATAATCCTTTTCTAATGTCCCCCCCTTAGGCGACTCCATTGACGTATAAGGTTATATTTTTAAGGGCGAAATTTTCGAAATTAAAGGCGGTCTTTTTATATTTTCCATTCACAGAAGCATGTTCCCTCATTCCAACTAATAACCGTTTAGGTAGAGCTCTAAGGGCAACATTTTCTATCTGCTTCGATGTTAGCCCTGAGGACACCGTATATAGTTTGAGCTGGACTCTATTAATTGGGTATTTTACTATGGCGTGTAGTAAATTTTTTTCAATTTCTATTTGTTTAGCAGAGCTTAATTTCACTCGATGCACGCGGAGATATGTTTCCATAATATGAATCACCACAGGCTTCGACCTCATTTCTTGGTCAGCTCCAAGACTTAAACAAATCTCAGGGCTCGTATGAGTGAGCTTTATTTTCATATCGACCCCATTCACAAGCACCTTCTCCTGGAGTGTGAAATCTGTGTGTAGGCGCCCAAAGCATTCATAAAGCTTCTTTTTAGAATTTTTTTAATTTGTCCTTTATACTACTGTCATCTTTACCTTGATAATAACTTTCGGCAGTTAAAAAAGGTATCCTTCGCTCGTAGGTGGTGGTAACCAGATCCTGCCGAGATGTTCACCTGATTTAACCCTTTGAGGACCACGCGACATATTTGTCCCAACGGAAATAATAATATAAATTGTACAATGATGCAACGTTTCTACAAATACATGTACATGTTTATACAGGTATCGTTTAGTTGTCGGAAAATTAACCCAAAAATGGGTCGTTTAAGTGACTATAGTTACTATTATCTAATTGTAAATAACAATAAAACTTAAACTTTTAAGTTCAAAGAAACGTATACTGGTCGTCAAAGGGTTAAATACACGTCACACTGGCGGGAATATGGAGTGTAGAAAGTGTGTTTCTGGTAATAGAACGTATTTGTCTTCGCAATCAGTTCCATCTGAATGTGCTATTCGTAGTTTAGCGTACATGTGCACACAGCATGGATCAAAAAAGTAAGGGCCTCAGCTGGGGATCACGAACTCTATAGGAGCACTCGGGGAGGTAATGGTGTTTAACGGATCAACTGTGATATTCACTCTACTCTATGGACACTTGTGTTGGGGGCATGTCAAAGAGGGCCAGCTCTGATTTACAACATTGTAAACTACACGGATGAATAAAACGTGCCATGGCAAGTCAGAAACAGTGACACCTCTCTCGACAAGTAGTAAACAGTCTATGATTCATGAGAGCAACGTCCTTAGTTTATATCAGTTAAAAATGTGGTCAACCATAGGTTTCATGCACTTAGAACACTTCTTTTTTGATGGCCTTTTACGTTTAACGCCACCTGCTGGTAACCCCTTCTTCTTCCGTACAGGACTCTCCTTCTTCTTCTTCCCACCACCATGCATTTTTCTCTTTGCATCTTTGATGATCTCGTCCCGTGTATGTTTTAAGTGCTTTTTTAGAGCTTCTTTAGGCTTAGTCCCCGCCATTATGTCTTCTACTGTGTTAAGACCTGATTGCATCGCTTTTCTGCCGAAATATCTGGCACCACTCTTGAGCAAGGGGACAGCCGTACGCAGTTTGGTTGAAAAAATTGATCCAATCCCACTCCCGCGCTGGTATCTCATCCCTCGATAGACTGTGAAAGACCTTCGGGTCATTATATCACAGTGCGACGAAAGTGCAGCTGTTAAGCTCCTGTCACCGAATGGAAAACTTTTCCCATCAATCGTTCTTATATATATTGAGATACTGGTTAGTAGGTTAGTTGCGACATTGACATATTGAGGCTTAACGTATGTAATGCTTAAGCTCCTTCCTCTATGATTGGGAATGTGAGCGATGCGCAGCAGGCGCGCCTGGGTATCCCCAATAAACTGATGTTCCACGATATTGCTGTAAATATCGCACATGTCCAGGAGAGGGTAGCCATCGTTTCAATTTCAGCTGATACATAAAATTGCACAAGTCATGTGCTTCGTGAAACGTATCTCTTTGGATGGCTGCCCCATATCTGCCCTCGGTTATAATTTTCAACAGCCCTTTGTCTTTAATATTTCTGTTAGCCTTTGATTTTAGAGTCAGAGTATGTGCCGGTGTGTCTTTGTTTACGATTTCGTACACTAAATCAGCCGTAAGATTTGAGCTTTTGAAACTACTATTTAAGTCTCTCACAACATGCTCGGCTGCGCCATAATGACCCGGTCCTAGTGTTACTACTGTAGTGTGGTACTGTGCATCCCCACTCCGGGCGGCTTGCATTGTATCGTCCCGAGTTACCCCGACCTTTTCACACTCATCACGGTTTCTAAGAACCGTAAAAACGGATTCTTTATTATCAATGCTTAAAAACTTGGTAGCCAACTGAATTTCGCATATTCCTACCTCATGATTCACAGCCCAATCCAATGAGCCCATAGAGTTCTGTTACAAAGTTGGCCAGGGTGTTGCCATGATGTACAGAGAGAGAAGATGACGGGAGTGTGACGTAGAAGTGGTTATTGCATCAGCTTTTATATAGGTGTTGAAGCGTTCTGGGTACCCTAGCCATTTCACCAGGTACATTTTTCTCTTTCCTGAACCTTTGCTGCCTAAAATTTTTTAAATTTTACACACATTTTTTCCTAAATTAAATGCCACTTTCTGCAGTTCTTCGCTGTAAAAGCCCCCTGCAATTTCTTCCCCATTAAATGCAAAAACCTTCACTTTTTTTACGTGAAGGTTAGAGTATGATAATAAAAACCCACTCTAATAGACAGAGTTTATTTCCACAACAGTTTCGATGCCCACTGGCATCCTCTTCGGGATTCGTTTTTCTGTATCCACCCGAAGAGGATGCCAGTGGGCATCGAAACTGTTGTGGAAATAAATTCTGTCTATTAGAGTGGGGTTTTATTATCATATTCTTCCCCATTCAAATCTTCAACGTAATGAATCTCGTAATTATCTCGAATTTAGGTATCATAGCCCTAACTTTAAAAATCTCACGTGTCCAACCTTGCTCAAATCCCTCCGCGAATTTATTACCCGAACGCGACAGCCTTACATAATCATTGATTTTGAAATGCGCAGAGCGTGGTGGCACTCTACAAATATCTTTTCTCAACTTACGTGGTGTGAACGGTTGAAGGATGAGGCCAGCGAATCCAGAATGTCTATATATCTGTATGTGTTTTTTGTGTGAAATAGCGATGCATGCGTTCCTTTATGATACGTTGAACTCTTTCAGCTAAAGATAAATCATGTATAGAATTGCTAGTGTAGTAACTGATATTAAACTCTATCAACATGTTCTGAAACGCTCGGCCTATAAATTCTCTTCCCCATGTCCATACAAAAATAGCCAGGAATCCTGTTTTCTTTCAACATCAGCGTTTTGGTGGCTTTAGCAAATGTTTCAGCCGATTTATTTTTCAGGAGAATTAACCACAAATATCTAGAGAATATTATGAATATTATGAATAGGATATAGCGGTAGCCACCATTATACACTGAATATCTCTGCATGTCTGTTAAATCCGCCTGACAAATAGAATCAATCGAGGCTGCTGCTGTCTTGGCTGTTTGAAACCTTTTTCTCACCGGTTTATGAAGTGTATAAGCATCCTGCTCCCGCAAAAACCTCTCAACATCTTTTTTACCTACTCCCTCATTATAAACGCCTCTGTACAGTCTATCAACGCCGCCATAGGAGGCTCGGTTAGAAATGTCATACTAACGTTTTCTTAATATATTACCCATTTGCATATTTTAGAGGCGCTCGGGTAGGGTTGGTCGTCGCTGATTGGTCTCTTCTTCTTCCTCTTCAGAGATGCTACAGATGGGGGCGAATGCGTGTTCTGCTGTGGGACATGCGAGGCTTGTCCCAGGTCTTTTAATCTGTTCAGATTACCTATCAATATTTTGGGGACATTTAATTGTTGTAGTCTTGCTTTAATATGTTTCCATCCTGCTGGTGAGGGCCTATCTCACTTTCTCACCAAGTCATGGACGATGTCGACGATGTTCGAATCCTGTACCTTTGTTCCTTCAACAACAACCTCACCTGTATCGGTCCACTGTATAATGACACTCTGCCAACGTCCTACAAGCTTTTCAATGTCATATTTATAAAATTCAAGCGGTTTTGAGGCAAAAAACGTACAAAGACTGGTGTGCAGGTCATCTAAAGAAGTATACTGTTTCTCGTCAAGATAGTTTTGCAGACTCCTGAAGAGATGATAATCCGAAGGCGCAAGGTCTGGAGAATATGGAGGATGTGGAAGTTTTTCCCACCCAAGCTCCTCAATTTTTGCAGAAGTGATCCGAGCGGTATGAGGACGTGCGTTGTCATGGTGGAAAACGATTCCTTTCTGATTAACCAAAGAAGGTCTCTTTTCTTTTAGTGCAGTGTTCAATCGATCCAGTTGTTGACAGTAGACTTGAGCGGTGATTGTTTGGATGTGTGGTAAGGTTTCAAAGTGTATTACACCACTTTTATCCCACCAAACACTAAGCAACACCTTCCGAGGGTGAAGATTTGGTTTTGGCTGTGGTGTCGCTGGTTCTCCGGCACAAACCCACTGTCGACGGCGCTTAACATTCTGGTACAGTATCCACTTTTCATCACCAGTCACTAAACGGTGCAAAAACGGATCTTGGAGTTCACGGGAATGAAGAGCTGTGCTAATGTTTACCCGCACCCTCAGATTGTTGACCGACAATTCATGTGGAACCCATTTTCCTAACTTAGGCACTTTCCCGAGTTGTTGCAAATGTCGAGGGATGGTGGACGGAGATGAATTGAGTTTCTGGGCCAATTCTTCGACAGTTGTTGAACAGTCTTCTTCAAGTGCGGCTAACAGCAGGTCATCATCAAACTCAGCAGGGCGTCCAGAGCGTGCTGCATCTGTCAAACAGCAGTCACCATTCCTGAACTTTTGAAACCATCTTTGACATTTCCTCACATGCAGAATGTCGTTGCCATAAACGTCCTGAATGTTTCGCGTTGCTTCAGTAACACTATCCCCTTTTTTGAACTCGTAAAGCATTATATGTTTGATATGCTCTTCTGATACCGCCATGTTTATGAGGGGTTCACATAAAGCAAAACACAAGTCTTCACTGGTCAAGGTCTGTAAAGTATGTAGCGAAACACGATAGATCTCCTCTTAGATACAACCTTCGGAAAATTTATGCTTAAACCGAGTAGGACTAGTTTAAACTTAATCTATCGTAAAAAACGACATTACTTATGGGATGACCTGATATAATGGTCAGTTGTCGGCACGATTTAAAAGATTACTTCAATTGTTGATGTGCGTTGTGAAGAAGAGTTCACGGTTGAAAAGCTAGGATTGGAAAGAATAAACCCTCGTTTGGAAAGGAGTGTTTATAAACTGGAATTTAATAATGATGTGGCAAACGATGCCCTCTTTGTGCGTGCTTTTGAATGTATTCTAACCGTATTTAACTTGAATGTATTCTAACCGTGTTTAACTTGCCAACCAATTGTAAATTGGGCATAAAAATAGTGTTAAACGATCTCAAAGCCCTTTATATTGAATATAGACACCGCATACTTTGAGTGGTGAAATAATGTTAAATCGTATTTATTGCATAGTACAAAGCAACGAAGATGTAACTGTAGACTCAATCACATGCGAGTTTAGTATTTTAATTAAGCGCAGTAGAACATAAAGCGCGTATATTTTGATGTGTATATATATTATCCATGTATTGGTATTCTGCACTATTATTTTGAAGTTTATATGTAAGTGTGTAGATGCGCGTACGTATATTAAACGTGTATATAGATTTCTCCTGTACTATTATTATTTTATAAGTGTGTAGATGCGCGTACATATATTAAACGTGTTAATACATTTCTACTGTACTATTATATATATATATATATATATATATATATATATATATATATATATATATGTACGAGTGTGTATATATATTCCTCGCTTAAAGTGTGTATTTTGGGTGTGTATAAATTCCTTCTTCTATTATTATTATTATTTTTGCTTGTATATTTACCTCCTATATATTTCGAATA
>JAJOZX010001711.1:425000-715000 GCA_023014485.1 Bathynomus jamesi
CGGTTCAGTATCAATGTGTGGTGTGGTATTCTCTACGGTCAGCTGATTGGTCCGTTTATCTTCGAAGGTGATCTTACGGGTGACATTTATCTACGATTTCTGCAAGATGAACTGCCGCCACTGTTAGAAGTTGTACCTTTGGCAACACGATTGCGTATGTACTTTCAACAAGATGGAGCTCCTCCCCATTTTAGCCGTGCAGAGAGAACGCATCTCGATGATCGCTTCCCTGGTCGATGGATCGGTCGTGGTGGTGCAAAAGATTGGCCACCCAGGTATCCGGACCAAACCCCTCTAGATATTTATCTGTGGGGGCGCATGAAAGAGCTGGTCTACCAGAGAAAAGTGGAAACACGAGCTGCATGGCTCCCTCGCATTTTGGATGCTGCAGCCCTCATAAAAGACAATCGTAATGAACTAATGCGAGCTACACGCGCGATTCACAGACGAGCCGCGATGTGCATTGAGGCCGAGAGTAGGCATTTTGAACAGTTATTGTAAATTCATGAATAAAAAATTTAGAAGCTATTTGTTCGCTTATTCTTATTTTCAAGCATTCAAACATCCATAGCTCCATAACCGTTAAGAATCGGACCTATGTTCATGTGAAGTTTTGACTGGGAATGGCCTCAGTTATAAGCTCCCGAAGTTATGACATTTTGTCATGACTCACCCTATATAATAGTATAACGACCCCGTTTAGTGCTGATTTTCTTGGTACTGATTAAACCTTGAAGGATGTTTATTTTTTCTCTGGTGTTCCTGTTCATTATTAATATATATATATATATATATATATATATATATATATATATATATATATACACACACACAGTATATAAAACCTCATTAACCTCGTTGTAGTTCTGTGCGTCGGCACCTCTTCATATGAAGGTCAAACTGGTGGCCCCGCCTCTTGGCGTGGCTTGGTGGAGGGGAGAGGTGTGCTCTCCACCGCACATATCCAGATACACCTGACTCATCTGGTACCGTCCTGAGCCAGACATCTAGTTTTCTTTTGAAGACTTCAACTTTGACCCCTGTAACGTTTCTGAGGTTCTTTGGAAGCTGGTTAAAAAGTCTTGGCCCACTGACAACCAAGCTATTTTCCTCCATTGTTGAAGTGGTTCCTTGCGGGCCTTTAATTTGGGAGCACTACACATTCTGTCTTTCCTATTTTCCAGTGTTGTTTGGGTGGTAATTGGGTTTAGTTGGAGGTTTGGTACCAGTTTTTCGATCATTTTCCATTTGTAGATTATGGTGTACGTCTCTCTTAATCTTTCCAGTAGTACAGATTTAGTTTACGTAGTCTTCCCCAGTAGTTGAGTTCTTTGCAGGCATCAATCTTAGCTGTGAAATGTCTGAATTTCTTCTAGTTTATTAATTTCTTCTTCTAATATGGCGACGTCAAGACTGAGCATTATTCAAGTTTTGGTATGATCAGTGTTTTTAACAGGGGAATCATTACTGTCTTCTCCCTTCTTTTGAGCGTTTTTAGTACTTGTCCCGCCACTCTTTTTGCTTTTTTATCGCAATCTTATTTTGTGTTTCGAATTTGGCATCATCAGTCATTATAACCCCCAAATCGATCGCTTTCGTGCTTCTCTGAATTTCCTCTCTATCTGGAGCATAATATGCTCGATGTTAAATGTCGTGTTGTTGTTTTCTAACCATTTGTATATTTTGATCGTGGCCCTCTGCAAGGCCTCCACCTCTTTTGCATCGCTGATTTTTCTGCTGATCTTTGTATCGTCCGGAAAGGATGTTACTATACTACTGCTGTTTACTTCACTGTCTATGACTGTTAGCATGACAATGAACAGGAGTGGGGCCAGCACTGTACCTTGTGGTACCGAGCTGCGTACTTCTGATTCTGATGATGATATATATTGAATTTTGACGACCTGTAGACGTTCTCTGAGGAAGTTGTAGATCCATTTTGCCACTTTGCCTGTTATTCCCATATATTTCACTTTATGTGATATTATACCATGATCACCTTTGACGAGAGTTTTAGCAAAATCTGAGTATAATTTTGACATCGTAGTTTTCATTGCCTTCAAGTGCATCTAGGATATTGTTATAGTGCTCTATAAGTTGTGATAGGCATGATCTTCCTGATTGGAATCCGTGCTGAATTTCGTTGAATCTTTCCAGTGTCTCCAAGAAGTCATAGTTTTTCTCTTTAACTATTCTTTCAAATACTTTGGTGAGGTGGGACGCAAATGACATTGGTCTGTAGTTCTTTGCTTGAGATCTATCCTCGCCTTTATATATATATCGGAACAATGTTTGCTCTTTTCAAGATGCTCGGTATTTTTGCAGTCAGGAAATCTTCTCCATATCCAGTATGAGCGTGTAACTATTTCATTTTTACAGTTTTTAATCAATACTGGATTCCATTTGTCCGGACCTGCAGCTGAATGTGACTTCATTTCTCCTATAGCTCTCGCTACATCTTCTGGGGTAAAATCAAAGTCTGTTATCTAATCTCCTTCCAATTTCTTTTCAAAGAATGCATCTATGTCAGGTATCGTTTTATCACTTTTTGAGGTACTGAAGACTTTTTTTTATACAGGAAGGAAGGGCCAAGGGGAAGTGCCCGCAAAAGCGCCCCCCCATAAAATGAGAACCAAAATCAAGGTCCGAGGTTCTCGAGATGCCTAGACACACTACGTTTGAAAGATGGGAGGCCATAAACAGGAGGAAAGATGGATTGAGAAAGATTGTTTCAGAGCTGACCGGTTGAGTAGATGAAAGATCGAAAAAAACGATTAGCTATTGCGTTAGATAGTTGGACAGAAAAGGAATGAGAAAGTGTAGAAAGTCTGGTACTGCGTGCTCTCCTCGAGGGAGAAGGCATGCATTTACAGAGTTCAGAAGAGCGGCGAAAAGAGAGAGATTGAAGACAATCAGTCAGAGGCGGGAAAATCATGAGATGAAAAGATTTTGATTCCACCCGGTCAAATGTGGATGTGTGGGTTGAGCCACCCCACACATGAGAAGCATACTCCATACAGGGGCGAACAAGACACCTGTACGGAGACAGCAACTGAGTTGTGGTGAAGAAACCGCGGAGGCGGTACAGTACACCTAACCTCTTAGAAACTGTTTTAGAAAGAGAGTATATGTGATCTTTCCGAGAAAGATCACGAGAAAAGGAAACGCCAAGAATATTAAGAGAAGAGGAAAGATTGAGTTGTTTGTTGTTGAAGGTAAGGCGATAGTCGTGTGGAAGATTGTGACGAGGTGACAGATGGACGAACTGAGTTTTTGAGGCATTCAAAGCCACAAAGTTTTCTCTGCCCCAATCAGATAGAACAAAAAGATCAGAGGTCAGTGTCCCATAACCGTCCTACGCGAATCGTGAAGTGACTGCTGTGAAAGACGCTTTGGGAAGCGGTTGGAGAAGTGAAGAGTGGAATCATCGGCATATCAGTAAATAGGTGAGGAAGTGCGAATTAAATGTTCATTAATAAATAAAAGGAAAAGAGTGGATAACAGGACAGAACCCTAAGGAACACCACTGTTAATACCTTTAGGAGAAGAACAGTAGTCATCTATAACCGCAGTTATAAATCGGCCAGAAAGGAAATTAGAGATGAAGGCAAGATAGAAGGATAGAAACCGAAAGAGGGCAGTTTCAAAATTAAAGATTTGTGCCAGACTCTATCAAAAGCTTTTGATATGTCTAGCGCAATAGCAAAAGTTTCACCGAAATCCAGAAAGGAGGATGACTAAGAGTCAGAGAGATATGCAAGAAGATCGACAGTAGAGCGTCCCTTGCAGAACCCATACTGACGATCTGAAATAAGATTATGAGAAGAGAGTTGTTTAAGAATTTTTCTATTAAAGATAAATTTAAAAACTTTGGAAAGGCAAGAAATCAAAGCAATTGGACGATAGTTATAGGGTTCAAAGTAGTCACCCTTCTTTGGGACAGGCTGAATGAAAGCGAACTTCCAGGAGGAAGGAAAAGTACCAGATGAAAGACAAAGACGAAAGAATTTGTCAAGGCAGGGTGTCAGCACAGAAGCACAGTTCTTAAGAACAACATGAGGAAAGCCATCAGGACCGTAAGCTTTCGTAGAGTTGAGGCCAGATAGGGCAGAAGAAACATCTTAAGAAGAGATTCTAATTTCAGACATAATAAAGTCAAAGGGGGAAGGAGATGGAGGAACAGCACCAGAATCGTCCAGGGTTGAACTGTAAGCGAAGGTTTGAGCGAAGAGTTGAGCTTTGTCAGGACTGTAAAAGAGGAGGGAAAGAAGAAGTAAAGTTGTTGAAGTGATTCTTAGCTAGATGCCAGTAAGAGTGAGAACAATTAGAAATGCATAGATTCTCTGATTTTTGTCGAATGAAGGAATTTTTGGCGAGTCGAAGAACAAATTTTGCACGATTTCGGGCTGAAATATAAGCTGAGTGAGAGTCACCTGTTGGGTAGCGACGGTACCTTCTGAAAGACCTCTCTTTTGCGGATAGCATTAGAACAAGTAAAGTTAGTGGTAAGAATAGAATATGGAATGTACGCCACCATGACCGAGAGAATCACCTCTGTGATGCGTTCAGCACATTCAGAAGGGCCCCGGCCACGAAAGCAGTAATCATTCCATGGGAAATCAGAGAAGTACTGCGTAAGGGCCTCCCAATCAGCGGCGCCGAAGTGCCAAAGGCGCCTCCTCTTGGGAGGATCCAAAGGCCCAATTGGAGTGATAGTACGGGAAACAGATAGAAGATTATGATCGGTAGAGCAAAATGGAGGAAAAAGTTTCACAGAATAAGAAGGATGAAGGGTAAGAAATAAATCCAGAATGTTGGGCCTATCTCCAAGGCGATCAGGGATACAAGTATGGTGCTGTACAATCTCCTCTAGGTCATTTAGGATAGAAAAATTGTAAGCTAGTTCACCAAGGGATGTCAGTGAAATGAAAGGAAAACAAAAGGTGGTGAACAATGAAATCTAAAATGGAGATTTCAGCAAAAGGAGAGCGAGATAGAATGTATTCCACTTTGGAAGTGAGGTAGTCAAAAAATTATGGATAGTCAGTAGAATCAGCCGAAAGGTAAACAGTGCAGATGTATTTAGTTTGAGATTGGCATGTAAGCCATAGCCAGAGGGTATAGAATTCAGAAGAATACGAGAAGAATTCAAACGAATATGTTATGGATAGTCAGTAGAATTAGGCGAAAGGTAAACAGTGCAGATGTATTTAGTTTGAGATTGGAATGTAAGCCATAGCCAGAGGGTATAGAATTCAGAAGAATACGAGAAGAATTCAAACGAAAATGTTCAGGAATACGAGAACAAGCTAGGTCATTGCATACATATTCGCAAGATTTTTGGGATCACCTGAAGATCAGGGCCTCCAGCCTTCTTTAGTTAGCCTAACTAACGAAAATATCACGACTTAATTTAACCAATCGTCAAGGGCGTACAGTTGACCTAACGATTGGTTAGGTTAAGTCGTGATATTTTCGTTAGTTAGCCTTATAAGGCTAACTATTGAAGGCTGGGAAACAAAAGGTGGTGAACAATGAAATCTAAAATGGAGATTTCAGCTAAAGGAGAGCGAGATAGAATGTATTCCACTTTGGAAGTGAGGTAGTCAAAAAATTATGGATAGTCAGTAGAATTAGGCGAAAGGTAAACAGTGCAGATGTATTTAGTTTGAGATTGGCATGTAAGCCATAGCCAGAGGGTATAGAATTCAGAAGAATACGAGAAGAATTCAAACGAATATGTTATGGATAGTCAGTAGAATTAGGCGAAAGGTAAACAGTGCAGATGTATTTAGTTTGAGATTGGAATGTAAGCCATAGCCAGAGGGTATAGAATTCAGAAGAATACGAGAAGAATTCAAACGAATATGTTCAGGAATACGAGAACAAGCTAGGTCATTGCATACATACTCGCAAGACTTTTGGGATCACCTGAAGATCAGGGCCTCCAGCCTTCTTTAGTTAGCCTAACTAACGAAAATATCACGACTTAACTTAACCAATCGTCAAGGGCGTACAGTTGACCTAACGATTGGTTAGGTTAAGTCGTGATATTTTCGTTAGTTAGCCTTATAAGGCTAACTATTGAAGGCTGGGAGCCCTGATCTTCAGGTGATCCGATTTTTGCGTTGAAGAAATTATCGTGCATCATGCAGATAAAATAGTTTATATTTTCTGTTCTCTCTTATTGTTTCAAATCTCTCTCTCTCTCTCTCTCTCTCTCTCTCTCTCTCTCTCTCTCTCCTGTCCCGTGGGTTACTAGGACCCCATCCCATCCCGAGTCTGTCCTTTTAGTTTAAGTGAAGGATGCTCTCCTCTGACTACAAAAAAAAAAAAATCTTTTAGTATTAAATCTTTTTCTCTTCTTTTACTATTAGGACCCTACTGCTACCTCATACGTGGGAAGAGAGGCTTTGGAACCCCTATAAATAACGCCATTTAACGCTCGTAGGTCGTAAGAGACTGGGATGGAGAGGTCCCAGGCGTAGGGGCGCGATGAATGGAGTTGTTGTCTTCTGGATGGGATGAACGTCACTTGCAAATAGGCGGATGCAGCTTGCGCGGGAAGAATTCACCCCCCTCCTTTTTTATATACTGGTCAGAACGTTTTTGATAGTTTTCATTGCTAGAACGCTTTATCTTATTCATTGTATTCAGAGTTCGAAAAAAAATAAGTTACAATGACTGGACCGCAGAAACTGAAGGCTGAATGCGCGAGGTGTGGAGTAAACCAGTGGGTGACGAACTTCAAAGAAGCTTGCTTCGAGAAGATCAACCACTCCAGCATGTGCCGCTTTTGCGAACTCATGCAGTTTTACGAGAAGCTAGAGGACAGGGTCCGGCGGCTGGAGTCGTCCAGATCGGCTGTTGGAGGGGCGGCGGTCACTGACGCGGCTGCGCCCTCCACCCCGGAGCTCAGTGATAGGATAGCCGCCCTGGAAAGGCGGTCCAGCGGCGGACTGGACAGAGCTCGAGACCACGGAGAAAGGGTAGAGGTGCAACCGGGGGCAAGGGTACAAAATCAGTGTCGGGAATCGCCAGCGACCCACGTGGAATGCACGGAACCGCGCGCAAGGTGGAGGGAAGGAGCAAAGAAAGGGCCGATAGAGAAGGGTGGGAAGGGGCCGATAAAGAAAAAGGGCGGGAAGGGGCCTACTGATGGCCCAAAGAAACCGAAGGATGTAGCTGCCGGTCGGGGTGGGTCGGGTGGTGTAAGTGCGGCTGAGTCTATGGGTGGCGACGGGTATCGAAAGGTATCGGGCAATAAGGCTTCGAAACCGAGAAGCCGAGACCTGAGACCCCGGTGGCCGCTGTCAGGACCTCCAACCGCTTTAGTCTCCTGTGCGCGAAGGAGGAAAACACCGTTTTGATTGGGGACTCGCAGATCAGGGGCCAGGAGAAGTACTTTGCTTCTGCAAACCGAGACAGGAGGAAGGTAAGGTGCTTACCCGGTCGGGGAACAGGCATTTAAGGAAGGAATTAGAGAAGCTGCGCGTGGCTAGTCGGAGGACTGCGATCGTTGTCCAAGCTGGTGGCAACGACCTGTTCCTCAAAGGCGCTAGGGTAGGTTCGACGGAAGGGATATCACCGAGATCATGTCTCTTGCGGATGATCTAAAACTTAAGACAGACAGGGGAATGTTGATGGGTATTTTACTGCGGATGAATGCTAGTGACCACGCGCTCAGTAAGGTCATTGACATCAACGAGAGGGCGCAAGACTTGTGCGTTCCACTGGGCGTGAGGTTTGTTGACCCGTTCGACTCGTTTTCGGGTAGGTGGGACCTGTATCAGAGGGATGGTGTCCACCTCAATGTCAAGGGTAAAGGTGTGCTCGGCACGCTGCTTGACCAGCACCTATACCGTATGGCGAGGTCAAGCCCGGAGATTGATGATGGGCCCCCACCGAGGAGAGATGATGTTGAGCCGGTAGCGGACGTATCCTCAACTGAAGGGTGCGTCCATGTACAGGTGGGTGACCCTCCTTCCCAGTTGGAGAGGGCTCAGCCTCCTGCGGAAGTTGCTCCCTCGTTGGTGAGTGGCTCTTCAACTCCCAACAGTCCTGGCTGTTCGGGAAACGGGTCGTGCTTGGGGGCGGTCAGAATAGGGAAGGCTCCCTCCGTGCAGTGCTTTTTAATGCTAGGTCGATTAGGAATAAGTTTTGCGAGCTACGGGCGCTCTTAGCATCAGAATAACAGAATATCGTTGCTATCACCGAGTCCTGGATTCATATTGATCGTAGGGACTACGTTGGGGAGTTCGAGATTCCCGGGTATAGAATGTTTCACAAAGACCGCACCCGAGGGGAGGGGGGAGGGGTACTAATATACGTGAAGGACACGTTGAGTCCCGTTGACTGCCAGTTCCGATCGGAACGGGAGCTGCTTGGCGTCGATCTGAACGTGGGAGGGACGAACTATAGGTTAATCTTGGTGTACAGACCTCCGCATCTCCTCCTCGAAGGGGATATAGCCCTGTACACCGAACTTCGTAGCCTGCTAGGGGACAGGGTGTGTGTAGTTTTAGGAGACTTCAACTGTCGCGGCATAAAGTGGGAAGACTGGACTGCTGATGCCGAAGGGAAGAGGCTAGTTGACTTTGCTGATGAGAACTTCCTCACTCAGTGGGTCAATGGGCCTACACGAGGCGAAAGCGTTCTAGACTTAGTATTCACGACAGAAGACAACCTCGTCACTGGCCTCACCGTTGACGAATCGTTGGGCAGGAGTGATCACGGTCTGATTAGGTTCTGTGTCTGCGTCCCTTAGGTGAAGCGTAGTGATTCTAGAAGCAGTAAGCGATCTACGGCGGGCGGACTTTGTTGGCCTCCGGGATAGCGTAGGTGAGATGGGGTTAAAGGTCGGTGGCGATGTTGAGGAAGTGTGGAGTGCATTCCGGGACGAGTTTATGGTGCTGCAGTCTGCTGCCATACCCTCATAACCGGTCACCCCTGTGTCAACGCAGCCTAAGTGTTTCAGTCGTGACATCGCTTCGGCTCTCCGAAATAGGAAAGCTGCGTATAGGAGGGCGAAGGCCAATCGTTCCCATGAGAACACTGATGCGTATGTCCGCCTGTGCAGGGAAGTAAAGGCGAAAGTTAGGCTAGCGAAACGTAACGAAGAAGTCAGGGTGGCAAGCCTCTGCAAGGGGAACCCTAAGGAGTTCTTCAGTTATGTTAATAGTAGAAAGCCCATTAGAAGCATGATAGGTCGTTAAAGAACCCCAGCGGCATTCTGCGGACCTCCGACGCGGACATCGCTAATGTGCTGAATGAGTACTTTGCGGGAGTGTTCACCAGGGAGGACACCCGCATCATCCTCGAGCCGGGCGTCAGGCACGAAGGTGCTGGCCTCGATAGTGTTCGGTGTACCGCGACAGTCGTTGCCGATAGAATAGACAAACTGAGCGCGTGTAAGGCTCCTGGGCCAGACCAGTTCCTACCCAGAGTGTTGCGGGAGGTGCGCGACCAGGTGGCTCCCCACCTGACTACAGGCTTCAACAAATCGTTGGAGACGGGCAGGTGCCTGGTGACTGGAGGGAAGCCAATGTGACCCCTATCTTTAAGGAAGAGGATCACGAAAGTCCAGGGAACTATCGTCCCATTAGTCTCACTTCGGTTGTAGGTAAATTATTAGAGGGGATAATAGCGGATAGGATAGCTGACCATTTGGATTCCTACAAGCTGCTTGGGGACTCCATACATGGGTTTAGACGGCATAGGTCGTGTCTCACCAACTTGCTCGAGTTTTTCCACGTCATGTTGAGTGACTATGATAAGAGTAGGGCGATTGATATACTTTATCTCGACTTTGAAAAAGCCTTTGATAAGGTACCTCACCGCCGGCTAATGGCCAAAGTGCGCGCGCTGGGTATCGGTGGGGAAGTAGGTAGGGGGATTGAAAACTGGCTGAAGAATAGGCGACAGAGGGTTGTAATTAAAGGGGCTACTTCGGGTTGGGCCTCGGTCACTAGCGGGGTTCCTCAGGGTTCCGTTTTGGGGTCACTGTTGTTTATCATTTACATAAATGATATCGACGGTGGCATCGTCAGTCGGATCGCCAAATTCGCCCGAGGCGATCGAGCATTTGCGTGCGGACCTACGTAGGATAGGAGAGTGGTCCGAAAAATGGCAAATGCCGTTTAACTTGGGTAAATGGAAGGTGATGCACATTGGCTACGCCAATCCCAAGTCGGACTGCTCGATGTTGGGGAGTAATATCGAAGCCACTGATTTGGAAAGGGACTTGGGTGTGCTAATTAGCAGTGACGTTAAGTTTACCAAACAGTGCGTAGAGGTGGAAAAGAAAGTCCAGAAGTTGTTGGGTTATATGAGGAGGCAATTTCGATTTCGGAACAAGGACATTGTGCTCTCTGTACAATTCTCTGGTTCGGCCGCACCTGGAGTATGCTGTGCAGTTCTGGTCGCCCACCCTCAGGAAAGATATTGAGAGGCTGGAGCGAGTGCAGGCGAGGGCCACAAAGTTAATCCCTTCCGTTAGGCATATGGGCTACAATCGACGCTTACGCGCCCTGAATTTGTTTTCGCTGGAAACTCGGAGGCTGCGCGGTCAACTTATCGAGGTTTTCAAGTTCTTACGCGGGTTCAACAATGTAGATTTTAGAAGCATGTTTAGTTTAAATGATAACCCAACTCGCAACAATGGTTGGAAGTTGGATTTGAAACGGTTTAGAACTAGTGTGTGTGGGAATTACTTTACCTATAAGATCTGTGACACGTAGAACAGGCTACCTTCAGAAGTTGTGAACAGTTCTTCTGTAGATCTGTTCAAGAAAAGGTTAGACCGAATCTTGCACACTATTTGAGGGTGTATGAATTTTTTTCCATGGCACCCGTTGCCATTGATACCTCCTCGGTATGATCCGCAAGGCCTTTTGAGGTACTACTTTTCCTTGCAACTCCTTGTAACTCTCTCTCTCTCTCTCTCTCTCTCTCTCTCTCTCTCTCTCTCTCTCTCTCTCTCTCTCTCTCTCTCTCTGTTCTAATCTTTTTATCATCTCATCTATATTAACGATATAGACGTCGGGCTTCTAAGTACAATCTCCAAATTTGCAGACGATACGAAATTAGGAAGTAGTGTAGGTACTGAGGAGGGCGTAAGAACGCTTCAGAATGATCTTGACAGGTTGGGCGAATGGTCTGCTACTTGGCAGATACCATTCAACTTGGATAAGTGTAAGGTAATGCACATAGGTTATAAAAACCAAGATCGATTACTCTCTCTTGGGAAGGAACTTGACTGAGATCGATCTAGAGAAAGACTTAGGAGTCTATATCAGCAATGATCTGAAACTGTCGAAGCACTGTGCAGATGTCGAAAAGAGGGCCTTAAAAATATTACGTTATATTAAAAGACAGTTCCAGTTTCTGAATAAGGAGACTGTAATGTCTCTTTATAATTCACTAGTCAGACCTCAACTGGAATACTGTGCGCAGTTTTGGTCTCCATCCCTCAGGAAGGACAGAGAAAGGTTAGAAAGAGTACAAGCAAGGGCAACAAAATTGATCCCTTCAATGAGAATGCAAAACTACCAACGGAGATTGGAGCACTTAAATCTGTTTACCTTAGAGACGAGGAGGTTGCGCGGTCAGCTTATTCAAGTTTTCAAGATGTTCAGTGGAATAGACAGGGTAGATTACAGAAACTTATTTTCACTTAATGCCAATCCGACAAGAAATAATGGGTTTAAACTGGAACTAAAGACATTTAGGACCTTTGTCTGCGGCAATTTATTTTCCTATAAAATAGTTAATATCTGGAACCAACTTCCCTCAGAGGTTGTTTCCAGCCAAAGTGTAAATGTGTTTAAAAATAGGCTAGACAAAGTACTGAATACTCTCATAGTTTAAGACTAAACCATAACGTAATTCTGCAGGAGTTCACTTGTACGGTGTCTCTGTGGGCATGCTAATTATAGAGCTTTTTATATATTCTCCACTTCTCAAAGACACTTTGGAATGGCAACTACTTCGCTGTAACGCGAGAATTGGTCTGTAAACACAATGATGTACTGGCTTCCCTTTGATGTTTTGGGGAATGATCCCAGTATGTCCATTCCAGTTCTTTGCCAGGGCCGTTGGCATACTGGATATTTATGCATAGGAGCTGTGGACGGTACGTTGCCTTTATGTTTTAAACAAGACGGGCATTCAGCGATGTATTCATGTACCTTTTTGTTCATTTCGGGAAAACGGTATTGCTCCAAAAGACTCTTGATGGTGCGATCCCGCCCCACGTGGCCATACAAAGGTGAGTCGTGACAAAGTCCGATGGCTATATCTACGAGATCCTTTGATATTCCCACGAAGTCGTTTCCATCTTCGTTCCTAAAATATACGAGCCCATCCTTTAGGTTGTACTGTTCTTTTACCTTCAATGGTTCTTTTTGTTCCAGGCGAGCCCGAAGGTTCTGGGTGTGTTGGTCGTGTTGTTGGGAGTATTGCAGATATTCGTAGTCAAACACAGGAAAGGTTTCTATCTTATTCACCTGGGTGTCGGGCTTCAGTCTCGACAATCCGTCTGGAATAACTTGAAGTTTTCCTGGTTTGTATAAGATTTTTGCCGCAAAGTCCTGAATCAACAGAGCCAATCTACTCAACCGTCCTTGAAGTAGCCTGTCCTTGAAGAGATATGTGAGTGGCTTATGGTCAGTTTTGATGGTTACATCGTAGCCATAGACGATATTTCGGAATTTTTTCGAAGCCTAATATACCGCTAGGGTCTCTCGGTCCGTAATGCAATAATTCCGTCGAGGTGCAGAGAGAAGCTGACTGGCATAAGCAGTGGGTAATTCCACACCATCTACGTCCTGTAATAGGACGGCTCCTAGTCCATAGGAGGAAGCATCTGTCGCTATGACAAATGGTTTGGTGTAATCGGTTAGTTTACCGATTAAAGTTTCAAAAGCATGTTGGTGATCAGATTCCCAGTTAAATTTATCGTTTTTCTGGAACATATTGGTAATGGATTTAGCAATGTTTGAAAATTGGGGGATAAAATTTCGATAGAATCCGACAAATCTAATAAATGCACGAGCGTCGTTGATGGTTTTAGGTACAGGGTACCTTTCCAGTGCTTCAAGTTTGGCTGGATCAGGTTTAATTCCAGTGGATGATAGAAATCCTAGGTATACCAGATACTCCTGTAAAAAGTTGCACTTTGGAAGTTTCAGTTTAAGGTGTGCTTTTCTCAAACGTGATAGCACATTCTGAAGACGTTGAAAGTGTGTTTTTATATCCGAACTATAAACGATAATATCGTCAAGATAGACCAGAGCTTCAACACCTAATAGGACGGAAAGGACTATATTCATCAACCTAGAGAAATTAGCAGGCCCATTTCGGACTCCGTAAGGTAAAACTTGGAATTCTTATTGGCCTCGGTTAGTGGAGAAAGCAGTCAATGCCCGAGATTCGGGACTGACCTCCATTTGCCAATAACCGCATGCTAAATTGAGGGATGAAGAGAAGTTAGCTCTCCCTACGTTCAGAATTGTTTCCTGCATGTTTGGAATGGGGAAACAGTCCGGGATGGTAATGTGGTTTAGTCGTCTAAAATCTATACAAGGGCGAGATGTTCCGTCCTTTTTGGAGACAAGATTCATAGGAGGGGACCAGTGACTAGCTAAAGGCTGAATGACATCCTGCTCCAACATGTTTTTGATGTGTTCTTCAATAGTGACTAATTGGGAATGTGGAACCCTAAGGGAGGAATGAAGATGGGTTTGGAATTGGGTTCCAGCTTGATTCCGAAAGGGACCAAATTAGTTCAGCCCAGAGGATCTCCTTTTAGGGCAATCACATCCCTATTTCTTATGAGCAAATCGAGAAGTGATTCCATTAGTTTGGGATCCTGTAAGGCTGGTGACTCCTGAAGGGAGTGCTCCAGACATTTCTTATATTCTTCTTTTAATGCTGAAGAGTTTAACTCTAAGGACCTGGAAACACGATTTATAGTACTGGTGGGGAAATCTGAATTTATTTCTACTATGGAAACAGTTCCTATTCTCTGATTTGAAGTGAATTCAATAAGTTTTTTTTACTTTGTTTAAACAAACAACAGAGATAACTGAATGCTGACTATGACTGAGGACTTGGGCAATAAGAACATCTCTCTTGAAATTACTTTTCTCAGTAATAAGAGTACGATCTGACTCTAATGGTTTTCCTTGACCGTTTACTACACTTGCTAGGAAACAAATCTTCTCATAGGGTGCTACTGTTATATGCTCTGTAGGGCATATAAAAAATTGTGAATCTGACTCTGGAGTGGGTTTCCTATTTCTTTCGGAAATCCGAACTAAACTGATTCTCTTAGCATTAAGCTGTCTATTATTCTCATGGAGAGGGTGTGTCCTATTTCTACACTTAACTAATTTCCCGGCTGGGTAAATTTCCCATTGATTCTGGTAGAAGAAATCCATACTTAGTAAAATATCTGTCTGAAAGGTGGCGATTGCGTTCACAATACAGCATTTTGGGGGATATACTGCGTTACCAACTTCTAAATATAATTCAATTTCTCCATATGCAGGTGTGCCTGTAACTCCTATGAGCTGGCAGGAAGGTGCCTTAATTTCATATTAACTATAATCTGTACTCTCTAGTAACTCATCTGTACATTGTTTCTTAATCAATGTCGCATGTGCTCCTGTATCTAGAAGAGCGGTTAAATCTTGGTTATCTGTGCTGCAATTTATTATTAAATCTAGAAGGTTCACACCTATTATTCTGATGGGTAGTGTGTGTATTTGGTTTATTACTGCTATTTAGGAGGGAGGAGGCTGAACTGCTGCCTCCAAAGTGGAATCTAAAAAAGAACTTGAATTGACTTCTATGGGAGGATCTGAGTCATATGCTACTGGATCACCATACACTGGAGGGTCTTCTTGAAAAGTGTACTCTGGGGAAACCTCAACGGATACTTCTATGTACCGAACCATCCGATCTTGCTCATTATATTGGAGTCTGGACATTGGGTAACAGGGTGGTTGACCTTGTGGTCGTGTTTTGTTTGGTGGGTGGTTCTGTTGAGGCTGGGAACTAACTGGTTTCTGCGAACTGGAGGGCTCTTGGAAGCGTTGGTGATTTGATCTCTGAAAGTGGGGCCTGTACCCTACAGAGGCTTTATCAGCACATTTTTATCGGACGCCACAGCGATGACCATGTTCATGACAGTGGGAGCAATAGGGGGATAATTGCATTGACTCATCATGTGCCCAAAACTATCGCAATTAAAACACTGAAGAGGAGGGCGTGCATTCTGGGTTTGTGGGGCTTGTTTCTGAGATGGTGTTACCTTCTACGACCTAGGTTTATAGGGTTGTTGTTGTTGTTGTTGTTGAATGTAGTGTGTGGGGGTCTTTCTACACTTCCGGTAGCTCTGGCTCGCTAAGTCTGGATAATGTTCCCGTGTTTTATTTATGGCTACACTTACTGGTTTGTCAATATTTAGACACTCTTGAAATTTCTTTTTAGGTGCTACGGGTAAGTTTTGGTAAATGGTTGCTGCTACTATTAGGTTTCTTTGTTTTGAAGTGAATGTAATGTCACATGCATTTTCTGCGACTCGGAGGGCTTCTCCTACGAGTTTTTGTTCTTGTAATAAAATTATTTAAATCTTCATGTTCTTTCTTCCATTTAACTTGGAAGACAGCTTCTAACGTGGCTAAGGGTGTGCAAGTGTTATTTCTTTAAAAAATTCTAATAAGTTTTGTTTAAAATTGTCCCACGTTGTAGCTTCGCTAATGGATGGGACGTATGTAACTGTATCATGGGCATTCCACTCTTTAGGGTCAATAAACCTTTTAACTTCCCTCATCTTTATATCATCATCTGTGATGTTTTCGCGTAAGAAATGCTGTTCTAGAGACTCAATCCAAGGTCTTACGCGTGGTTCAACAAAGTTATTATCTATGGTTCCCTTAAAAATTAGGACAGTATGGGGAAGGTTTACAAGTCTGCCTAAGTTAATGTATGCTGGGGAAGCGGTTTGAGACATGTTGGCTTGTGCTTGATCTGAAGTTTGTGTGTTTGGAAATATGTTTGAAGGGCTCGGGGTAGGTGGAAAAATGGGTGTAGGGGGATTTTCAATGTCAGAAAGCGCACCGTCTGAATCGCTCATATGTGAAGGTACTGTTAATGTATTCTAATTTGGTTTGCTTGACCGATCGTAATCTATGGAATGATCACTTAAGTGGCTTTCCTAACTACTCTATCTAAGAAATGCACAAATAAATAAATGCACAACAATTTGTCTAACTAGAAAAAAATTTAAAAAAAATTGTAAACAAAAAATAATAAAAAAAATGTAAACAAAATTTAACTCGAATGTATGTGAATGTACGGTAATATTATGATTGGCACATAAAATAAAATGATTCTATACCAGCTACAATAGTGAAAATAACTCGGTTTCAATAAAAAGAACTGTATCACTTGTGTATGAAATGTTCAGTGTGTTTTTTTGTTAATTCTGGCTTGATACTAATTATTAACTGTTAATAATACTGAATTCTCAAAATGTTTAGGGATTACTTTAAAAAAAGAGATCTGTACTTAACAAGTTTCCTACAGTGAAATCCTTGGAGACGTGTCCTGAAGACGTGTCTTGCTGGCCACTTGTTCCTGGATGACGAATGGGCGTGGAGAACTTGGAGTCATGACACAGGTTACAGGTAATGCTCAGCCTCTAAGTTCGATCAGTCTAGTCAGAATGAACATTGGAGAAATTTTATGGGTTTTTATATGAAAATTTTTTTCCTGACATCATTATTATTTAATGCTGATCTGTTTTTGTTTTTTTATTCTCATTAGGCTGATTTACTTTGCGAAACATTTAAAGACAAAACAAATATTTTTGCTGTATCAATGTCTAGATTGCTAAGCAAGAGGAAGCCATATTTTTTTTATTTTAAACCGCATATTGACAGATCTGATGTTATCATGATCTGCCGAGTTAACTAAAAATGGAAAATGAAATATGCCTTCCCATCACGAATTACAAACAAACATGTACATGGGCAAAAATGAAAGGCTTGAGATCAAAAATTAAACGTTAAGCAGGACATGACTTCATCTTTTACAACGAAGAGAGAATGTATACAGGAAATGAACAAGATTACATTATTAAGCTAAATCTACGAAAATGATCAAGTTGTTTAAAGAGAACAAATTCACCAATTATAAAATAGAAAGTAAATAAAAAATTTATCTAAACTTGTGTCAGCTTTATGCGATTTTGGCCTATATACAAAATGATTACATAGTTTATAAAGAAATAACTCACCAATTATAAAATAGAAATTCAAATCAAAGTTTTATCCATATTCGTGTCAGCGTGATACGATTTTGGGCTTCATATGTAAAAATGAATATATGAATAAGAATATAAGGATTATATAAATATACGAAGTATACGAATGAACATAAGAATTATATGAATGAATCTAAGAATTATATGGATGTAGGAGTTATTCATTGTTCATTTTTACATATATAAATACGTGTGTGTGTGTGTGTGCATATGTGTGTGTGTGTGTGTGTGTGTGTGTGTGTGTGTGTGTGTGTGCGCGCGCGTGTGTTATCAGCGAATTTCAGTGTAATAAAGGAAATAATAAATTTAAAATTTATGAAAAAAATCCAGAATTCTAAAATTCACTGAACAAGAGCCGTATAAATTGAATTCAAATGATCCAAAGACTGAAAATTCTTGAGACAAAAATATGTGAAATATTATTGCGAATATATTCCAGGAAAGACCCAAAGCAAATTGCTTGTCTTTTGTTCCAATTGTCTTTCACGGCGAAATGGAAATTACTTTAAAATTAGAAAATTTTATTTTATATCTAAAAGAAGAGAGAAAATGGAAAATAGTGAATACGAGGTTAAGCGACATACACTCCTATAAAAGTGCACATTATACGAGTACTTTGCTTGACTGTTACACATTTTAACGCAACAACTTTTATGTAACTGCAATCCATGAGTAACATATTACAATGGAACCTAATTGCAATATAGTTATGAAAAAATTGACAAATTTTAAATTTTAAAACAATTGTTTAAAATGATAATTCTAACATTCATTTTTGCATATAAAGTCCAAAGTCGCATTGCATTCTAAATGTATCTAATATTCACGCAAGCTTGGAAAATAATTAAAAAAAAATTTTCTCTTTCTTCAGTTAATTTTTGCTAAGATGATTTTCTATTCAATAATATCTTGATGAATCGTTCTTTTCTTTTTAGCTACCTAGTTGGTTTTCTTATTAAGCTTAATCATGTAATCTTGTTAAATTCTGCAATGTTCATTTTTTATATATACTGTATATATTCTCTCTTAAATCATAAAAGATGAAGTCATATCCTGAATCAGCTTTTAATTTTAAGTTTTAAACATTTAATTTTAATAAAGTGCATATCTTAATTTCCATTTTTAGTTGAACGACAACTCATGATAACATCACATTTGCCAATATGCTGTACTGTACAGCAAAATTTGCCTTCATCTTCAAATATTTTGCTTGATCAGTTTCTGCAAGATCCACATAATATACCAAACAATTCTTTTAAAGTAGCAAAAGAATTCAGCCTATTAAAAATCGGAAAAAACAAGTCAAATTAAATAATAATAACGTCAGTAGATTAAGTAGTATATAAACCATTGTAACTTTTCAAATTTTGTTCTGTCTGATCTGAAGCCATTACCTGTAATTTTAATAGCAGTAAAATTCAGTAAAAGGATATCTTTATCTTCTCCTTTGAGTCCTGTCTCCTCCAAGAGAATTTAATTTTAAAATTACACAGCATTTTCAAGAAACAGTAAAGTTAAAAATCAGTAGACATTAAGTCTGAGACCAGCATTGCCTCAAAAAATTTCTCCGATACGTTACAAGAAGAATCAGGGAATCAACCAATAACCTAGTAAGGGTTCACAGAATCCTCCGATCCGCAACAAGAAGAAATCGGAGGGTAGTACAAAAGAAATTATTGCGATTCCCTACACAGTACCAACTACCCCAGAGTGAGAAATTCGTTGCTGCTACATAACCAAAACCCCGTCAACTTCGAACCACCCAAAGCCATCGACGGAGGGTTAACACAAGCATAAACTCAATCTTCCCAAATGCTGGAAATTCCTCTTCTATGACTTTATTAAAAAATAAAACATCTTTTTAGTACTCAGTGCCCATGCCAACCCAGTTTATGTTTAAAATTTAGGCGCTGTGTTAAACTATTAATTGTTCCAAAATTTTCTTCACGTGAGAAACAACGCTAAACTGAGTCTCAACTAAGGCAAATATTAGAATTTATCACTTGTGGCGTGATCCAATCCCACTTCGTTTTCAGCTTGCGAACAATAACTTGAAGATATGTTCCAGTAGTGTGGGTGCAAAAATGCCGAGTGCAAAACAATTGCATGCAACATTGCTGGAAAAGGTGCGCAAGGGCCAGAAAAAAAGGTAGGGGTAGGGGTGCCAAATCTCAAATTAAAGGGCGAATAGAGCCTAGCATACCCAACAACACCCTACCTCAATCCTACAACCATCCACCATCAGCACAATAATGAACTTTAGCGACCACCAGCCGTACGATGCCAGAATATTCAAGTTTATTTGTAGATGTTTATTTATTTCGTGTAACGTTGGTTAACGTCGGTTTTTCTTCCGCCCGTATTGTTTATTCTGATGAAGATCAAGCTTGTCACTCCACCTTAGACCTACAGTTTAACGTGGAATCCGAACCACGTCCCACCAGCAGCCCAGTGTCTTAACTACTAGGCTACCAAGGGTACCTATTTATCTACCAACCAATTTTTTTATTGTATGGAAGGATGAACAGCTGGGTTTTGTTGCGCGCCGCCTGCCGTCACCGGGTCTCGATCCCAGGGCCGATGGATTCGTAGTCAGCGACGCTAACCACTACACCACCGAGGCGCATCGTGTACTTTAAATAAATTATTTTATGTATTAACCATGCTTTGACTATATATATATATATATATATATATATATATATATATATATATATATATATACACACACTGCATATATACTTATAATGAAACTATCCATACTATGGACTTCAGCATTACAATGTACATCCTCTTCATAGCATTTATGTACTTACCATTATAAATTTAAAAAAATATATACTCTATATATTTATAATGAAACCACCCATTCTATGGACTTTTGCGTTACACTGTACTGCGTCTTCACAACATTTATATACTTCTTTGCACCCATCACTTGCAAGATACCACCGCTGCAGGGGCACGTTCCATATAAGTAAATCTCACATCTTCACCTCTTTTTAATATACCAACAATAGACATTTTCGAATAAAGGATAAATAAAACACACATATGCACATTTGTTTATTAATAATATTTTTAGGTGAACTTACAAACAATTATAAAATTAATTTGATATTGTACATATAGGTTATATAACACAATCAACATAAATTAGAAATAGGAATACATACAATATTCAGTAACTTGTCAACACCACACTTTTTATCAGTATACTTATAATAGAGTATGCGCAGGACAAATCATAAATTAATTAGTTATTTTGTTAATACTTGCATCATAAAATTAGAACACAATCTCTCTTTTCACCTTCTACCTCTTTATGAGTAGAGTAAACTCACTTTATATCAGAAATAGCCAAATCATTGTTACTTTGCACGATGCAGTCCATTCTATTTACAGTATAAATAAAGACCCATTTAATGTATGAGGGAATCTTTATTCTACATACATACCCTTAAGCTCATTTAGGATTGTTTTTGTTCCTATTTTACAATTAGGAGTAACACTTTATGAGTTTTAATCCGTGGCCGGTTATTATTAAATGTTATTGAATTATTTTGTTAAAATATTAAATTATGTTAAATTGACAGTTATAGACGCTTGACGTAAAAACATAGATACCTTTTTTAAAAAAATTTATATCGATAATACTATATAAAATGTTTATATATATATATATATATATATATATATATATATATATATATATATATATAATATATACAGGGCGTCCCAAAAAAATGTATACACACTTTAAATATTTATAAAGGCAGTGTTTATTAAAATACATTTCATTTTCAAAATGTAATAGAATCTACAGACATTATTTAATTGTTTTGTCAACGCCTGTTTTCAAACTGACGTCCGTTCTGGTCCAGGCACTGCTGATAACGCGAAGCAATGGAATCGCAAACATCACGAAACATTTCGTTTGGTATTTGTGTGCATTCTCATTCAATGGCTGCTCTCAATTCAGCGACTGTTGCAGGTTTTATAGCGTAGACTTTGTCTTTTAAGTATCCCCATAAAAAAAAGTCTAGTGGTGTGAGGTCTGGTGAACGCGGAGGGTATTCTACGAAACCCCTTCGTCCAATCCACATCCACATCGTGCCAAGTACCACTCGCAATACTCCACTCTTCGGTCCAGATCATCTTCATTAATAGCATGGACTAATCTTGGAATGTAACTTTTCCATTGACAGCGCTTCAAAATGCGTTGGACAGACGATTCTGAAATTCCTACTTCACGACTCGCTGCCGCACAGATTTTCTTGGACTTTGGTGATACGTTTCCAGTACTCTTTCTTGCTTTGTGGGGCTTGTCGATGTCCGTGGTCTTCCGGAACGCTTCTTGTGGACATTCTGAACAGTTCCATCGGCTTCAAACTTATCTCTAATTCGAGTGATGGTAAGTCGCGTTGGTGGATCTGTTTGAAACTCCCTCCTAAACTGTCTTTGCACTTCAACTGCGTTTTCACACTTCCAGTAGCATTTCATTTTAGAATGAATTTCCTTTGTTCAAAGCTTAGTCTGACTGCCATTATTAATTCTAATGGGTTTAACTTGGAAAGAAAGAAACATCAATTGAGCTATCAGCTGTTAAAGTGTGTATACATTTTTTTGGGACGCCCTGTATATATATATATATATATATATATATATATATATATATATATATATATATATATCTTTCTCGGTGTATATTGTATAATTTAAAACTTTCGTTTTAGACCATGGAATTCACTTTGACGGTGTCCGGCGAATTTGTCTACAACAATTTGTCTACAGATACAATTTATCTACAATAATTTGTCTACAGATACAATTTGTCTAGAGAAACTATTACTAATATTATTTAAAAAAAACAAACATAATTTAAATACGAAAATTAGTTAACTTTTATTATTTAAGTCTTGCGTTTGTGCCTTTATAGTTTAAGCTATTCTGAAACGTTTGTTCGTTTGTTGCCTTTTTTAAATCTTAGTAACTTATGTCTTAGGTTTTCGCACTTAAACTGCAGTCATCCTGGAACTTTTACATTGTTCACTGTTCAGTAACCCACAATGCCTCTTCAATTTATTGATTCAGAGAAAGGCCATAAAAAGTTAGTACACCCTTGACGATTGGTTAGGTTAAGTCATGATTTTTCGTTAGTTTACTGTTAAAACGTACGAAAATATCACGACTTAACCTAACCAATCGTCATTTTTTTAAATAATATTAGTAATAGTTTCTCTAGACAAATTGTATCTGTAGGCAAATTATTGTAGTTAAATTGTATCTGTAGACTAATTGTTGTAGATAAATTGTTGTAGACAAATTGTTGTAGATGAATTGTATCTTTAGACAAATTGTTGTAGACAAATTCGCCGGACACCGTCAAAGTGAATTCCATGGTCTAAAACGAAAGTTTTAAATTATACAATATACACCGATATATAATATATATATATATATATATATATATATATATATATATATACAGGGTGGGCCGTAAGTTTCCATACATAGGAAAAATAAACATTTTTTTATGGACAACCATTTTTATTTATATAATATGCTCTACATGGTTGCCATTGTTTTGAAAACACATTTCAATACGTGTTCCCCACTGTTGATGAACACGCATTAGCACAGTTGACGTTATGCTTGTAATGGCGTTGGTGATACGTTCCTTTAGATGATTTATGTCTCATATCTTTTCCTGATACACCATGGCCTTCAAGTGCCCCCAAAGATAGAAATCAAGGGGGGTGAGATCTGGGGATCTGGGAGGCCACTCCACAGGACCACGCCGACCAATCCAAGCATCCGGAAACTGCTGATCCAAATACCGACGCACGTGAAGACCATAATGAGGTGGAGCTCCATCTTGCTGGAAGTAAACTGGGAAGTTACCTTCCTCGTTTAGCAGGGATGGGAAAATCTCTTCTTGCAACATGTTAAGATACCTTTCGGCATTAAGATTTCCACTGACAAAAATTGGTCCAATAATTCTGTCACCCATATCCCGGCCCACACCATCACTTTACCGGCACCTTGCATCTTCGTCGGACTCAGCCAGTTAGGGTTAGCATTACTCCAATAACGTATGTTTTGCCGATTAACCTCTCCATTGACGTAAAAATTTGCTTCATCAGTAAACAAGATCTTACGTCAAACGCATATTCTTAGGGTATCTGAAACATAAAAACAAACGTTTAATTTTTCCTATGTATGGAAACTTACGGCCCACCCTGTATATGTATGTATATTATATATTATATATATATATATATATATATATATAAACTTTTTATATAGTATTATCGATATAAATTTATTTTAAAAAGGTATCTGTTTTTACGTCAAGCGTCTGTAACTGTCAATTTAACATAATTTAATATTTTAACAAAATAATTCAATAACATTTAATAATAACCTTTAATAACATGTGTCTATTTTGTCATAGAAATATTAATGACAGTCCGTTCGGCAAAACGTCCATCGGCGAATCGACGGGTACCGTTTTAATCAACGACAAGATAGTCAAAAGCCTGCTCGAGTGCACGTTCGGTTCTTATTACTCCGTTATGAAATGACAAACTATCAGGTTGTAACATAAATTCTGCTCGATTAGAAAACGGACGATAGACAACAGAATAACCTCAAGATAATGTGAAATAGTTTTAGAAATGTTGCAAAATACACACGGCGACAGGTTCGCACAGGTTTTATCACGATACAGAATGACTTAGGCTAGTGTAGGATTAGACTAATGCAGTGGTTCCCAAACTTTTTTTGCCGCGGAACCCTTTGACATTATTTAAAAAAGCGTGGAACCCCTACCTATATTCAAGAATATTATAAACCACAAATTGTGGGATAAAAAGAGAACTTATTTATATTAAAAAATAAATTAAAAAATTCGAATAAAAAACACCTTAATTTTTGTAAATTTGTACATAATTAGTTTAACAAAAATGAAATGAATACCTAATGGGAAGAATGTTTCTGCTTCTTAGACTCCAGTATCCTCTGGAAATTTGGTTTAATGTTGGATAATTGAATTCTCATATCTGGTGCAGCATCCAGTCTGCTGCAATATTCTGTTTTCGTGCTCGCATATCTTGAAAATCCTGATTCACACAAATATGTTGTTGCAAATGGCAATAGCACTCGTATGGCTCGTTTTGATAATTCCGGATATTCGTCACTTAAATTTCCCCAGAAAATAGCTACCGGAACTTCTTCAAACTTGGCCTTTAACTGAGTATCTGAAGTAATTTCTATTAAATTTTCATAATCCACTGCTAGAAATCCTGTTGGCTTTTCTTTAACTTTGAATGGATTCTGTACCCAGTAATGGTCTTTGTTCTTCAAATTTGGAAAATACTCAATTAGAGATTCTGATAAGCTGTTGAGATGAATTTTAATATCATTGAGGATTTCAACATCTAATTCCACTTCGGATTCTTGGAGAAAGTCACTAAGAAGCGGAAAACAGTCAAGAGTATTTTGTTCCACATCTGAGATCCAGTACTGCAATTTACGTGATAAAGATACCATTTTATCTTGAGCTTGAAAAATGTTTACTTCTTTCCCTTGCAGAGATAGACATGTTTCATTCAATTTTGAAAAAATATCTGCTAAATATGCAATCCTTGCTAGCCATGCCATATTTGTTAATCTGTCAGATAATCTAAATTTATGATCAATAAAATAAGACAACAATTCTCTCCTCAATTCAAACATTCTCACAAGAACATTTCCTCGTGAGAGCCACCTAATTTCTGTATGTAAAAGTAGAGTGTTATGAAGACTACCCAGATCTTCACACAAGGCCTTAAAAATTCGTGATTGCAATGGCCGAGATTTAATAAAATTGATAATCTGCACTGCTTCGTCCAAAACTATCTTTAATGAAGCTGAAATCCTTTTTGTCACTAATGCATATCTGTGAAGAATGCAGTGATTACTGTTGCAGTTTTTTGCAACATTCTTGATTCGTGTTACAGCGCCAGCTAATTTTCCTGTCATTGCCTTTGCTCCATCGCTGCATACTGAAATACATTTTCAAAGCCTATATCATGCGTTTTCATAAAATTATCAATGCAATTAAATATATCATTTCCTGTGGTATGCAATTCTAAACTTTTGCAGAAAAGCAAATCTTCTTCAATTTTCTTATTAGTCATATCTAGCAAACACAAGTAAAATTGCTACTCCAGCAACGTCTGTGGACTCATCTATTTGTAATACATAAGCATCACATACACGCAATCGTGAAATAAGTTAATTTTGAATGTCATTAGCAATATCATTAATACGTCTTGACACCGTATTGTTGGAAAGAGATACAGCCTCAACTTTCTGAACAGAATCTTCATTAAACACGCAAGATATTATCTTTTAATAAAGGTTTTATAAGTGCTTCACCAATAGTATGTGCCTCACCAGCAAGAGCAATGCGGTAACATGCTTTATATGACGCTTCTGTTGCATTTTCATTGTCTGTTTTACATTTTTTTAATAAGACACTTCTAGAGCTATTCAGACTTTCAAGTTTTCTTTCAAAAAAAGAAATATCTTTATTTTTAAAAGTCTGATGGTTTGTTTCCATATGTCTCTGTAACTTTGCTGGTGCTAAAGAACTGTTTGCTAATATTTTGTTACAAAGTAAGCAAAGGGCATCTGGGGCTTCTTCGTCACCAATACTAGTAAAACCATATAACAAATAATTAGGATCATATTTACGTTTTTTCATAGATGTCTGCACAGAATCGGAGGAAGCAGATTTCTTTTTTGTGGATTAATCACACTAGAAGTTGGTGGTTGTGCAGCTTCTGCAATTTCTGTATCTTCTATAGATGCTTTTGTTTCACTAGTTTCTGCATTACTAGTAATTTCAGTTTTTTACGAAACCCATATTTTAACCATCGATCCATTGAAGGGTTAATTTCACGAATTTTGAAATATTACAATTACGAAAAATGAATAAAAAAAAGTTCTAACCAAATTAATTCACAGAGGACAACGATTTCAAAGATTGCACTAACGAAGTGTTTATCAAGTAGGCCTAGTAGGTAGAGGCAAGCAACGTTGCTGCACAATCTTCTGCACTTTAATTATCGTTAGGCTTCACTTAGACCTGTTAGCGTCTTGTAAACAGATGCACAATATCCCATGTAAACATTAGGAAAATACTGATGTTTTTACTGCGCATTCTGCTGCAGTTAATAAAGTCCTTTTGTATAACCACCTCAGATCACTTCACTTCCAAAGCTTACAAAACAAACTGATAACGCACGCTCGAGTCGAGTACCTCGACTACTATAGAAATAGATTATGACAAGTTCAAAACATGTTGGCTACGTCTCCAAACGCAGTTTACATCATTTTACATGCAGATTATGTACTAATATTAATAAATGTTTTCCATTAATGATAATTTAGTTGCTATTTATGGAAATTTTCTTTTAAAAAGTAAATCAAATACGCAAAACATGATAAGTATGGCCAAAAAAAATTGGCAACTCTTACAGAGGGCGCTGCTGTTACGTTCGAAATGTTTCGTTCAAGCCTATTGCCGTTTCTAAATATTTCGCTCAAACCATACTTATGCTTTATTTTCCTTCGTGCAAAATTTCAATTTTTCTCGCTAGACTTATTTTTTTGAAAATGAGTAATTTATATTTTTTTTAAATAAAATATTTTTATTTTAAACTTTAGCTCGCGGAACCCCTGAATTTTTTCGCGGAACACACTTTGGGAACCACTGGACTAATGAATATGTTCTCTGGTGTTTTTCATACAGTTACAACGCCACCCCCTACGATATTACAGTAAATGAAAAAACATGGAGCCCACGAAAGAGCATATTCGACATGTGATGCTGTATGAGTTCCATAAAGGACCTAACGCAAGTGAATCCGCAAGAAACATTCAAAGAGTTTATGGAAATGATGTTGTGAGTGAATGGATGTGTTGGACCAAATGAGTTAGATGAAGAGTTGCTGAAAGCGACATTGGAGGAAAACCCAACGGTAACTGTAAGAGAACTTGGCCTGCAACTCGGCGTTAGCCATATGACCATTCAGCGTCATTTGAAGCTGTTAGGAAAAGTAGTGAAGGTTGGAAAATGGGTTCCGCATAATTTGTCACAAGCGAATCTTCAACATCGAATCGATATTTGCACATCACTGCATTCTCGGCAACTTCAAGAACCGTTTTTGAATCGGATCGTCACTGGGGATGAAAAATGGGTCCTCTATAACAATATTAAGCGTCGACATCAGTGGCTTAGCCGTGAAACAAAGCCTGAACCTCAGGCAAGGAATGGACCCCATCCAAAGAAAATTTTGCTATGCGTTTGGTGGGATATGCAAGGAATTATTCATTTTGAGCTTCTGCCAGATAACCAAACAATCACAGCTGAAGTCTACTGCCAACAACTCCAACGATTGAAGGTGGCATTACAAGGAAAACGTCCTGCATTAATTAATCGCAGAGGTGTTCTACTCCACCAGGATAACGCGTGCCCTCACACTGCTCGAATCACCAGTGCCCTCATGCACCTTATTCTCCGGACATCGCACCTTCAGACTACCATTTATTCAGAAGTCTGCAACACCACGTAGATGGACAAAAGTTGCAATCCAGGGAAGCTATCGAAAACGAAGTGATCACTTTTTTTAATTTGAAACCAAGGGATTTCTTCGAACGTGACATAAAAAAACTTTTCTACAGGTGGGAGGAGGTTATAGAAAAAGAAGGGAATTATATTGATGACTAATTTCTCATTATGTCATTTAATTTTTGTTGTGAATAAACTAAAAATTCGAGCAAATTTGTCCTTATAAGTCCTTTAATTTTTGTTCTAAATGAATTAAAAGATCGAGTAGAATATATGTTACAACCTTATATATTGAATGAGCCCCAAACGTTCGTTTATCCCCTTTTCACCAGTTTTTTAACCTAGTATAGTTCAGGGTTCATATCGGTGTGTGAAGAAGTCTTCTAAGTCTTGAGAGCTATTGTACCTTATAGAGTATATTGAAATACATAATTGTTGTGGATGAATGGTGAATGCGAGGGAGGGTTTGTAGCGTTCTAATCCCGGGTCCCAAACCGAATGATACTTCTCGCGCGAGGTGTCTTCTAAATATTCTCCAAGTTCCAACCCGTTCTTTTCGTGTTCGTCTCTGCGCTTCGTGAAGTCGTCGAGCAGAACTGTATAAGCATTAGGGCGGATCGAAAATGAGGTTTTTAAACTTCTTTTCGAAATTCAAATATGGCTAGTGCGGAAAATATGTGGGTGCTATAGATAATGACTGTGCATAAATATTAGTCCTGCGAAATTATATCTTCAGGTGCCACAAAGCCGTCGAAAAAAGTGAAATATAATGATTTTCTTATATTCTGCATTAGTACAATAACTGAAACTTACTTGTTATTATTATATATTAAGTGTTCCAATTACCAAAATAGTTACTGAATTACGCAGCTCTTAGTTTATTTAGATCAATGTTCTTTTGATTAATGATCTAAATAATCCAGAACTCACCACGAGGAGGTGGCTGCGTGTCGAGCTCCACCCATGCCCTCCCAACCACCCATCCTTGCGCATGTTTTTTTCTATTAACGTTTTATTTAAACTTTATATTCAGCTTTACTTTCGAATGATGGCATTTTTTTACGTGACTGAAGTGTTGATCTTATGAAGCCATCTCGCGCGTTCAATCCAGATACTTTTGATGATGCTTCAGTCACTAATTTTACCATTCTTTCTACTACTTGTGTATGACAAGGGAATTTCTGGAATGGAGGGGTACTCTTGTTTTCTATGAATTCTTCAATCTCATTTTCTGTCAGGTGTCTTGTCACAGGTGGTTCAGTGACAATGCATTTTTGCCAATTAATTAAATCAGTAGCTTCAAATTGAATAACAGGTACTGTGAAACGCCTCACAACTTTTTCCTTGTTTGTTTGCCTTGCTTTCTTTATTCGCCTCCACGCTAATTCTCTTATGGCGCTGCGGTCATCATGAATCATTGATGCTAGAATATTTTCTGGATTTGCAAAAAATGCATTTCTTTGTATGACAGGGTTTACAATATCCTTTACTTCGTCATTGAGTGTTCTTGTTAGTTCAAAAGTTTTGAAAACATGTTTTAAGCCATTGACAAAAGACGTACTTTGCTTAATAGAAAACCACATTGGGATGTAGACCTTCATTATAAAAGAAGCAATGTTCATGAGGTTCTCAGATGGACTTACAGTTGAAACGTATAGACGAAGCAAACGATTTGCTGTAATCAGCCATCGTGAATGTGCCATTTTGCCTGGACTACGATGAGCAAGATCTGGAGAGCAATATCCCTTTGTTATGGCCTGATGAATATCAATTAGATATTTTTGGTCGGTGCTAAGATCTTCACAGTCTACAGTTGGTTCCTCAGCATCAATCCTTTCAAACTCGACAATAGGAAGACTCTCACAGTTCTCTAATTCCCTGCCAATAGGACCGGTGAATCCGCGGGGGCCAGATTTTTCCATCCAGCTTTGCAACTAAATGGCGTAATGGCAATTCATTGGCATGGAGCTGGCACACTAAATGTTGAACTGGCTTCTTCAGCTTCAATTCTATAAGCCTTATAACGCCTCCCTTTTCTCCAGTGTTGACTGCTGCACCATCGCATCCAATGGCAACAAGGTTTTCCAGGTTCATGTCATTATTTCCAATATACTCAAACATTCCTTTACATATTTCTTCAGCTGATCCAGAATTCACAGAATAATGGCCCAAATAATCTGAACCAGGTTCTCTCACTAAAGTGATATGTTCTTCTGTTACCTTCTTCTGATATACTTTGGACTCTTTTTTTTCTTGGAAGAGTGTAGAATCTTTTCGACCATCAAAATAGATTCCTCTGATTGGGACCTGATTTTGATCTTTCATAATTTCTGATCTCTTCTTTTGTCTTTCTCTTCTGATTTTACTCCTATCCACTACTTCAGATGTATTGTCAATAGAAACCTCCAATATCTTGCAATACTGCACTAACAATGAATGCTGCAGCTCGATCTGAAACTGCAGTCCTGTCACAAGCAGTAGCCACTGAAGGTAGATTTGTAGTTTTCCTTTTCTTGAATAATTGTTCTTCAGGTTGTTCGAGCTTTCTCTTCGAGCTAACTGGCTCTGGAAATGTATCGTCTGATATTTCGCCAGATTCACTTTCACTATTTGATGTCGATGATGATAATTCAACATTTGTATCCTGCAATTTCTCCTGTGAAGATTCTTTGGTGAGCCTCACAGCTTCTTTTTGCTTTCTTAGCAACGTAGATGCTTTTTTCTTTGAGAGTGTAATATCTACTCTATCAATAAACAGTTTTCTTTCACTCCTTTGATCTAAGAGGAACGTCACTTCTTCCTTTGGAACCGTTTTTTCTTTGGGACAAGAACATTGTGTTAGTACTTTGCATTTGCACGCTGCAATGTCAAAAAGTTTCGTGTGTGCTTCTTTTTGAACATATCAATCTTTGCTTTGTAAGCTTCAGAATTTTTTCTGCTTTGGTATGGCTTCATAATGACACGATACTTTTCGTGGTAGCTTCTGAACATTGTTTCAATTCGCCTGTCTGACAGAATTGGGACGGAAGCACTTTCCCAAATTGTTGTCAATTTATCAACAACTTGTTCTAATATTTGAGATATTGAAGGATCTTTATTAGTATTCTGTTTCAAATCGTTTCTTACAAACAAGTAATATTTAAAAACTCCTTCGTATGTAGGAAGATTCCTGTGCCACAAATCTTCCCCCATACCAAACATGGGGGCACTCAGTTGAGGCCCTGGTTGATTTTGCACAAACTCGAGACATTTTGAAAGTATACAAATCTGAAAAAGAAAGAGCTAATATCAATTATACGTTAATTTCAGTTAATAGTACACGGCAAACTTAGGGCAACACAATACAGAAATGCAAAATATATAAGAAATATAGTTTAGACTATCTGAGTAACGCCAACAACAGAACACCCACCTGCTACGAGAGCGACAGCTACACTGAACCGAGGTACTCACGTGACAGCTGAGTGAGCTGACTATAGAAAACTGTTTTTAGACAATAGAAACTTTTTTTAAAGGTTGACTGAGCTATTTTTATACAAGTGTGAATAAATTCTTGTCTATTGTGCATCGTGGACTCTTCTGTAATTATTGGTTAAAATCTGCTTTTTTCAATTTTTTTCAATATTGAAGGTCATTGTGGCACCTGAAGATATTAATGTTATGATTTTAAATTTATACCAGCTTATTTCCTCACTACTCCACACATTTTCCATACTAGCCAATTTGAAAATTCGAAAAATGAGTTTTTCACTCCGCCCTAATAAGCATGTTCGAGGATTTTTTTTTTATTTAAGGAGGGGGCTAAGGGCGAGCGCCCGCAAGAGAAACCCCTCCACAGAAGAAGGAGAGAGCCAAAAACAAGGTCTCCAAGGCTCAATGATGCCATTTTTCTTTTTTTTTAATATAAATTTTGAAAAGATTGTGTAATGGGTAATATGCATGCATGTGTCGTGAGGAATAGAGGGAGAAGTGTGTGTTTGAGAGCATGCTCGACTGCTCACGGGGTAAATGAGACAGGGAAAGAGATCAGCTGTGGACGACAGTGACAGGAGAAAGTGGAGTTCCAGCACTCCCTGTCTCCTGCTTAATATCCCCCCTGGAGTACTTACCTGGTCGATTCGTGTCAACAATCTCCTACAAAATAGTGCATGTCACCAATACGAGCATCTAATAAAAGCTTCAGTTTACGGAATGTTGCTATTTCAAGTAATCTGTTGAGGGTGAAACGACGACGAGTAGATACAAGGCCGTTATTAACTCTACTCTTCCACATTAGACGTACATCGGAGCATGGTTGAGATGCATCACAGTTCACACTTAACATACAAATAATAGAGTATAAGAGTACATTACTAATCATCACTTTTGCTGCACTCATACCTGGTATTTTATAATTCTCCTCTGCTCACTTCTCAACTCTCATAAAAAATTTACCCATTTCATCAATATTCATATAAATACTATTACGTTTTGCGTAGTCCGTACCTCTATATTTTGTTTCAAGTACATAATTAATTGCGCCACTGCTACGTTTAAACACACTCACTGATTTGTAAAGGATTACATCGTATTGCGCGTTAAGAATGCTGCTGAGAGATTGCTCCATATTTCAAAGCTATTGAAGAATAGGGACCCCAGCCCTCTTTAGTTAGGCTTATAAGGCTAACTAACAAAAATATCACGACCTAACCTAACCAGTCGTTAGGCTAACTGTACGCCCTTGACGATTGGTTAGGTTAGGTCATGATATTTTCGTTAGTTATCTTTATAAAGCGAACTAAAGAAGGCTGGGGTCCCTATTCTTCAATAGCTCCCATATTTATTTATTTCTTGGTGAGACTGCGAGGAGAGTACGTCACGATGTTTCAAACTCAGAACCCGTTGTGAGGCGGTACAGAATGTTTATCCCCAGATCGTGAGTCTGGACTGGTGGTGAGTCATACGCCTTAGACCCTGCATCGCAGTTGTAGCAAGGAAATGATGCGAATCATGTAAGGATATGTACCAACATGAAAAATGTAGATTCGGTGTAATTCAATTAACACTGAGGGGCTCTATTTGAGAAATAGACGTGCCCATACTCTTCCACTTTGGGTGATGAAAGGTATTTATCACTAAATTCTAATTGGTTAAGTTGCAGAAAATAGAAGGCAATAATTAATAGGGATGAGTCATGGTGGACTAATTTAAATATATAATTATTTAATATTTAAATATTTTTTACTCACGAACGTCCTCACAATGACAACCAGTGTTTTGTCACCAGACCAGACCAGTGCCTCTTACTACATTTACATCTTAACCCTTTAACGATGGATGGTACCTTAAGGTCCACCAGAAATATAAATTGTACTACAATGCCTCGTTTCTATAAATGTTTCTACGTGTTTATATATAGATGTCATTTAGTTGTCGGGAAAGGAACCCAAAATGTGTATCATTTCAGTGACTAGTTACTAAAATATTTAGTTTTCAATAACAATAAAACCTATACGTTCTGGTAACAAGAGTGACCGCATATGCTGCGGACTCGTCCGTAAAGGGTTAAGGGAAATCACTGTTTCTATCGCGATAAATAAACACTAATGTACTTAAAGAGTAGTCATCCTTTACACTGAATTAGGTATTCAGAGGTTTTGACTCCCTAGGTTTTCAATCAAGCTTCCCGTCTCTCGTAATGGGTTATCATTCGAAAACACCCAGTGCTCTGTAACCAAACCACATCACCACCTCCTACTACAGGATGTTCGAAAGGTCCCGTCACCCCCTACAAAATGTACATATTGTAATACCAATTTTATTTTTGTGTGATTAATTGTATTTATATGTGGTAGGTGTAATTTAAGAAACAAGTCACCAGCAACAATTACTTTAATTACTGTAAATACAGTTACTAATTAAGAATCAAGCCGTTCACAGGCTTCATATCGTTTCTGCATGTCTGTATCGCTTAATTCATTAACAAATGACGGGCGGTATGGTTTCATGCCGAGATCTTTTGTCATGTGATCTCTTATTGTGGACATGGGGACTGCAAGTTCTTGTGATCGTTTCCGAAGTGATTTTTTTCGGTGAACGAGCCACCGATGCAATCACACCTTCGCATTGTTCTACTCGCTTTGTTGGTCTTCCCGACCGTGGTCTGTCCTTGATGGAGTCAGTTTCAAACAGCTTTTTCTCCCAGCGTAATACCGTATTGTTTGTTGGTGCAGCATTATTGAATCTTGTGTTGAAATCATTCTGGATATCATGCATCGTTTTGCCAGTATGTGACCTTTCATGAGCCCATGTGTTCATCGCTATCCTTTCCTCCAGAGTGTAAGTGGACTGGTCCGCCATTGTTCACACAACTCTAATACCTGGAAAAAAAAAAAATGGGATCAAGTAAAGATAAGCACCCCCAACCTCTTTTAGTTAGCTTTATAAGGCTAACTAACGAAAATATCACGACTTAACTTAACCAAACGTTAGGTCAACTGTACGCCCTTGACGATTGGTTAGGTTAGGTCGTGATATTTTCGTTAGTTAGCCTTATAAAGCTAACTAAAAAAGGGTAGGGGTGCTTATCTTTACTTGATCCAAAAAATGTTAATGAATCACATATAAATTCAATTAATCACACAAAAATGTACATTCTGTAGCGGGTAACGGGACTTTTCGAACACCCTGTACATTTAAAACAAAAGAAAATCGGCCACTCTTTATGCTTAACTAAAAATGACACCCCCAATTTAACTGCCCTTTAATGCAAATAGATGCTACTAAAATACTAATCCAAACTGTTCTTAAACATATTAACTGAAGTGCTTGCCACAACCCCAGCGGGTAGGTTATTTCACCTCTCGACTATCTTATAGGTAAAAAAGCCCCTAACCCCTTATTTTTAAACCATTGTTTCTAGTTGTGTGTGTATCGCTCAACTTAAAGAAATTCCCATAATTTACCTTATATAAATAATTAAAAATTTTGAACACATGAATTAATTCGCCTTTTAAGCGCCGTGTTTCAACCTTATACAAATTCAGCTCTGTGAGTCTATCTTCGTATGGTTTATCACAATGTTGGAATAAGCTTTGTTGCACGGAGCTGAACTTTTTCTATCATTTCTATATCCTCACTCATATAGGGCAAGCAAAACTGTACAACATATTCCAGGTAATGCCTAACAAGTGATTTATATAATAGAAAAACAATACCTTTCGATTTGTATTTAAAATTACAAGAAATGAAACCACTATTCTATTAGCTTTACTTGCTCGCGACTGAACATTGTTTTGATAACTTTAAATCTTTAGTAAAAATGACACCTAAATCTTTTTCCTCAGAGGCTTCATTTAACATACTCTTTCCAATAGTGTAGTTAAATTTACTGTTGTGGTAACCTATATGCATGACTTTACACTCATCTCCGTTAAATTTCATTTCCCACTTATTAGCCGACTTTACCAAATTATTAAGATCGCGCTGTAAGTTCTCTCTATCCAGTAAACTAATTGCTTTACCCGAAATTTTAGTATCATCAGCAAATTTAGAAGTTTTACTCACTAAAGTGACATCAAGATCGTTAATGTATACTGTATTATGAAAAGGACTGGTTCCAAAACGGACCCTTGCGAAACACCGCCTGTTAGTTAAATATTGAAACATTAATTACCATGCTAACTATCAGGTCATCCCATAAGTAATGTTGTTTTTTAGATCGGAATTTGAAGGACAAAAAAAAAATCAACCGAAAATTTTTAATCTAGTATATATTTTCCATCGGAAACAATGACACTCTGCCAACGTCCTACAAGCTTTTCAATGCCATGTTTATAAAATTCAGGCGGTTTTGAGGCAAAAAACGTACAAAGACTGGTGTGCAGGTCATCTAAAGAAGTATACTGTTTCTCGTCAAGATAGTTTTGCAGACTCCTGAAGAGATGATAATCTGAAGGCGCAAGGTCTGGAGGATGTGGAAGTTTTTCCCACCCAAGCTCCTCAATTTTTGCAGAAGTGATCCGAGCGGTATGAGGACGTGTGTTGTCGTGGTGGAACACGATTCCTTTCCAATTAACCAAAGGTCTCTTTTCTTTTAGTGCAGTGTTCAATCGATCCAGTTGTTGACAGTAGACTTGAGCGGTGATTGTTTGATTGTGTGGTAAGGTTTCAAAGTGTATTATACCACCTTTATCCCACCAAACACTAAGCAATACCTTCCGAGGGTGAAGATTTGGTTTTGGCTGTGGTGTCGCTGGTTCTCCGGCACAAACCCACTGTCGACGGCGCTTAACATTCTGGTACAGTATCAACTTTTCATCACCAGTCACTAAACGGTGCAAAAACGGATCTTGGAGTTCACGGGAATGAAGAGCTGTGCTAATGTTTACCCGCACCCTCAGATTGTCGACCGACAATTCATGTGGCACCCATTTTCCTAACTTAGGCACTTTCCCGAGTTGTTGCAAATGTCGATGGATGGTGGACGGGGATGAATTGAGTTTCTGGGCCAATTCTTCGACAGTTGTTGAAGTCTTCTTCAAGTGCGGCTAACAGCAGGTCATCATCAAACTCAGCAGGGCGTCCAGAGCGTGCTGCATCTGTCAAACAGCAGTCACCACTCCTAAACTTTTGAAACCATCTTTGACATTTCCTCACATGCAGAATATCGTTGCCATAAACGTCCTGAATGTTTCGCGTTGCTTCAGTAGCACTATTCCCTTTTTTGAACTCGTAAAGCATTAAATGCCTGATATGCTCTTCTGATACCGCCATGTTTATGAGGGGTTCACATAAAGCAAAACACACGTCTTCACTGGTCAAGGTCTGTAAAGTATGTAGCGAAACACGATAGATCTCCTCTTAGATATAACCTTCGGAAAATTTATGCTTAAACCTAGTAGGACTAGTTTAAACTTAATCTATCGTAAAAAACGACATTGCTTATGGGATGACCTGATATCTTAACCTTAGATGCCTTGACCTTCACATATTTTGTTTTATTTTACCAGTTATTATTATTTTTTGTTCTGCTATATAGAATTATAGATTAATTTATTATGATCGAAACAAGAGTATATAGGCATATAGTTCAATTTTGTTAAGAAAATAAGACGGTGGATACAGAGTTATAGCTTGTATGATCTGATTGCTACAACGAATATTTATGGTTACGAGGCTAGTGTTATGCATGCAAATATTAAATGAAATCTGGCTGCAAAATTTATGAATTAAGTAAATATTTATTTTATATATATATATATATATATATATATATATATATATATATATATATATATGAATAAAACCACGAAGGAAAGGAAACACAAAATGGTGCTCAAGCGCTTTCGTCTAATGACATCCTCAGGAACACTGAAGTATATAAAAAGGTTAAGCCTATATATAGGTTACAGAAAGAAAAAAAGAAAAATAAATAACATACATACACACACACACACATATATATATATATATATATATATATATATATATAATATATATCATATATACAAATACATACATACATACATACATATACAATAAACAGAGAAGTAAAAAATAAAAAAATTAAAAATTAAAACCTTAAAGGATTACCAATGAGGCGTACAGATTGTAAGGAAAAATATCGATTTTTAGCACAAGATCAAATGGATTATAAAAATACAAATTTATACTGGGACTCTGCCGGGTTTTAACACAATGCTGCCTATGGTCAGGTTTCGATAATATAAAAAAAAAAAAAAAAAAAATGCAAATTAAAAGTTAATCGATTTTTAGCACAAGCTCAAATGGATTATAAAAATACAAATTTATACTAGAACTCTGTCCGGGTTTTAACACATTTCTGCCTATGGTCAGGTTTCGATATATATAAAAAATAAAATGCAAATTAAAAGTTAATAAAGTAGAAGACAAGTTTACCAAAGATTTAATGTTTTACACTTCTTATCTAAGTCTGCTTTAAAGGAATTCAACATAACAGGATCGAGTTGAAAAAGACCTTTGCTTATGTTGAAGTTATTTGAAAGTTGGATAATGGCAGACTCAAGAATATTTCTATTAACAATGTTGCTTGAATGGAATAAAACTGAAGCATTATTCCAATCAATACAGTGGGCTAACTCTGACAAATGGACAAAAAGGGCACTGGACAACTGTCCTGTTCTAACGGAATATTGATGCTGTTTTATACGTGTGTGCAAATCCTTTCCCGTCTGACCTATGTAAAAGGAATCACATTGTTTACAACCAATTTTATAGATAATGCCTGAATTATTGGTAGGGCTATTTTTACTATGATATTTTTCACAATATTGTTATATGAAAATACTACATTAATATCCAAAAGTTTAAGTACATTAGCAATGCCTAAAAAGCCCGGGAAAAATGGAAGTACTAAAATTTTTTTTGACAAAGTACGAGTGTTAATATTGACACGATAGAAAGTTCGTTTTGCCTTGTTGAGACAAGATTCCATAAACGCAGATGGATAACACAAATCACTTCCAATACCGTTGATTTTTTCCAATTCGGCATAGATGTATTCCGGACTGGCGATCCTAAGGGCGCGGAGAAACATTGATGAAAATATGGCCTTCTTAATGGGGGTATCATGTCCCGAGTAAAAGTGTACGTAGGACAAATTGTTTGTCGTTTTCCGATAGATACTAAACTTAAAACCTGGGCTTTCCCTATGTACACGCACATCCAAAAATGGGATTGAATTGTCTTGCTCAACTTCTAAAGTAAACTTAATGGAGGGGACTTGATCATTTAACTGAAGGAGGTAGCTATCCAGGTCACGATTCATGGGCCAGATACACAAAATATCGTCGACGTACCGCAACCAAGGGATGCCAACCCCCAGGATTCTCGGAATGTAAGTAATTTCGAAAAACTCCATATAAATATTGGAGAGGAGGGGCGATAAGGGGTTGCCCATGGCCATCCCAAAAACTTGTTGATAATACTCGTTATTGAAAGTGAATTTACAGTCTTTGATGCAAAGCTTAATGAGTTCCAAAACAATGTGTGAAGGTAGTGGCAGGTCATGCTTATGTAATTCTTGGGAGAGAAAGTCAAGCATATCGTCAATCGGCACTTTTGTAAACAATGAACAAACATCAAAACTAATCAATTTATCGTTAGTTTCAGTACGTACATTATTCAATTTTTCCGTAAGATCCATGGAATTTTTTGGCTTGAAACGCCTTCTCAAAGATCATAAGAACTTAATTCCGCTTTTCATGTCCACTTCACCTGCTCTGCCCTACCTTTACGGTCTTATTAAAACCCACAAACCTGGTAACCCTATGCGCCCTATTATTAGCTCGGTGGGCTCTATTACTTATAAACTCTCCAAATGGCTTGTCAAAGTCTTGTCCCCCATTCTCGGAACTATCTCTGATTCACATGTAAAAAATTCCATGGATCTTACGGAAAAATTGAATAATGTACGTACTGAAACTAACGATAAATTGATTAGTTTTGATGTTTGTTCATTGTTTACAAAAGTGCCGATTGACGATATGCTTGACTTTCTCTCCCAAGAATTACATAAGCATGACCTGCCACTACCTTCACACATTGTTTTGGAACTCATTAAGCTTTGCATCAAAGACTGTAAATTCACTTTCAATAACGAGTATTATCAACAAGTTTTTGGGATGGCTATGGGCAACCCCTTATCGCCCCTCCTCTCCAATATTTATATGGAGTTTTCGAAATTACTACATTCCGAGAATCCTGGGGTTGGCATCCCTTGGTTGCGGTACGTCGACGATATTTTGTGTATCTGGCCCATGAATCGTGACCTGGATAGCTCCTCCTTCAGTTAAATGATCAAGTCCCCTCCATTAAGTTTACTTTAGAAGTTGAGCAAGACAATTCAATCCCATTTTTGGATGTGCGTGTACATAGGGAAAGCCCAGGTTTTAAGTTTAGTATCTATCGGAAAACGACAAACAATTTGTCCTACGTACACTTTTACTCGGGACATGATACCCCCATTAAGAAGGCCATATTTTCATCAATGTTTCTCCGCGCCCTTAGGATCGCCAGTCCGGAATACATCTATGCCGAATTGGAAAAAATCAACGGTATTGGAAGTGATTTGTGTTATCCATCTGCGTTTATGGAATCTTGTCTCAACAAGGCAAAACGAACTTTCTATCGTGTCAATATTAACACTCGTACTTTGTCAAAAAAAATTTTAGTACTTCCATTTTTCCCGGGCTTTTTAGGCATTGCTAATGTACTTAAACTTTTGGATATTAATGTAGTATTTCATATAACAATATTGTGAAAAATATCATAGTAAAAAATAGCCCTACCAATAATTCAGGCATTATCTATAAAATTGGTTGTAAACAATGTGATTCCTTTTACATAGGTCAGACGGGAAAGGATTTGCACACACGTATAAAACAGCATCAATATTCCGTTAGAACAGGACAGTTGTCCAGTGCCCTTTTTGTCCATTTGTCAGAGTTAGCCCACTGTATTGATTGGAATAATGCTTCAGTTTTATTCCATTCAAGCAACATTGTTAATAGAAATATTCTTGAGTCTGCCATTATCCAACTTTCAAATAACTTCAACATAAGCAAAGGTCTTTTTCAACTCGATCCTGTTATGTTGAATTCCTTTAAAGCAGACTTAGATAAGAAGTGTAAAACATTAAATCTTTGGTAAACTTGTCTTCTACTTTATTAACTTTTAATTTGCATTTTATTTTTTTATATATATCGAAACCTGACCATAGGCAGAAATGTGTTAAAACCCGGACAGAGTTCTAGTATAAATTTGTATTTTTATAATCCATTTGAGCTTGTGCTAAAAATCGATTAACTTTTAATTTTCATTTTTTTTTTATTTTTTTTTTTTATATATATCGAAACCTGACCATAGGCAGCATTGTGTTAAAACCCGGCAGAGTCCCAGTATAAATTTGTATTTTTATAATCCATTTGATCTTGTGCTAAAAATCGATATTTTTCCTTACAATCTGTACGCCTCATTGGTAATCCTTTAAGGTTTTAATTTTTAATTTTTTATTATTTTTACTTCTCTGTTTATTGTATATGTATGTATGTATGTATGTATTTGTATATAGATATGTATGTATATATATATATATATATATATGTGTGTGTGTGTGTGTATGTATGTTATTTATTTTTCTTTTTCTTTTTTTCTTTCTGTAACCTATATATAGGCTTAACCTTTTTATATACTTCAGTGTTCCTGAGAATGTCATTAGACGAAAGCGCTTGAGCACCATTTTGTGTTTCCTTTCCTTCGTGGTTTTATTCATCATAAATATTTTTCACGTGTTACCTTCGTGAAATAATTTTCATATATATATATATATATATATATAATACACGCAGACCGTGCATGGAACAAGGAACTCTTCTGGGAAATCAAATCCACAGAGTTCCTTGTTCCATGCACGGTCTGTATGTATCATGAAAGAGCCTCAGGGGACCATTCTGAGTTCAGTCCCATATATATATATATATAAGATTATATATATATATTTTTTTTTTTTATTTTTTTTTTTTCATATATATGGTGCTGTAAAAGTCAGGAGTTAAAAGAGCAGGAGAGAATGGATCTTTTCCATTCTATGAACGCCACTATTTTTTTTAAATTACTTTTTTGGTTAAAAAAATTATAATTTGCAATTTATAAATTTTTCAAAAAACTTTTTAATTTATGCATTGATGACCCTTTGATTCCCGACTTCTGCGCCACCCTGAGGGTGCCATTTAAAGAAGATTAAAAGAAAATACCAAATACTTAATTACTGATGTTCAACAAAATAAGAATTAATAGCTCTCGCCAGAGTTTATAAGTTACGTAAGAAATACAGGGTGTCCATAAATTATTCACCCCATTATAAGCCTTAATAAATTCGTTATTATAGGAGCTATCTTAAAACGGTTTGCGACAATTAATAACACAACTCAAGAAATTTTTGTTTTAATTCAGTAAACCTCCACGTGAGCCCCATTGGTAGCACACAGAACATCAAGGCGATAGATGATTTCGTTCCAAACATTAAGAAGCATGTCTTGCGGGATGGAAGCTAATGTCTCTTCAATCCGATGTCTTAATTCTATGATGTTATTAACCTTCTTTATGGAATAGGGCCATCTCGCCCGATCCAACGAGAAGGGAACTTTTCATTGAGGAACCTCTCTTCTAATTCCCCGTGCGGCGGTGCCCCATCTTGCTGAAAGAACACACGGGGCTGCATATCCTCAAGCTGAGCTGCAGCATACCATTGGAGGTTTGGTTTCCCACATCCACAGCACACACACATTGCTTTCTCCTTCACTGTCGCCATTGTGCCACTAGTGGATGTTCTGCGAAATAAAGAAAAAAATTTCTTGTGTTATTAATTGCCGCAAACCGTTTTAAGATAGCTCCTATAATAACGAATTTATTAAGGCTTATAATGGGGTGAATAATTTATGGACACCCTATATAAATAAAATCCCTCATTATTGTACATTATACACTGGTTTTTACCCATAAGTGGAAATAGATAGTTTATTTGACTACAAGCAAATTCATCATTTAGGCGTGAATCACATTTAATAAAAATTTCCCAAAAATCCCTCATAAGAGAAGCCTCTTGACATGCATAGCAAAAACAGCGAGAAGTATTGACCATATACATTACTGTAAATGCTCTGGTGATTATAAGGGTTCGAAACAATGCATTTTTTAAAGAAAATTCGCAATACAAGGATGTTGAAATGGGGATAGACCCATGGAGTCGTAATAATATAGTCGTTGTCTAGGCCTGGTAAGTTTAGATATCCGTACTGAGTATAAGTCCAACTGAACCTTTCTTGCTGAGCAGACTCAACACTTCATCTTTTGCTAATGTACCTATAAAAGTGTTTCGTGTTAAGTAGTCCGTCTTCATAACCGTCTGAACTGTGAGCTTGTTCATTGAAAGTCCGTTATCACCGATCTAAACAAGTCTCCAGTTAAACGTTTCTTAAACTCTATTTTCAAAGCCAAGTGCCCCTATTTTTGAAGCTATAAGTGCGTATGAGCATCTGAGCAATGATCCGCTGAAGGTGGTACATGTTTATTAACCGACATTTCATAAAATTCAATTTCCATTATCAGTGCTAGAAATTTTAAAATATAAAAAGTTAACAAATATAATGAATAAAAATTTCATACAATATATTTATGTACGCATATGATAATAATTTAAAGTTAAAAAGGTATATAAAATGTAGAGAGGTAAGACAACAGTTGAACTATACAAAAGTTAAAAGGTGAACGAATATTAAAAACAAATCTTTCAGGGTTATTATACGGTGTGTGTCGGGAGGGGGGGGGGGGTAATCTGATTGTATAAAGGTTGGGAATGGTTGAGTGTTGAAGTATTCATGTTAGAATTGTCCAAAAGCCGAAGAGTGATAGCGGATTTCTTTTGCAGTGATGAACCAGAAGAGTTACTGTATCTTGCTATATTTAAGTCGAAAGCAGAACTATAGTCGTTGATGGTTGGTTTCGTACGAAGGATATATAGGGATTCGAGGATGCGGAGGTCGGTTAGTTGGTATGCTGAGTTGATAATTGTAGTGAAAAAGCTCTCTTTCTTATTTGACTTTTTAATTATAATCGCTCTTTCTTCTATTCTCGCTCTTTACTCTCTTTCTACTCTTTACTCTCGTTTTCGCCGTGTCTTATAGACGCGGGTAAACGGGAAGCGTGGGCAGCATTAAGATTTCGAACAACAAAGGGACCAGGAGAAATTACAAAACGATCATTACTATTTACTGAGTTTTACTTACGCTGAAACATTTTGAACAAACCGGGTAAAACGAGTAAAGTGTTGAAGACGTAACATTAGTTTTGATTATATCGTCATCCACTGATATCCCTATTCCGACATCATTACAACCTAGTGTACCAAGGAATGAGTTGTGAAAGGCTCCTGAACACTGGAATTTCATCATCAGTAGAGTATTCCGTTCTCATAATTCTACCGACTAGTCTTCAAGTCAAAATATTCAAACTTAAATGAGGAATTTTTATATTTGCCTGAAACAGTGTTGGGGCTGACTAGTGCTACAAGTATTTTCTGCTGTAAACTTTCCAACACCACGTTATCAAACTGTTTCGTGGATAAATGAATTGTGACAGTAAACATTTTCAGTTGGGTACGTTTTATAGGATATTTAGCCGTTGATTTCAACAAAAAAAAATTCAATCTCTCTTTGTTTAGAAGCTGCAATTTTTACAAGACAGACACTGAGATATGTCTGAATAATGTGTCCTCAGCCATGTTTAAGCATACCTCGGGGACCGTCCGTGTAATTTTAATCTTCATGTCAACCCCGATGACCAGAAGTCTCTGTTGGAATGTGTAATCACAGTCTAGGTGGACGGAACAATCGAAATTATTTTTATTTGATTTTTAAAACTTTTCTTTTACATCTTTTTCTGTTTCAGATGTATAATACCCTGAAGCTCGCAAATGGGTTCCCTTGGCTTCTTTTGAATAATTTAGAACATTTTCTAGGTATAATGATAATAATTGGAACTTGTGGAGACATTCACTTGGTTTAAATACACGTCACACTGACTGATCATCATATGCAAGATATTAGTTTCAGGGTAGACTGGATAATCATCCTCACAATCTGTCCAGTCAGAGTGTGCTATTCGGTCTTTTGTTTACATATATATGTTACTCGGGTATTAAATTAATAAACCTGCGCTGCGTATAACGAACTTTATAGGAACGGCCCACGACCCAATTGTTACGGAGTCTTCTATAGATGTTTTAGTAGGTGGGATGCTAAAATGGTCGAGTTCCGATTTACGACATTCGACGCTGTGTGAGTGAGCTAGATGAGACATGTCGAATTCTTGGGAATGATTACTTGGCCCTACCTCACACTGTAGAATCACAAATACCTATGAGAGATAATTGTACAAGGATTACATTTATATTAGTTAAAAAATCAATCACAGGTCTAATGCGTTTCGAACATGTCTGTTTTTTTAGAATTATTTCTTTTTCATTTTATGCCTCGTAATGGCGGCTGCTTCTTCTTCACTTGACGTTTCCTTTTCCTTTTTTTCTTTTTTAACCCCTTTGCAGCTCATTTTCCGTTTCACAGCTTATTTGGCGTCATCATTAATTTCATTCATAACTGTCTTTTTAAAGCTTCTTTAGGTTTGACATTGGCCATCACATCTTCAACCATGTTAATGCCTGATTGTAGTGCCTTCTGGCCTAGATATTTATCACCACTCTTTACTAAGGGAATAGTTGTTCGTAGTATAGAATAAAAGATCGAACAGAGTCCATTCCTACGTTGGTACCTCACACCTCGGTACATGACTAAAGGCTTTTGTATCATACTGTAATACGTCGACAGGGAAGGTTCACTGTTAAGCTCGTCTAACTTAATGAAAAGGTTTGGCCTACAACCGTTCTCATATGTATAAAATACTGTTTTGTACGTTAGAATCAAATTTTAAATAATGGGGGTTATCATTATGTTATGATCAAACTTTTTCCTCCATGCTCAGGTATATGCACAATACGCAACAAACGCACCTGACTGTCCCTCACAAACTGATGTTCCACAAAATTACTGTAAATGTAGTACATAGGAGGTCTGTCTAGCAGGCTACCCAATTTTAGGTGATATAATAAGCTAGCCTTATCAGCCGGTAGTCCGTGAAAAGTATCTCTTTGGAAAGCAAAACTGTATCTTCCATAAAGCAGACTCTTGACATTTCTTTGTCCTTAATATTTATTTTCGACTTCGATCTTAACAGTAGAGCATGTTCCGTTCCAGCAACCCATACTACACGTATGATTTTGGAAACTAGATCATCTGTAAGTTTAGATTTATTCAAACTCTTATTTAGGTCTTTTACAATATCCTCCGTACTGCCATAATGGGCAGGGCCTAGTGTTATTTCGGTGCTGTAGTACTGTACACCACCGTTCCGTGCTGAACTATGGTTTTATCCTTTATTACACCTGTGGTCCAATTTTATCACGTTTTCTAAGACCCATAAAAAATTTGTTTCTCCTCATTCCTTAAAAGCCTTCCGTTCAGTTGAAATTCACACAAACCTACTTCGAAATCGATAGGTCTATGCAGATCTGTTGTGAAGTTGGCCAGAGTGTTCTTGGGGTAAGTACACAGCAAGTTGAAGGAGTGTGAAGTAAAACTGGTCAGAAGGCATGTTGTATACTATTAGTGTCTCATTATTGCACTAGTTTTTATATAGGGATTAGGAGTTTTTATATAGGAGGCCATTTTACCAAATACATTTTTCGTTACGACGTACCACTGCTTCTTAAGATTTCCTCGATTTTAAACGTCTTTTTCCTTAAATTGGACGTAACCCTCTGCAGTTCTTCACCACAGAAACCACCCTCAATATTTTCACCATTTAGGTCTTCAACATAGTACATAACCACCCTTCCTTTAGGCTTGATGGACCAAACTTTAGAAATTTTCTGTTTCCAGCTTTGTTCAAAACCTTTCTTGAACTTTCCCCCTGGTCGTGAAACACGTACATAATCATCGATTTTGAAACGTTCTAAAAAGGATAAAGTTCTGGTCCTATATTTTGGTTCTGTATATACACGCCTCTTTTAAAAACTTCATCACGAGTTGTCCCAATCATACGATGATAAGAACGATTGTAGCTGTAGGATGATGCTAACTGACAAGGAATGTACTGTATATGTATCTGTAAGTATTTTTGTGCGTAAAATAACGATTCATGCGATCCTTCATGGTTCGTTGCATCCTTTCTGCTAAAGATGCTTTATGCACTGAGTTGCTTCTATAATAGCTAATGTTAAATTCTGCCAACATGTTTTAAAAAGAATGACCTATAAACTCCATCTAGAGTTTTATTTTTAAGAAGCACAAGCCATAAGTATCTAGAGAAGATGTAGCCATCATTATACGTCAAGCTAATGACGTATACTGCATACGTCATTATACGTCATGCATATCAGTCAAATATGCATATCAGTCAAATCTGCCTGCCATGCAGTGTCCGGTGATGAGGCTTTTGTTTTAGCAGTTTTAAACCTTCTTCGCAGAGGTTTATGGAGTGTATACATATCCTGTTCACGCAAAAATTTCTCAACATTTATTTTCTTTACCCCTACAGTATAGGTACCCCTGTCAATAATGTTCAAACCCTGTACTGCTGAACCTTCAGCAGTAACTTCACCTGTGTTAGACCATTGTATAAATATATCACCACCCAATAGATTAAGAAGACTTAAACCTTTATTCCTCAATGTGTTAGGAAAACTACTTTTTATCACTTGTTGAAGGTGGTAGGAATTCCCACGTTTGTATTCGAACTGTTTGCCTTTAATCTCATGAAGCACAGTATCGTTACAATGCTTAATAACTACGGGTAGCTCCATAGGTTTCTTATGTTCTTCATACTCTTCAAGAAATTTCTGAAGGGCTTTTTGGTATAAAATTCTTTTTCATCATGATGTATTTGTTTATTTAATATATTCAACAATTCACTCTCCACTCTTTTAAGTCTGTTTTTACTGAGTGTTTTGTAGTGAGGCATACACTTAGTGAGGTGCTACTACAACCTTCTTCATTATGCAAAAGTAGATAATAAAGGGGCTAAACCTAAAAATAGGACCGGTAGGAATTATCCACCTTTTTGTATAACAAGATATTTTTTATTTATCAGAGCTTGTCGTTTACGAGTGAGTGTTCGTAAGCAGTATGGGCGCAAAAGGAGAGCGTGCAATGTAATTGCAAATGTTGCAACGGAAATGTCGCATAAGTTATGGAACAAAGGGGGAGGGGATGTTGCAAGATGTTATGCAACAAAGGGAAATGGGGAATGTTGTAAGAGCAACAAGGGGTTATGCAACTTGGAGGCGGAGTTATCCCCCAAGAGAAAGAGAGGAGAAGGAGAGCGAAGAAGAGAGTTGTTCGCCTGGCAGGAGCCAAGCGCATATTAAGACTTCAGCCAAGCGGCCGTTGTCTTAATATGTTCCTAATCAGCCAGGTGGCTTATCTGGCTGAGCTGCCAGATTGCGCTATTTATTTAATTAAAGCATATATTCTGGCTTAACCAGCCAGTTGACTTAGAAGGCGTAAATGGCTTGTTCAGTTGTACATTATTGAGTTGCCAGATTGCGTTTATTTATTTAATTAAAGCATATACTCTGGCTTAACCAGTCAGGTGACTTAGAAGGCGTAATTGGCTTGTTCAGGTGTACATTATTATGGTTTCCAGATTGTGCTATCCAGATATTTTTGGCAGTTGGTTTAGAAATCCGTTATAGAAGGCAGCCATTTGCTGTAATTAAATGTCGTGTACAACCAAAAGAATTAAATAAAACACCATTACATCATTTTGTTTATTTAGACGAATTAATGGATTCACTTTCACGAAATATATAGAAAATAAATATACAATGGAATATATATGATAAAAAAATATAATAGCATAAGAAATACGAACGAGAAATATATAATCAAAAATATACAAAACGTTGTAGTATAACCATCAATATATTAGTACAGGAAATATATATATATATATATACAGTTATATTAAATAATTAATTATATTGAAAATAATAATATACAAAACGAAGGAGTATAATCAGTTGCATATTAGTACAGGAAATATATATATATATATATATACATATACATATACATACAAAATTAATTAAATAAATAAATATACATCAAAATACTTCATGTTCTACGGTGCAAAACGCTAAACTCACACGTAATCGAGTTTACATTCACATCGTTATTACTTTGCACTACACGGTAAAACCGTCCAAGCATTACTGCACCGCTCAAGTTATACGGATACCTATACTCGATATAAATGGCTTTCATGTCGTTCAATAATATTTTTGTGCCCACTTTACATTCGGTTGGCAAGTTATCTTTAAACACGGCTAGAATACAATCAAAATCACCCACAAAGAAGTCATCGTTAACCACATCATTATTAAATACAAGTTTATAAACACTCCTTTCCAATCGAGGGTTTTTTCTTACCGTCCCGAGCGTTTCAGTAGTGAACTCTTATTCACTCTGCATCGCGGCAATTGAAATAATCTTCCAAGTCGTAACGACAGCTACTCATTATATAGAGATACAGCTATTCAGGGTGAACAGTGTAGGCAAGCTCTGCCCTGTACGTCTCAAGTGCTTTGTACCAAAGTTCGGGATATTTCGAAGAGTCTAAACCTTTTAAATATGCATCCAGCTCTAGACCATTCTCGCCTTGTTCATTCCTACATGCGATAAATCCGTCGAGCAGAGCGGTATATGTGTATTCAAGAGCCGTGTCAAAATAAATCATATCCGTAACACGAGCGTCTAATATAGGCTTCAGCTTGCGGAATCCGACGATTTCAAACATTCTGTCGAGGATGAAACGGTTTCGCGTAGGGACAAGAACGTTATTATCAGATACATTCTTCCACATCAGTCGTATATCAATGCATGGCTGATCGTTATTTATACACAACGTACAAACAATGGCATATGAGGGGGGCATCACTAATCTGCTCTCTTCTTGTACCTACACCTGCAGGTATTTTATAACGGTCCTCTCCCCACTTCTCAACTATCACGAAGACTCTATTTATCTCCTCAACACTTAAATATATAACATTACGTTTACCAGAGCTTGCTTGCCTGCAAATCCTTTCAAGTACATAGTTAATGGTGCCGGTTTCACGCCTGAACACGGGCAATGACTACGTCACGGACACATCGTACGAGGCGTTGAGAATGCTTCTCAAAGGAAGTTCCATCGTATTCGCACGTCTACTCGGTTCAAGCTCTGAGATGACTATGAGCCACAGGTTGGCGGATCGGCTCGACGAGCAGAGTGAGTCACGCTGATGAAACGTGTACGGGTTTGTTGGAACTCGTGTGTTTCGGAGGGGTGAGGTACACGGGTGGGCGGCTCGATGGGGGGAGTGAGTCACACCATAAACTGCTGAAGCGTGTACAGGCTTGTTCGAATACTTGTGCCTATTATATTGGAGAAACAGAATTTTCCGCTACATGAAGCAATACCGGTTTTAATGTTTTATCACTCACCAGACGTTCATTTCCACAAACTAAACATCTTCACAATCCGGTGCACTATTTGAGAGAAACATATGCCCATATTTATCCTTTCTGTTTAACAAGCGATACTCGTCTCTAAAGTCTGTTAAAAACTCACACAAGCCATTAGCCACAACCTTACTACAAACCTCGTCATGATATATATTAATATAGTGGTAAAAATACTTAAGATTCTCCATGATGAAAAGATTTACATTCTCAGCCGTAGGGTAAGAGTAGTAGGTATGATGTAACATGAATATCGCTTGTCACACCACTCATCAAAAAGACTCACTATCCATAACCGTTGCTTATTTTCTGAACGTTTTGTTTCTTCTACTTCGCGGTATATGTGAGCTTTTATAAAGGTTAGGTCTGCAACATAATTCAGTACATCGTTTGTACTACGAAATCCTACAATGCCCTCGCCAGAATACCCGTAGCGTATTTGAACATCTTGGTCCTTCGTACGGCTCAATGTAGCCTTAAAAGTATTAAAGGAGGGGGGAATAGGGAGTTTTTCAGTATCCATCACAGCTTGACACTTTGCCGAATACCACTTCATAAACGTTGAACACGATGTTAAAGGTAGCCATTACTATTTTTCGTCTACGCGGGAGAATACACGTTTGAGCTCAAGGGTATGCAGAGGTCAACTGAACACGCAGGGAGAGAGATATGCTCAGGTAGTGTTAAGAGTCACGCGACCGATCTTACAGTGGGCGGAGCTTTGCTTTTTACTGTACACACACACACACACACACACACACACACACACACACACACACACGCAAAAGAGAAAATGAAACCTTAATTGAAGCAAATATACGTGATAAATAAACATACCGTTAACAATACACATATATATAAATACAATCAAGGATTAAGGTAGCCAAAGGGTACGGTATCATAGGTACCAGGCACCTGGTAACGCTTCCTGTAGGTGTTATGGCATACCTTCGTGCCCCTAAGTTCCTTCACGCCCCCCCCAGTTTTCTAACATTTAATAAATTAAATGAAAATATAATGTCTTTTGTTCTTACCCCCAAAACTACTTACATTAGTTCCTCGATGACCTGGCATTCATTGGACCTGGTCTGAGCCAATACCTCGACCTCTGTGTTCAGGTCGCTGGGTTGGTTGCGCGGTAAAGCATCCATAGCATTTATTTCCCTTTCATCAAAACGAAAAGTAGCTATAACACGATCAAGTTCCGCATCGGTCCTATAAGGAGAAACTAACATGATTAGTTCATACTGAATCAATTAAAGTTAAGTAAAAATAAATTAGTTTAATTAAAGAGATACAATAAGAGAAAATGCCGGTAGGACGTATGGAAAATTGTAATCACAAAGCAGATATCCTGATAGGTTTCAAAAGTAAGCATTGGGTAATCTTAAAAGTTTTGATAATTTTAAAACCTATCTGTAGAACTTTCTACAAATTTTTAAATTATCGAGAAATGTACAACTAAAGCCACACTATATATATATATATATATATATATATATATATATATATATATATATGCCTAAATAACCGCGAAGGTAACAGAGAATGGGCAAAGCAGGTACACTAATTTACAGCTCAAAAGAAAGATTAGCTGGGTGTGCTACGCTTCGTCTGGCAATCAATTCTTAAAAGTTTTGGTAATTTTAAAAACCTCTCTGTAGAACTTTCTATAAATTTTCGAGAAATGTATTATTAAAACCACACCATATATATATATATATATATATTTTATGGGCGTATAGACCGGTGTGTACGTGCCAAAACGAGGTATACACTGTGCAACTGGCTGATAGTGCCTGGAGGCACTGGCTGATTATGGGCCTATAAGACAACGGCCGCTCGGCTGAAGTCTTAATATGCGCTTGGCTCCTGCCAGGCGAACACCTCTCTCCTCCTCTCTTTCTCTTGGGGGATAACTCAGCCTCCAAGTTGCATAACCCCTTGTTGCTCTTGCAACAACCCATCCCACTTGGGGGGCCTTGCAACAATGGGGGATTGGCACTGGCACTGATGCCTGCACTCTTCCAACATTTCCTTTGCAACATTGACCAACACTTGCAATTGCATTGCACTCTCTCCTTTTGCGCCCATACTACTTTCGTATTATGTTTTTGTAAGTTACAAAAACATAATACGAAAGTAGTATGGGCGCAAAAGGAGAGAGTGCAATGCAATTGCGCGTTTTTTTTTGCGGTACTACTACCGCACTACCAAACCGGTACCGCATAACGCAGTACCGCAAAGGATCGCTGAAAGTACAGCAGTACCGCTACCGCATTCAAATTTCCCGCGGTACTTTCCGCGGTACCGACCAACACGGTAGTACCGCAGTACCGCAGTACCGCAGTACCGAAAAAAAACGCAAGTGCCCAGCTCTGTTTGTAACGACGGCGCAGTCATCGGGACGTTGCATTTTATAACATTAAGACAGACCTCGCAGATGCATTTTAAAAAGTCGGCGTTAACGTTTTTCACAAACAGTGAGGAGTAAGTGGCAGCCGTGGGAACGTTTTTTACAAACAGTGAGGAGTGAGTGGCAGCCGTGGGAACGTTTCTCTAACTCGAGATATTTCTTCGCAAATCTTGTCATTCTGGTACATACTGTATATTGTTTTAATCTCGTTGGGAAATATCCGTTCCTAGAAGCACCCTAAAAGTATTACGCGGGTGAATGTCACAGAGCAAATACCTGTAAACATCTCAGGAATCGTTTCATTCATTTCTAGCATAAGATCATCAATCACAATAATCGTTGTTTATCATTCTTCAATGAACCATCGTCATAAATCCCTTTATGAAATAAGACAACATCTTTGTAAGCATCAAAAAGAGGTTGGTAAGCTGAGTAGCACCGTATAACGGTGTGTACAGGTTTTGAGAACAGCGAGTCTTTATTTTTAATAACCCTAAACATAAACACTATTTTACCACACCCTGTGGGATCACTTATTGTACATGTTGATGGAGTTATGAACTTAAATTTTTCTAGAGACTCCATCTTTTGTGTAACACGTTCACAAGCAATGCTCTTACCAAATATAGAGATTGTTTAAAAATCGTTCCTTATATTCACTAATTTTCTCTTCTTTTCCAGAATGATGAATGATGGACCCAACCAGCAAGACTTTGTCGAACTTGATGAGGTTTCAGAAGGAACTCAAGATGCATCACCGGAACCGACAACTTCATCGGCTGATGGTGGGAGGAGTCGAGGGATCAGCTTGGAACTCTCTGCCTCAGTTTTTGAAAGACGGGCTCAAGGAACCAGCCAGGAGTGTTCTACCTCTGCAAGAGTTAATCGAACGTTAGTAGAAGATTCTGAAGAGCCCTCCACGTCAGGTATGCCTTCAAAACGACCGAGATTCGAATCGTCCAACTCTGAGGATATGCTGTCGTCACTACACCAACCCCTTCGTCACCATCCCTACATGCATCAGAGGACATAAATGGAGCCGTATCACCTCAACCTTCCACACCCTTCCCAACACCCTAAGACCATTTTTCTTTCGCATCTACACCCTACACAGAAACACCAACTCATCCTTCAGAAGGCAGTGTATCAATCACGCTGTTACACAATGTAACAGTCGTACTTGTCAGGAACAAGTATACTTTTAGGATTGATCCACGGATCGCTTATACGAAGGGTCTTCAACAAGGACTTCGCAATGTAGTTCGACGCCTTGTCGCATACGCCCTTCAGTGCAATGAGGGACTAGAGACACGGGCGAGGTTGGCGCTTGTGTTTGAGTCAAATGATGAGGATGGTGATATAGTCTGGGTAGTTATACCCTACACATGACTGGTTGAGGAAAATGTTGACTATATCATCTCATGTATTGAAAAATCAATGCAGAGTAGTTCAAAATTCAGTCTAGAGAATTTCACAATCGAAATTGATCACGTCTTCCGTGTTGAGGGTCATTATGCTACACCGTACACATTGAACTTTAACTCAGATAAAATTTACAGACAACATACAAACAACGCTCTTGGCTGCGGATTTAAGGCTGTGATTTTGGTGCATATGATTAGTGTTCTAAATACGAAATCCAAAAACATCTGGCCAGCTACAGTTATAGATCGTGCGCTAAAGCTAACAAAGTCTTCTGGTCTTAATTTTGATTGTAATATGGGTCCTGAAGAGATAGTGAAACGCCTCAGTGCAATGAACACAACTAATAAATCGTTCCTGACATCAGAAGAATGTATAGTCTATTCTGTTGTCTTCTCCATCTCCAAATATAGGATGATGCAGTATCAATGGTCTTACACATATCAGATGATTTTGCTCGCAAGAGTTGAAGTTCCTGTTTAGTTGCATGATACTTTTATGCAAGTTCATATCTACTCATATTATCAGATAACACCAACAACTTGTTCTCATCTTGGAAGATGTGAAGGCTGCTTCCAAATTCAGTCTCTAACTTGCGGCGGATGTTTCTCGTTGAGCGTTTCATCGGAGTTTCATCGTTTGACAGCATAATATTTTCAAGTTTTGTTGTCAAATTGTTCAATGTTATTACCTCAGATTAAGGAATTACTTTCTCACTGATATACTGAAACAGTTCACTATAAGCTTCACTTTCTATCTTAGTTTACAATACATTCATGCTCTCCCCTTCAGGCATTTCTTGGCTATCTGATGAAGAGATAGGGACTGGCTAATGTCCCTACTTGTTATTGCCAAGATATTTTCATCTTTTTTTTTATTGCTACCCTGCGAAGAGTAGCTTTTACTAAAGATTCCTTTGTGTGTGACTTTTTTGGTACTTAACCTCTGGCACCACCTCTTCATCTTTGTGAGCCTTGGCCAGACCCAAAATGAGTGCGTGGTTTCTCACTTCTGCAACCGCCAAAAGTGTTAGCCGAGAATCATGGTTCTGTGGACTTGTCACTCATTCTTTTGCACCTACTTTTTACGAACTGCTGTATTATCATAACAGTTTTTGTAGGTCGGTATTCTCGGACATGATCGAAAAGAATAAAGTAAATAATATCGATGATTTGCTGTAACAGGTACACCAATAAATTATTTATTCAGGCAAGCGTACAAACGAACAGAGACACAACTGCAAAAATTTGTCAGCTAATACACTTTGGTGTGGATCAACTATTTTTATGAAAAGCAGTACTTTACTGCAAAGCTTATATTAATTACTATGTCTTCCCAAAGAGAGATAGCTTTTGAAATCTTATTTATTTGAACAACTAATATACTGTCTTAATGCTACAAAATATATGATGTTGCTTTAGGTGATTCTTACCCTCGATTTTGAACCAAGGCAACATCCATAAATGTTGGCTTGCATCTAGTTTATATCACCTTTCAGCATGTTTTTTTTGATAATATATGAGGCGTCCGGAAGTAAAGTGACGAAGCGACACACTTCCAAAATTCCGTCTTCGTTACTTTACTTTCGGACGCATGGTTGGTAATGGTTGCGTACAACTCTGAATTCTAACTGAAAAAATCCCAGTGGGGTGTATAAATGAGGTGATAACACCTAATAAGCTACAAAATTAAGATTGGAAATTAGTGTGATAGCATTCTAGACATAATAAGCATCCCCAAAAATATAATGAGCCTCTGCCCCTCTGACTGGTACCGACACCCCTATTTTGGTGGTCTGGACTGATACACTATAAGCATGCTATAAGTTTTCAGTATTCTTTATCTTCATTTGCTGTTTCTATTTTTCCTACTTCCTTCTTGGACTAGCCTAAAGTGGATCTTTAGGTCTTTGTTAGCCTGTAGCTCTGTAATCAACTTATTAAATTAATTTTTATGGAGCAACTACCTGTACCTGGATAACTCTCCCTGCAAACTAAAAGGCCTTAAGTTACAGAAACCGGAGCAGGGCTGCCGCTATTCTGCATACGTATATGACGTCACAATTCGGCACGTTTTTTTCTGGTTATTATAGTTTTTAGAAAATGTGGTAATAGTATAACTATTTGATTTAAGTTATTGATTCAAACAGGTTCTACAAATTGAAATGTATATCACACTGTATTTCAAGGAGAATCTTAATGTGTCTGTCAGCAATCAGATTTATAATTAGTTTGGATATTTTAACATCCATCGGATGCCTTGTTTGCGTATACGTACCATTTACATTTTTTGGTGTGAATTAATACCAACTTCGTTCATTTTCATGTTTTATTATAGATTTCATATTTACAAAATAGATAAAAATATCATATCATCCCTTACCATATTTACATGGAACAGACAGAATGGGGTTCATCGATGCACTTTCTGCTTGTCATTGCTTACCCATAGTCACACATATGGCTCCTTTCTATAATCCATTATGAAATATATGTTAACTGAAAAAAAGGAATTGAATAAAAACACCTTATATATGATTTCTGTTAACATTTATTGTTTTTCATACTAAAATTGTCATATTTAAAAAGTCAGGAATTATTCCACATTGACGTGGAATGAGATCCGCCAGTTCCACGTTCGTTGATGATGTGCAATTGTTTTCCGCCCTAGCAGACGAAATTCCTCAAAATGACAGCCTTGAACTGGAGCAGTGTACATGCGCAGATAGAGCACAATTAAATTAATCTAAGATATTTTAATTCAAAGTAAACACCTACAGATCCTTCATTTACAGAAAGAAAAAAACTGATAGTAGATGACCAACAGGGTACTTTCCTGCTATCCCGGACCCCAGACTTCTTGCCGAAAATATCACAACTTAACCTAACCAATTGTTAAGGTCATACAGTTGACCTAACAGGAAAGCACCTGTTTTTCTGTTATTATTATTAATAATCTTTTAAAGTCTCATTATGGACATATAAGAAATATGGTTACGTCAACTGTATGCCTTTGAAAATTGGTTAGGTTAAGTTGTGATATCTTCGGCAAAAGGTCTGGGGTCCGGGATAACTTAGATAGCGTGATTCCTACCGTCACCCCAGCCTTTTTTAGTTAGCTTTATAAGGCTAACTAACGAAAATATCACGACCTAACCTAACCAATCGTTAGGTTAACTGTACGCCCTTGACGATTGGTTAGGTTAGGTCGTGATATTTTCGTTTGTTAGCCTTAAGAAGCTAACTAAAAAAGGCTGGGGTGACGGTAAGAATCACGCTATAGTAGCACCAACTTAATATTTACCAGGTTATGTAACTGAGGGTACCTACAGCTTTAAGTGGGACGAACAATGGGTCGCTACATAATCTGGACTCAGAAAACGGTCACCCATTGAACTACTACCCCAGACCTAATGTCGCTTAACTTCGCTGATCGACGGAAAGCAGTTATGTTACATGGCTACGACGTAGTCCTACATATTTAAAAGAAAATAGTTCTGCCTCCTTACTCTGCATACAGTAGACTAATATACTGACCGAATTTTCTCTATTCGTGCTAAGATAAATATAATGTAGCTGACTAACCATTTTAAATTGTTTTTAATGATTAGGTAATTAAAAAGAAAAGGCCGTTCCCTGATTATTTTCAGGAGACGCTGAGTGACAAGTTCTTTCTGTACTACATGTACAGTATTTATGCCCCATCTCTGTCCATCCTGGAGCCACCCTTTCCGTAAAAATTTTATATTCTGAGCCACTCTTGTACTTTTTGGAAGTGTTCATACAGTGTTTAAGTCATGACAGTACCATCTGCGTCCTCTTCAGAAACACAATATCGTCACAGTCACGCTTTTAAGAAAGTACTTAGATTGAACAGATTTTAGATTGTATACAGGACAGATATGAAATCAAATCGTTGCATCCTTGATTTCAGATGACTGTTAAGTACATAATTTTTGCTGAGCAACCTTTCTCTACCCGGGGTCATTTAAATAGAAATGGGTGAAAAACCACATATGTTTGAGATATCAAACATTCTAACAAAAACAGAGGAATTCGCCAAACAAATTCTCTTGCTCGTTTTTTTCCTTTGCTGACATTTCGTTCAATTACAGTAAATCTGAGCATATTTGAAAATTATTCGTAATAATTTTTTTATGAGTGTGACAGGAATTCTGTTCGTTAAAGTTTTTCATAAATACCAGCAACCTCTTCTCAGTGGCAGTTGAACCATGCGTTACAGTTGACTCTCCGAAATGTTTTGGTTGCCACATATGAGTAAGGATATAGAAATGGTAGAAAGGGTTCAGTGACGCGCAACAAAACTTATTCCATGATTACGTAATAAACTATTCCAATATACAGTAGGTTTAAAGAATTGAATTTCTATACAATCGAAACTAGGCGTTTATGGAGAAATTAATGCAGATGTTTAAAATTTTAAATCATTTTGACAACGTAAACTACAAATATTTCTTCGACTTAGACGACAGGAACATTACGAGAAACAAGGACTATACAATTAAGGTAGAAAAGCCTGAAACGAACATTGTGAAAACCTTTTTCACGTATAGGATAATCGAAAAGTGGAATATCCTTCCCGTGGGGATCGCAACGAGCATGTCGTTAAATATGTTTAAGATGAGGTTAGACGGGTATTTTAGTAGCATAAACTTACAACAAAGGAAGGGGAAATAAAGAGGAGATAATCACTTGTACACTTTCAGGGGAATTACTAAATTGGGGTGTGCTAGCCATCTGGAGTTACCTCTGTATCAGTGTTTCCTTATCTAAATAATTCAAGTGCGAGGGATTGAGTATACAAAAACTAAAGTGAAAATTCTTAAATTGGGGTGTACTGGCCAGTTGGAAGAGCATTGGAATCAGAAATCCTTTATCTCAGTAATTTCAGAGCGAAAGATGGCAATATCAGTAAATGAAAATATTTTTTTATGCAAAAAGGAGGGGCCAAGGACAAACGCCCGCAAAAATGTCCACTATATAAGAAAGGAAGAGTCGAAATCAAAGTTTCCGACGCTCATAAAGCCATTTTTTTTATAAACTTTTAAAAGACTGTGTACTGTGTAGTGTGTAAAATGTATGTATGTGTAGTGAAGAATAGACGGAGAAGTGTGTGTTTCAGAGCATGCTGGACTGCTCCCAAAGAGCGGCTGAAGAGGACAGTAACAGGAGAAAGGGAAGCTCCAGCACTCCCTGTCTCCTGCCTAACGTCCCCCTTTCCACCGGAATACTTCCCTGGTCCATTGGTGTCTACAGTCTCCTCCTACAATCTCGTATCCACACTCTTCTATCTACCATTCTCTCAGTACGCTTTTGGCGTTCAGTCGAAGAAATGATGACTTCTTGTATATAATGAATAAATAAAAAGTTCTTAGAAAATATGCATGGTGTAGATTATATTAAGGAGTCTAGCGTTTCATGACATCGATACTAGGCTGCTGACCAGGAGGTCGTGAGATCGAGTCCGGGGAAGGACTTTGTAATTTCTGACCACCTGTGTTCGGGCGCGGTTCGGATTCCACGTTGAACTGTAGGTCCAGGGTGGGGCATTAAGCTTGACCTTCGTCAGAATGAACAGTTTGGGCGGAAGCAAAACCGAGGTTAACCAAGTTAAGGATAATAATTGGAAGAACAGTGTATTCGGCACTGAATTGCTAAATTTTCAAAGTTTTTATATTTTAAATACATTCTGTCTTTTCGGCGAACTTCTTTCCATGATTGCAGCTTTGATTAACTTCTACAACAACGTTCTATAATTATTAGAAATTTTCTTTTTTTCTAAAACATTCATTAAGAAGGTATTTTAATATTTCTGTATTAATTCACAAATATAATTTTCCACAAGAGTTGAAGACTAAAATAAATTATTATAAATTCTCCCTAACTTGTTTTGTCAACAAGCTCATTATTTATGGTGTGCGAATACAGTTGCAAGACAGTGGACGTTAATTTATGGAATAGACAAGCTCTCTAAACACATGAACTTGTTCCTAGACTGCGAATAAAATTTCTTGGTTTGCTTAAGAGCCCGCAAATTAATTGGAAGCAAGTTAAGAGCTTGTGTCAATCTCCTCAGACTTTCTTGATACGATACAAGAACATGCGCGAAATGAAACTTTCCCATGTAAATGAATGAAAGACTTAGTGTTAAACTTTGCTCTTTAATTTCTCTCAGACTGACATTTCCCTTAGATTGATTTATTTTACATTTGCATCCAATACCTTACCTCTGCTTTCAAGAATAATGAAGTTCAGATGCATGCAACCGATGATTTTTCTTCTTTGAATCACCCAACATACTTACGTATAGTATACCATCATTAGCTAATTTTACTTATACAGGGTGTTCGGAAAGTCACTGTGCACTTATATAATTAATGTTTTTTATATTTTTATATTTTTATATTTATATTTTTTATATTATTTTTTTATTATTTTATTATTATTTTTTTTAGTTTTCAACACCTTTTATAAGTTCTGATGGTCCCATCCATAACCTCTATCATATATGCAATGTTATACTATTGTATGCTATTAAATAAATATAAGTGCACAGTGACTTTCCGAACACCCTTTATTTCTGTGTACAAAAAGTCATTCTCTAACAAATAAATATAAGGCTACACTTATATGAGCCCATTTAATAGGTAACACTATAGTAGTGCAAATAAGGTTAAATAATATGATGATGTGTATTTAATCGTATATATTTAATATTTTTAAATAAGTATTTTCGTAGCATTATCATTTAACCTTAACTTGGGTAGTTGTAGTACTATGACGTCTTACCCATTAAATGGCTTCATATAATACCATTCAGCAATTTGTCCCTCCTACATAACATAAAAAAAATTCCAGCCGTACATTTATTAAAACCTAACCTATTGCAGACAATCAGATAAATAAAAGTAGGTGATGAAGGGATATTATATATTTTGAAGAGTAGAGAACTAAATGATTAACAATAAAAATAGTAGTGAATAAGAACTACACATACGACACACACACACACACACACACACACCATATATATATATATATATATATATATATATATACAGGGTGGAAGAAAAGTCTTTAAGGATTTTATACATACAAATAATTTGTTAGTAGTAAATAAATTCAAATGATATCACCGCAGTCTATGCAATACTTTTCAAAGCAATTATACAAAACCAGGAATGACGCTAGGTTAGAACAGGAAGGTCCTAGGTCCTAGCCCCAGTCAGCGCCATGTCAGTAAGGATGGAATACAGCAATGAAGAAAAAGTGTATTTTGTATCGTGGGCTATTTCTTATAATAATTGTGAGGAAAGTTTGTGTTTATTTCAAGAAAAATATAATAAACTACCACCAGGTGAAACCACTCTTCGATACTGGAATTGGAAGCTTAAACTTATGGAAACAGGGAGCCTGGTAAAAGATCTTTCAAGAAGCGGAATGCCACTAACGGCGACAGGAGACAACAACAAAGGAAATGTCCTGGCTAGTTTTCAAATCAATCCAACAACTTCAACGAGAAAAGTCGCAGAGCAATTGGGTATTTCCAAATTTTCAGTAGCAAAAATATTGAAATCACAGGGGTACCACGATTCCAAACCCATTTACTCTCACCTCATATACGACGATGATTCTGACAGACGCTGCAGTTTGCTAAAACAATGAGACAAAAGATCAACAGTAATCCAGAGTTCGTTCGAAAGATCAAATTTTCAGATGAATGTGTCTCGTTTAACGAGTAAAGGAAACAAACAACGTTCACTACTGGGCGAAATAAAATCCCAAAATACGATAGGGTAATCCCGTTAAAACGTTTACACTAACAGTTTGGGCGTGCATTGGTTATTCAGAACTCGTTTCCTTTGACATATCGAGAGACGATGGATGGAAAACGGCAGTGCCAGGTATTGAGAGAAAAAGTTTTACTACAGTTCACTAATGGCGTTGGCAGGAATTGGCTTTATCAACATGATGGAACGCCGCCACATTATTCTGCAGCTGCCCGTGAGATTCTGGATATGAACCTTGAAGGAAGATGGCTTGGGCGGCAAGGTTCATCGAGTGACCAGCCAGATCACCTGATTTAACCCCATGTGATTTCTAGCTTTGGGCTTATTTGCGTGACAAACTTTACACTCCTGGTTTCATCTATCGAAATGTAAATGCACTTGGCCGAAGTATAGATGAAGAACTGAAAAAGACCCCACCTGATATGTTCAGAAGAACAATGAAGAGTTTCACAGAAAGAATCCACAAATGTCTCATAACGGATGGAAAACTCTTTCAAGATTAAATTAATATTTAACACAATATTTGTGACTAAAATTCTTATAGACTTTTTGTTTAATCTGTTTCACCATTTGAACACGTATCTGTATATGGTGTTAACTAAATAGTTGTGTATATACAAAATCCTTAGAGACTTTTCTCCCACCTGATTTATATCTAAAAACATCTGTGTGTGTGTGTGTGTGTGTGTGTGTGTGTTGTTGTTGTTGTTGTTGTTGTTTAGCCGATCAGCCCACCCTGATCGAGCAAGCCGGCGGCACGCAGGTAACCGATCGCCCTCTCCGGAGTGGACCAGAGGTTCAGCGCGCTAGTGATGTTGTCTTGTGTTCGTTGTTGTGCTAGAGTGGTACAGTCTGTCATAATGTGTTCAATTGTTTGTGGTGTGTCCTGGCACAGGTGGCAGGTGTCGTCTGTGGAGTTGTCTAGTCTGTGTTTATATGTCCGTAAGTTGGGGTGATGTCCACATCGGAATCGTGCTAAGTTAACTCGATCCGATCTGCTCAGGCTGATCTCTGACCTGTTAATGGGTGGCGGCTTCGCACCTAGGACCGCATTCGGACCGAGTCGTGTCAGTGCTTTGTGGGTTAGGTGTGTGTGTATGTGTTTTCTTTATTGTGTGATGTCTGTGGGGCGTGGTACGGGATGGAGTATTTGGTTACATTGTCTCTCTGGTGTTACCTTAACGGTGCGAAGTGTCTGTCGGTGCATGATTGTACATGTAGTGGCAAGAGTGTTGTGGGTTAGTTGTCGCTGCTGCCATGAATTGTGTTCCCCTCATGTCTCAATGTTCCCTAACTTTCAGTATTTTTGTTTCTGTATGCAGGTGTTCTATTGGTGTTGTTTGAGTGCATCCTGTAATGATACGAAGTGCGTTGTTTTGTATTGTCTGTAAGGTGTTTATGTGTGTGTTTGAGATAATGGGTGCCCAGCATGGGCTAACATAGTCCATAACTGAGCGAATATATTGTTTGTATATGAGTGATGTTGTTTCCTGCTGGTGTCCAAAGTTTGTGCCTGTTAGTACCCTAAGCGTGTTAAGTCTTGACGTACATTTGTTTTTAATGTCCTGAGTGTGGTTTGCAAAAGATAATGGTGTGTTGTATGTGACCCCAAGTATTTTGGTCCTGTGAGTGTGTGGAATGTTGGTGTTGTTTAGTGTAAGCTGTGGAGTTACCTGGTGTTCTTTTATGTTGCTTGTAAGCAAGGCGATGGTTGATTTTGTGGGCGCTACTTTGAGTCGACATGTATTGTGTGTGAGTCAGTCTTGTATACTGTTTATGTATGTTTGTAGGTTATTTGTAGCGGTGTCGATGTTGTTGTGGGTGGCTGTTAGAGTGATGTCATCTGCATATGATGATAAGGTAAACTTTTTATCTATGGGTGTTGGAATGTCATGCATGTATAAGTTGAACAGTGTTGGTGAGAGAACAGAGCCTTGAGGGACCCCGTTCGGAAAAAGCTTGTTTTTGAATGACTTGTCATTAAATGTGACATGTGAGTATTTTCCTGAAAGATAGTTGCTCAGCCACCTTTTGGTGTTATTGTGCATGTTTGTGTTGAGTATTTTGTTTATGAGAGGGAAGAGTGGGATAGCATCTAATGCTTTACTAATATCTATTGTTGCTAATAGTGTACGTTGAGCTGGTCATCTGGAGTTAGTGCCATCCATAATGTGCTGCGTGAGGTTAGTGAGTAATGTCGTGGTTGAGTGGTGAGGTCTGAATCCATGTTGAGTAGGCGATAGTGGTATGTGTGGGTTGGTGATTTGTAAGATTATTCTTTCTGTTACTTTGGAAGGTGTGCATAGTAAAGCAATGGGTCTATAGGAAGCTGGTTCTGTTGGATTTTTGTTTGGTTTGAGTAGTGTAATAATTTTATCTTGTTTCCATATGTCAGGAATAATACAGTGTTGGTATGAGTATGTGCTGATGTTTGTGAGAGCTAGTATTCACTGTGGGCCCAAGTGTTTAAGGTGTATGTTAGATATGTTGCCTGGTCCAGTAGCCTTCGAATTCTTAATGTTTTTGATGATCTTGGTGGTCTGGTCTGTATTGAAGGGTGTAATAGTCGTGTCGAGTCTGTAGGTTTTCTTGTGTCTGGCTGTTTGTCTGTCTGCGTGTTTCTGGTTGTTGTCTCTGTTTAAGTGACTTATCTTTGCGTAGTGATTAACTAGAATGTTAGCTTCTTGTTTGTATGTTGGGATATTATTTTGGCTGCGGCAGATAGCCGTGTGTGAGGTGTGAATGCCGCTGTTAGAGTGGGTAATGCTGTTTATAGTCTTTTATAGCCTGGATGTATCTGTGGAGTGGTTTAGTCTTGTTATGAATTCCCAAAATGTCTCTGTTTGTTTTTCTTTGAGTTTGTTGTTTATTTCTGTGTTGAGCTGTTGTAGCTGCTGTTTTATGGATTCTGTGTGTGTGTGTGTGTGTGTGTGTGTGTGTGTGTGTGTGTGTGTGTGTGTGTTAGGGACAGAAACTACAAAAAGTTCCTGAACCTGCACCTATTCTTTAAATATCTCATTTTGTATTTCTCTATGCTCTCTATTTACAATAGTCTTTTACCATATACAGTCACAACCCACATGTATTGAAAAGGTAATGAAAATATATCCATGTTGTATACATAAGATACCCAGAATATATCCAATTTTAATCCATCCAGGCCTAACTATTTGCTAAATATCTTTGGGCTATATTAGAGGTGGAAAGTGGCATCTCCTTTCGGCATTCATTATCCATTAGGCCTGTTCAAAAATCAACTTTTTCTTATTTTCATAAGTTTCTGTACATTTTCCCATGCCTTTTGACCTGAAGAAGCCGAAAATCACAACTATTTTGACCTAGGATGTTGGGAAGCATTGCCGCATGGAGCTTTAAATTTTCTGCCTTGAAATCAGCCAAAGCGCCAATTCCGGGGTCCCTTGAATTATGTTTTGCACTTTAACTTTTGATCTAAACAAGATAGAGCAACAAATTAGGTATCAAATGAAAGAGCATAAAATTAATAAATAATAATAATAATAATAATAATAATAATAATAATAAAATAAATAAATAATAATTAATAATAATAATAATAATAATAATAATTATCTATCATTTTTCAGGAAACAACAGAAACTCAATCAGAATCTAGAAAACCATCTACAAGTTACAACTTCACAATGGCATTAAGCAAGGAGCTGAGGGAGCTCCGTGGGCGCACAGTTGATATCTCAGAACCTCCACGTACTGTCCACAGGCAGGTGTCAACTGGGCCATCTACCAGATCTCTCACTGAAACTTTCCTGGTTGGATACCCTTCAGCTTTTATCAGTGGTTCCCAGCTTCCCACCAACAGACAGGCGTTCCAGTATTTCCTTAATCTTCAGAATTTACCGGAAAATGCAGGGAGGCCCATGGTTCAAGACCTTGCATATGAAACAGTTGAATCTATCATCCCCTGGCAGATGGCTAGGATCAAGACAATGACCAAGTACAACGCAATGAAGCTCTTCATGAAACTACATGAGAAACATCGTGCTCTGGTGAAAAGCAAATGAAGAGCAAGTAACCCTGGAGGAAAAAGAGGAGCATTTGTGCTAGAATTAGACAGCCTGTTCGATATAGGAGCTCCAGATGCAATCCAGGAAATACAGAACAACAGACTGTTATCCAGAGAGAAGAAAGATGAGGATATCAGGTTCTACGAAGACCAAAAGACTGAGAGGAAAGGTCATATGTCTGGTTATGACAAGATTTTTGAGACAAGATCCCTGCAGCAAGCAGCGAGGAATGAAAGACTGCAGCATAGACAAGAACAAGGTAAAACTAATTACTTTGAACGTTACAAAAAGTTTTAAGTTTTACTCCATTGCGATATTTAGCATGTACTTAACAATTACTGTCTTAACATGTTGTACTATTTTACAGCTGCAGCAGAACAAGAGGCAGTTGTTCATGTAGATGACATTACCTGGGGTGACTCAACTGACAACGACGCTAACACAGAGGACATGGATTACCATCAGCCTCGTCCTGGATGTTCTCACCATCAAGACACTGTGACTAGTGTGACTTTGACGTTTCCAAGGAAGGTCATGGAATGTGATGTCATCTGCAATACAGCTGATCGTCTTGGTTTATCAGACAATCAAGTTACTGCCATGGTTTCTGCCACCTTGAAAGCTGGAGGGGCTGATCTGGATAACTTCGTCATCTCAACCTCAACAACACGTCGCAACAGAATGCTGTCCAGGTATAATATCAGCCAGAGTCACATGTCCAAGTTTTGTGAAAACCCCCCACAGTACGCTGCCTTACACTGGGATGGAAAGTTGCTCAAAGATGTCTTGGGCAGTGAACCTGGAAGTACCTCAGAGACTTTAGCTGTGCTAGTGTCTGGTCCACCTTTATACACTGAAGGAAAGTTATTGGGAGTACCTGTCATCGACAATTCTTCTGGCACAGCTCAGGCTGAGGCTTCAATGGATTTACTGGAGACATGGGAACTTACGGATAATGTTACTGCCCTTGTTTTTGACACTACATCCAGTAACAGTGGAGTTCACAGAGGAGCTGCCAAACTGCTAGAGAAAATGCTGAACAAAAAGGTGTTTTATCTGTCCTGTCGACATCACATCCTGGAAATCCTAGTAGGAGCAGTTTGGGAGAAGCTGTTTGGGAAGGTGAAGGGGCCAGATAATCCCTGGTTTGAGCATCTGAAGGATGTTTGGACGGACTTGTCCAAGGAAAACCCAAAGATGCTGGCTATCAACAGCAAATGGCTGAAGGAAAAGAAGAAGAACAGTGAAGAAATACTCCAAGACATTCTAACAGCAGAAAGGCTTCCAAGAGCCGACTACAGGGAAATGGCTGAACTGACAGTCATTGTTCTTGGAGGAACGCCTCCTCGAGGTATTCACTGGAGTCGACCAGGCGCCATTCATCAGGCCAGATGGATGGCCAGAAACCTGTACTCCATGAAAATGCTGATGTTTGCAGAAGAACTTGAGTACGACGAAGACACTGTATCAAAGCTGGAAAGACTCAACACCTTCCTTGCGCTGTTCTACACTCCTGTATGGATGATGTCAATGTCTGCTGCAGATGCTCCCGTGAATGATCTAAGTCTAATCTAGGACATGTTGAAGTACAAGAAAACTGACCCAGAGCTTGCTGATGCAGTACTTAATAAGATGGAAAACCACAAATGGTACCTGACGCAGGAAGTCGTGCCATTTGCCCTGTTCAGCAGTAGATTGAGTGACACATTGAAGCACGACATTGCTGCCCAGTTACATGCCACTGAGAAGCGAGACAGCTTCAGAACAGGAAAGCCTCTATTCCAGAGAGTCACAGCTAAGACCACCCTGGTTGATCTCATTGGCCCAGAATCACATTTCCTGCTGGACACACTGAACATTGGATCCGAGTGGCTTCTGGAACCTGTCACGTCTTGGCCACAGAATGAGGACTACAGAAAAGCGTTGGACTATGTTAAGAATCTGAAAGCGGTGAATGACATTGCTGAACGTGGTGTCAAGATGATGAGCGACTTGCAAATGTCATAACAACAGATGCCAAGCAAAGGGACTATCTCCTTCAAGCTGTGGAGTTCAACAGACGCCGCTTGACAGCTTCAAGAAACAAACTCTCAACAACTGACTGTGTAAATGTCATTATGAAATTAATCATCATGTAATGCTTTCACTTCTTGATCGATTAGACTTGTGACAAAATGTTAATCTCAAATTTGTGTCATGAATAAGGCGCCTTGTCTGCCTTGAGTGTGAGAAAACGAATTTTGTGATATTTCTGAAATCTTTGTATGTACCAATGTGCCATTTCTTGTTCCAAGACTATCATAATTGTATAAGTTAGAAAGAGGATTAAAAACACTTTAATTTGGTGCCTATTTTGTTGCTCTATCTTGTTTAGATAAAAAGTTATAGTGCAAAACATGATTCAAGGGACCCCGGAACTGGTGCTTTTGGCCGATTTCAAGGCAGAAAACTTAAAGCTCCATGCGGCAATGCTTCCCAACAACCTAGGTCAAAATGGTTGTGATTTTCGGCCTTTTCAGGTAAAAAAGCATGGGAAAAAGTACAGAAACCTATGAAAATAAGAAAAGGTTGATTTTTGAACAGGGCTAATTATCCATATTATAAAGACACCTTTCGGATCTTTAATAAGAATTTGTCCATTTCTGGATATTCGTTCAGCATACGGCAAATAGTCTTGAAAGGGTATCAAAAAATAAATAAAAGGCATCCGTCTTTTATTCATCCAGTTTTATTCACCCATACCAATTCATCCATTAAACATCTTAGCGCTTTTTATAACCAAAGATAATGAATTTCCATTTATTATGTTATTAGCGGAGCGACCCGGCGTTGCCCAGGTGGAAGTTGAACGCTGATATAATATATATATATATATATATATTAGTGGTGGACCGGATGATAGTTTTTCAACATCCGCGGATGTGCATCTTTAATTTCAATATCCGCGGATGCGGATATTTAGTCAATCTATCAATATAATATAGAATTATGAATATATGACATAATTTTTTCAAATTTCGTGATATTACTATTATGGCAGGGAATGCATAAGAATTAAAATTAATATTAATGTTTCATTATGATAAAAATAATAACTTTCTCAAGAGTTTCAGCCACAGAAAATTCAATGAAACAAGTTTCATTCAATTTTCTGTGTACCAGGTATTTATATTTGAGGTTTATATATTTGTTTGTTCATTAATAATTCACTGGTATGCATATGAAATTTTTTTGTCTGCTGTGAGGGTTTTTTCAACTCATATATATAATTCGACCATGCTGAATTCGAAAATGACATTGGTTTTCCTCAATCAGGTCAGGTTTTTTCTCTATTGGCCATTTATTATAAGTCCAATTTTATCCCCAAATTTATTGATTTTTTAGCTTAAACACTGTAGATACGAGTAATATTATAAGAACACTCGTGAAAAATGAAAACATTGTGAATAAATACTTTTATTCATACAATGAATATGGAAAAAAGTTTATTGAGGAAGGAATGAAGTTTTTTTGGCTTTCCGTCTGTGTTTTTCTTCGGGCACGTCTCGCTTCAAACACCAGCAATAGTCCGCCAGCATATTGATATCCCAGTTTCCCTGGTACCTCTCATTCCATTATTTTGATATCTTGGTGAAATCGTTCACCCTGTTCCTCACTATAATCCCCGCAATTTTCAGGAAAATAGTCCAATGGACCACAAAAGTGCATTTTTATGGACATGCGCGACCATGAGCTTTGAAAGCTTCCATCAAGTTTTCGACAACGGACTCGTATTCTGGACTTCTACGCTTGCCAAGAAATCAGTGACAACTGATTTGAATGCCTGCCAGGCATTCTTCTCAGTTGGAGTCATTGCGTTTTCGAACTGAGTATCCTTGATCAAAGTTCGAATTTGAGGACCATCAAAAACCCAGCATTTAGTTTAGCATCAGATATATGAGGAAATTTACTCTCGAGATATCGGAATGCTGAACCCTCCTTATTCATTGATTTGATGAAATTTTTCATCAAGCCCAGCTTAATATGAAGTGGTGGGAGCAAAATTTTTGTTGGTGGTACAAGGGGCACTGAAACGACATTATGCGACCCAGGTTCAAAATTCTCTCTGGATGCCCATTCACGCTGTGCTTAGTGCTTCTCATCCGCTCGGCTATCCCATTTGCAGAGGAAACATGGGTATTTCGTGTATCCCCCTTGCATTCCAATACAAATGCCACAATCTGAAAAAAAATGAAACTATTTAAAGAATTTAGAGAATTTGTTCTATCAGATAAAAAAATCTATGCATTGGACTGTACCACTTCTGTGGGGAAGTTAAGTGTTCTATACGCTCTCAAATAACCTTTAGTTTACTTATGATATTAGTATTACCTTCAAATCTCCACAGATCCTCCAGTTATGTTGGTCGTATACGAGAGCATCCAGTAAAATTTTCATGTTATCGTAGCTCTCAGTAAGTTGTACGGATTGTGCTACAGGGACTGCTGCAACCCTATTCCCAATGTTGAGAAGTACTGCTTTCAAACTTCGTTTAGACGAGTCTATAAATAGCCTCCATTCTGATGCGTTATATGGCAGGCCCAAGGATTCGATTAGCCCCTCAACATTGCAGCAATGCACTAAGGAAGAGGTATTTTCGTGCACTGCAAAAAACTTGCGGAATTCTTCCTCTCGTTTCCTATACCAGGAGAATGTTGTTCCCGGAGCCAGCAAGTTGTCCTCTCGAAGTCGTGAGCCCAAGATCTCGGCAGCTAATTTGGAAAGTCCTAAATCCCTGGTAAGATCATTAAGTTTGGCCTGGTTGAGAGGCCTCGGCTCATTTGAAGCGGTATTTTGAGGTATATACGACTGGGACTGGTCATTGGCATTGGTCATTGATTCATCATCAGACTCATCGAAGTCCAGGGTTTGTGGTGGGTCGGGTATTGGAATTCCAGGACCATGGGGTACAGGTCTCATAGCAGAAGGAATGTCAGGGTATACAACAATGTGTTTATTCTTCTTGTTAACTCCTGAAAATAGAAACACAGAAACATGGATATAAAACTTGCATATAAAATAGAAGAAGCATTCAGACAGTGGCGGCTCTTGAGGGAAGGCTGCGGTCTGTAAGATATGAAATAGGTCGATGGAGTCTGTATATGTAAATGTAACTTGTATAACAATATGTATGTGTAAATGTATTTTCTATAACAATATGTATATGTAAATGTATGATTACCATTATGGTGAATATTATGCTATATATGGTGAATATTACATTATGGTGAATATTATGTCAAGTTTCATACGAGGATTTCAAATATTTAAGAAAAATAAATTTATAAGCCCACCTTGGAGGTTTGTCATGCAGAAATAGCAATCTGTCACGTGATCCTTTCCTTCTCTCCAATCATGGGAATTCCAAAAGGCAAAGATTTCGCTCTGCCTTTGCTCCATCTTCTCAAATTTTCAATGCACGTCTTGCAGCACACATGAGGGGCGAAATTTTTGTCCTGGTCCCCTAGCTTAATTCCAAAGTATGCTCTATACATTGTCTTCACAAATTTAGTGATTTGGGACTGGTTATTTGGCATGGTAACCGTCCCACATATGTAGCAGAATCTATTGGGATCATTTTTACACGCTCTATTCATTATGAAATATTTTATCTATATGCCTGAAAAGTAAAAAAAGATATTATACGAGTGAAACAAGTGATGATAGATGTTACTGTTCCAATTCCGCTTTGACAAAATCACGAAAAATTCTATTTTACTTATGAGGCCATAGCCGGATAACCTGAGCTGATTGAGAAAGACGGATTGCAGATTCGAAATCAGCAGGAAAAACTCTATAAGAATCACTTACAAAACCCTTGACAGCAAAATTGATGCATACCAGTGTAATTAATACTTTACATGAAATGTGCATGACTGGGCCTCATAAGCTACTTTATGAGCTAATTTAATTGTAAATTGCATAATTTATTAGAGGTAATATCCGCATAACATCCGCAGTCAGAAGTGCGGATGCGGATGTTAAAATGATGAGGATGCGGATATCCGGTCCACCACTAATATATATACATATATATGCCCGGTTAAGTTAACTGGGTGTCCGGTTAGGTTAATTGAATGCCCGGTTAGGTTAACTGTACACCCCTGACGATTAGTTAGGTTAAGTCGTGATATTTTCGTTAGTTTTAACGAAAATATCTCGACTTAACCTAATCAGTCGTCAAGGGCGTACAGTTGACCTAACCGGGCATTCAATAATTTTACTGCAGGTTTCGATATACAGGGTGTCCCGTAAGTCTGGAACCATAGGGTAAAATAAGTAGTTCATGTTTTTCCGTTTATGCAACTGCCCATGATGTCTTTGAGTAAGGAAGAACGCATCCAGGTAATTCTGCTCGTAGGAAATCGGAGTCATAGGGAGGTCGCTGAGAAATTTAACAGATTGCATCCGGACCGCGCGCCGATAACACACAGCTGTGTCGGCAAACTTGTAGAAAAGTTCAGGGAAACGGGATCCATAGGAGATAAACCACACAGTGGACCTCCGAGGACATCCACCGACGATGACACAGCCGCTACCATCCTTGCTCATTTCACAAACAGTCCCCAAAAGTCTCTTCGACGTTTTTATTGCCGTTTTTATCATTGTGCCCTATGGTTCCAGACTTACGGGACACCCTGTGTATATATATATATATATATATATATATATATATATATATATATCGTAAAGAACGACGCTTTGTATAGGAGAATTATCCGCGCAAGATGAGAGCGAAAGAACGAAACAAATGAAAAAATGAGGTAACCACCCGGGAATCGAACCCGGGATCTTCCGATTGCCGGTCAGATATGACCGTGGTGTAATGGTTATCATATCTGACCGGCAATCGGAAGATCCCGGGTTCGATTCCCGGGTGGTTACCTCATTTTTTCATTTGTTTCGTTCTTTCGCTCTCATCTTGCGCGGATAATTCTCCTATACAAAGCGTCGTTCTTTACGTTAATTATACTGCGTGTTTGCAGTTATAATATATATATATAATATATATATATATATATATATATATATATATATATATATATATATATATACACAGAGAGCGTCTCATATATACATACAGTATATATATATATATATATATATATATATATATATATATATATATACAGAGAGCGTCTCATATACATATATATATATATATATATATATATATATATACAGAGAGCGTCTCATATATACATATATATATATATATATATATGAGACGCCATATAGCCTATGTTCTTATATATATATATACCTTTCCTTTCAAAGGTTCCGTGCGATGATTCCTCATTTCAAGAAGGTCAAGTTGTCGCACCTCCTCTCGAGTTGGCCTGGTGAAGTAGTGAGTTGGTTTCTTGTACTCTTCACCTCACATAGCCAGGTACGCCAGGCTCATCGGGGATTGTTCTGAGCCAGGCATCTAATCCTCTTTTGAAGATGTCCACTGCAACACCATTGTATTCCTTAGGTCTTTGGGTAGCTGATTAAACAGTTTTGGTCCTCTCACAACAAACCTATTTTCTTTCAGGGTTAAGGATGTTCCCTGTCTCGCCTTTAATTTGGGAACACGACACAGTCTTCCTTTTCTACTTTCCACCGTTGTTTGGGGAGTTACAGGGTTCAGAGTAAGATTAGGGCCAAGTTTCCCCATTATTTTCCAAGTGTAAATAATGGTGTATCTCTCTCTTCTCCTTTCCAGTGAATATAGGTTTAGTTCGCCTAACCTTTCCCAGTAATTTAGTTCTTTGCACCCCTTGATCTTGGCTGTGAAGCTTCTCTGAATCCCTTCTAGCTGTCTAATGTCTTCTTTTTTATATGGGCATGTTAGGACCGAGCAGTATTCCAATTTGGGTATGATCAGTGTTTTCAGTAGAGGAATCAAAACAATAGGCCAGTGTCGCTTACATCTCGTCTCACTAAAATATTTGAAAGAATAGTTAGACAGAAAATCTATGACGTTTTGGAAACTCAGAAAAAATTCAATGATAACCAACATGGGTTTCGGTCAGGTAGATCATGCTTATCACAACTAATGGAACACTACAACATTTTGAGCCACTTGAAAGCAATGAAAACTACGATGTAATATACACAGACTTTGCAAAGCGTTCGATGAGTGTGACTATGGAATCATAATACATAAACTGAAATATATGGGAATAACAGGAAAAGTAGGGAAATTGATATTTCCTTAGTGAGCGGCCACAAGTCGTTACAGTACAAGGAGTATCTTCATCAGAATCAGAGGTCCTCAGCTCAGTACCACAAGGAACAGTAGCTCCACTACTCTTCATAATCATGCTAACTGACGTAGATGAGGACGTTACCAGAGACAGCACAGTAACATCCTTTGTGGATGACACAAACATCAGTAGAAAAATAAGAAACCCAGAAGATATAGGATCTCTACAAACCGACATGAACAGAATGTACAAGTGGACGAAAGACAACAATATGAAGTTTAATACTGAGAAATTTCAGCTGTTGAGGTACAGAAAAAGAGAAGACCTAACATCCATGGAATAATATTATACCTCAAATGGACAAGAAATTCAGAGAAATTCTAGAGCAAAAGATTTAGGGGTTGTAATGACTGATGATGCGGAATTTGAAACACGAAATAAGATACCAGTAAACAGAGCATACTGAGAACCTTCAAACGAAGGGAAAGGAATATAATTGGCCTCGGATCGATCTCCTCCTTCATATATTAGGACTATGTTCGCGCTCTTCAGGATGCCTGGTATTTCTCCCGTGTCTAGTGATCGTCTCCATATCCAATATAGGGGCTCAGCAATTGCATTCTTGCAGTTTTTGATCAGTGTGGCATTCCATATATCCGGTCCTGCCGCTGAGTGTGCTTTTAGTTTCTCTATAGCATGAAGTGTCGTAAAGTCGAAGTCCGTTATACTTTCCCCTTGTAGTTCTTCTTCAAAGAACGTGTTTCTATTGCATATCAGCTTGTTAGTTTTTGGGATACTGAAAGATGATTCGTACTGAGCTCTTAATATTTCAGAGACTTCTGTTAGATCATCATATAAAGCACTGTTCTCGTTTTTCAGAGGTCCGATAGTCGCATGGTTTTTCGACTTCCTTTGTGCAAAATTACAGAAGTACTTTCAATTAACCTTTATCGCCTCTATAGCGTCGTCTTCTTCTTTTTCTGTATGCTTCTCAATTAGTTCCTCTGTGACGTCATCGATACTCTGCAGTTTATCATTTAATATTTTTCTGATGTTGTTATCTTTACAGTTACTTAATTTTGCAGTCACTCTTTTTCTCTTTCTGAACAATGACCTCTTTTGTCTCTCGAACCTGCTTCTCTTTCCTCTTTGTTATTTTTGGAACATGTCTTTTCAAAATTTCAAGCATCTTCTCCTCTAAAGTCATTAGCATCTCTTCCGTTGTTTTGGCCTCGAAAATGGTTTTCCACTCTATTACTTCCATGCTGGATGCAACATCTTCCCAGTTCATAGCTTTGAGGTGAAAATTAAAAATTTCGAATTTGCTTATTTCTGTTGTTCGTGTTCTTTCCTTTCCTGTTGCTTTTATATTGGTTGTTATTTCAAGAATGTTATGGTCCGATATTATAGTTGGGAATAATTTCTACATTATCAGTTAGGTTGCTGTTGTTTTTTCTTGTGTTTTCTGTTATTTCTTGCGTTAACATAAATTCATCAGTTAGAGCTAGTAGCATTTTTACCTGCTCCTGGTCTTCCCGTGTACCCCCCTTGTCCTGGTGTATACATATATTTTTTCCTATCCTTTTATATTTCACGAATGGGAAATTAAAATCATCACAGAGAAAAATATTTGTGGTTGGAGAGTGTAGATCTTTTACTCAGTTCCTTACCTCTATAATGGAATCTGAAAATTTTGAGGTTGGCGTGTTTGGGAGTTTGTACATTGCAATCAGTACCATATTTAATTTTTGAACTTTTGCTCTACACATTCTACGTAGCTGTTTGAGGTACTTGTAGTCATTTCTGCCATATGCCTTTCGCGTGTGTAAATAGCACATCCTCCTTTACGTCTCACTGTTCTGTCGGCTCGGAGTATGTTATAGTTGTCAATTTGTATTTCCTTTTTGTCAACACAGAACTCATAGTTTTCACAGTTCGCCTAGCAGTCTTTTAGATGAGTTTCCGTGAGGCATGCACAGTCTGCTCCGGCTTCTTGCATGAGTCCTTTCAGGTATAGAACTCTGTCCGGGAAATGATTTGATTTAAAACCCTGAATGTTGGTTAGGATTATTTTTATTTTTTCTCTGTCGTTTTCGCATACAGGTGGTTCCGAATCGTTTACCAATGGTGGTGACGGTTTCATTGCCTTGTGGTCATCGACAATTTGCCTCTTTTTATCTATGTCGGTACCTGTTGTCCCGATAACGCATGAAGTGTCATTGTGCGTGCCTTCTGTCCGGCTCTCGGATTGCTATATTTGTAAGCTGACTTTGTATTTGCTGGATAGTATTTAGCAGCTGAATTGTGTTGGCTACGTCTAAAAAATTGGTACCCTTCTTTGATGTTCGTTTTTCCTGTTCATCCGTTGCGTTCCTTTGAAGGTGATGATAACGGCATTTTTGTCTGTATTTGCACCTCCCATATCTTGCATATGTGTTGCAGACAGTAAGATGGTGGAACTTGTACTTCTTTTCAAATTTGCAATATCCACTCGTATAATGTGTGTTACATAATGTGGGATGTGCATAGATGCATTGCCTATCCCGATATCTGCAGTTCCCTTTTGCGTAGTATTTACATACGATATTTTCTACGCTTCTACTTCTTGTTATCTTATTTTCAATGTTCTTAATTTTGGTATTATCATTATTTTTCTTTGGCTGGCTGTTTATTTCCTACGTTTTAAGTTATTATCTTTTTATCATTTCGCTCGTTGGGCAGTTTCACTACCTTGCAACTTTTACTTATCTCTTTTCGTTCATCTATGTCTTCATTCCGTATTATAGTGTTTATATTGTTATTCGTTATTATATTGTTGTTCGTTATTTCCTCCTGTCTCTCATCCACCTGAATTTTTATTGGGACGTTTCCAGACTCTTCTTTCCCCATTATTTCACCCATTTTGTAACACTCGAGTTTGTTTTCTCCATTTCTTTAAATACCGCGAAAGAGTTTACAGTCGGTGTACATGCGTCACACAGAAATTTGATTCCCACGATCAATTTCGCGTTCGAGACAAGAGATATTTTCCTATCATCCCAATTCATGCAGATAAAGTTGTGCAGTTTTTGGCAGAAATTACGTCTTATTGCTGCATTTTCAGTTGTTTCCAGATTACACAAATTGCAGATTAAGTGAGAATTTGGACCCATGATCATGCTATTCATTAATTAGCGTAAAAAGAAATACACCCACAAATATATATATATATATATATATATATATATATATATATATATATATATATATATATATATATATATATATACAAGGTGTCTCAAAAGTCACTATCTATTTTGAAAAATAATGGGAATTACGAAAAACTGGTTTAATACATGAAAAATATATTTATTTCAAAGTAAGTGCCACAAAGAATTAGTGCTATTTATTTATATGTCTCCACATGGCGACCATCAGTGTCTCTACATAGCTCAAAGCGATAAGTTGTTTCCCGGAACACACTTTCCAGCATTTGAGGTGTTATTTTCTGAACTGCATCGGTAATACGATTTCGAAGTTCGCTACATCACTAATTCTTCTACCAATGTACGTACACCTTAGACTTAATGAAACCCCAGGCGAAAAAATCTAATGGTGTTAAATCGGGTGAACGTGCTGCCCATGGTTGTGTTCCTCCACGACCAATCCAGCGACCGGGGAAGCGTCTGTCAAGATAATCACGTACAATTATTGCATAATGGCACGGTGCTCCATCCTGCTGAAAAACTACTGTGTCAAGAATGCCATCTGTAAGAAGTTGAGGTTCGAGGAATTGTTCAAGCATGTCAAGATAATAAACCAATTAACTTTTTTTAAACACACAAATTTGCACCAGAAGTACATATCTTTATGCCAGCATAGCATTTTAAAAAAAAACATCTAATGTCACCGAAATAGATAGTGACTTTTGAGACACCCTGTATAACATTGCTATAAATGAAATAGAAAACATATTAAAAATACTTGAAACTTCAGCAACAAATATTCTAATTTTCGGAGATTTTAATTTCCCATTCATATCATGGAAGAAAAATGACGGTTATATATGTTGAGAAGTTTCATGGCAACATTACTAAAAATGACAGAGACAAGCAACAATGCTATTAGATATTATGGAACATTAAGCCCTTACCCAGGAAATCGGTGAAGCCACGAGAAAGAAGAACGTTTTGGATTTAATCTGGACAAATAACAACGAGATAATAATAAATAAAAAGTAACGCACACAAAGTTCTCCGACCATAACCTCATCTATATACAATTGAAGTTCGCATCCTAGAGAGGCAGATGGAATATTTGAAGGCTTAAATATAAATTCAAAGAAAGTAAATTGGAAAAACGTAAATAAAGATTTAAAGGAGGTAAATTGAGAATTGCTACTACACGACAAGACTCCACAAGAAATACTATGTATTATAGAGATGGAAACCAAACCTATAATACTGAAACATATTCCAGAGAGACAGGAAAGAAAACGTAGCAAGCTCGAGAGAAAAATCAGGACTCTATTCAGGCAACGAAGACAAACCGTAAAACATCTCCACAGATGCAGAACTGATGCAAAGAGACTCAAACTAGAGAGGAAACTTGGCGAAATAGAAATGGACCTAAAGCAAATATTCATACATAAGACAAACGAGGAGGAAAACAAGGTAGCAGAAAACATAAAAAATAACTCAAAATACTTCTACACTTTTGCGAAAAGGAAAATGCAGTGTAAGGAGAGTATTGGACCGTTGATAGACGGGGAGGCCGAATACACAAATGACCCGAAAGAAATAAGTGAACTGCTTAGGGAACAATTTAAATCTGTGTTTAGCTCCCCTAAGTCCGAGATGGAAGTGGAAAACCCAGACGAGTTTTTCGACATTGATTCAGATCAACCAAGAACGAATCCCGGCACAAACCTATTAATGGACTTCGAGTTCACGGAAGATGTAATTACGGCCTTATCACAGATATGAGACAATTCAGCGCCAGGGCCGGATACATGGAGTGCCACATTTCTGAAGAAATGCAAAGAGAGTATTGCAAAACCGCTATACTTACTATGGAGGAAATCACTTGACACAGGACAAATTCCACTCCCCTTAAAGAACGCGAACATTGCCCCCCTATTTAAAGGTGGTAACAGAGCAATGCCCAAAAATTATCGGCCAGTGGCTCTCACCTCACACCTTATAAAGTGTTTTGAACGCATAATTAGAGGCAAAACTACCTACTACCTACAAGAAAAAGACTTATACAACCCAAATCAACATGGTTTCAGAGCGGGTAGATCATGCCTGTCACAGCTACTAGACCACCAGGAGAAAATATTAGGAACATTGTGTCGAGGACAAAACATTGGTGTAATATATACTGACTTTGCTAAAGCCTTCGATAAATGTGACCATGGAATCATAGCACACAAACTTAAGGATACAGGAATTACCGGAAAGCTAGGAAGGTGGATATTTAATTTCTTGACGCAAAGAACGCAAAGAGTGGTGGTAATCGGAGTTAAATCGGAAGTCTCGGAAGTCGTGAGCTCTGTCTCACAAGGGACAGTATTAGCTCCCTTGCTGTTCATAATAATGATTGCAGATATTGATGCAGATATTAAGGACGGTATTGTATCATGCTTCGCAGATGACACAAAGATATGTAAGGAAATATTGAACGAAGATGACATAAGAAAACTACAAAACGACATTGAAACACTATTCCAGTGGGCAGAAGACAACAATATGAAGTTCAACGAAGAAAAATTCCAACTTCTAAGATATCGTAATAACAAAGAGCTACAGAAAAAAGGGTACAAAACTCCGCAAGCCAAACAGATAACACCAAATCCACAAGTCAGGGATCTTGGAGTAATAATGTCGTCGGAAGCAGAATTCAGAGAGCACTATAAAATCAAAATCACAACGGCTAGAAAAATAATGGGAATCATCTGGAGGAGCTTCCACAGCAGAAAAGCAAACATCATGCTCAAATTATGGAAGAGTCTAGTCCTACCAATAATTGAGTATTGCTCAGTACTCACAAGCCCACACAGAAAAAGAGACATTGCGAGCATTGAAGCTATACAAAGGACTTTTACGTCTAAGATAGAGGAAACGGAAGGTGAAGACTACTGGTCTCGACTACAATCCCTGGAACTCTACTCTCTTGAAAGAAGACGCGAGCGGTACACAATAATATACATATGGAAAATACTTGAGGGCTCTGTCCTTAACCTCAGAAATGAAATAGAAACAAACTGGAATGAGAGAAGAGGCAGATTTTGTACGGTCCCAACTGCGGTGGGACAAGAAGCCAGGAAAACGAGGATGGAAAATACCCTCAGAATACGGGGCCCAAAGCTTTTCAATGTCCTTCCAAAAGAAATGAGGAATCTCCAGCACACCGACCTGAATAACTTCAAGAACCAGCTGGACAGATTCTTGTGCAAAGTCCCTGACAGCCATGCGTGGCTGGCTACGAGGGCAGGATGAGATCAGAGAGCAATTCCCTCTTTCACCAAGTCCCGCAAATGAGGCGGGATGCTGCAGAGGGGTCAACCGCAAGTCGATCCTGAACCGTCGTTCAGACTCAACAAAAATCATAATTTTTGGCAAAGAAAGTTTTTGGCAAATCATATACTGTATATATATATATATATATATATATATATATATATATATATATATATATATATATATATATATATATATATATATATATATATATATATATATATATATGTTAAACACATGAAAAAGAAAAACTATGGTATTTGTCATTTACCATTACTTATTCGGACTATAGTGGATTTAATTTTCCCAGAAGAGTTCCTTGTTCCATGCACGGTCTGTGTTTAACATATAATTGTCTCAGGGAACCATTCTGAATTTGTGTATATATATATATATATATATATATATATATATATATATATATATATGCTAGAGCTCCGTCCAATTTATGTCACTATCTTTTATGACGTGTCTATGATGTCACTATTTTTCAACCAATCAGGAATACAGAGGCCTCCAGCGGCCTCAGATGACCTGGGAAGCCGACGCGACGCCACATAGCCTATGTTCTTTCCCGGCCTCAGTTACTCCTATCCCGACGTCTCATCCAAATGTGACCAGTGGTTTGGCCGGCCATAAGAAACAAAGAAAGAAAATTCGCAGGCAGTTCGACCGTCACAAATATTAGTGTAGATATAAACCACTTTTAGATATCTAATGAGGATATGTCTACTTCTCGATATTTTGTAGACATATTTTTTTATTATATAAAAAAAAGGATCAAGTGATTATTTCGTGGATATACCTCTGCCAAAAAAGGATATCAAATGGCTAACTAAAAGGTATATGCGTATCTCATTAGATACTCAGAATTCATACATTTTTTATCTATTCAAAGTCCATCTTCAAACTATCCAAACGCTATCTAATGAGGATTTATACAGGAAGTAGGGGGCAAGGTGAGCACAAAAATGCCGTCTCCTATAGAAGGAGAAGAGAGCCGAAATCAAGGTATAAAGTTTTCAAGATGCCTGGACACTCTGCGTTTGAAAGATTGGAAGTCATAGGCAGGGGAAAGATGGACTTCACCTGTTGAGTAGATGAAAAATTTAGAATACCGATTAACACTTGCGTTAAAGAGTTGGACAGAAAAGGGATGAGAATGTGTCGAAAGTCTGGTACTGCAAGCTCTCATTAAAGGAGGGGGCATGCACTATTCGCTCAGCGCATTCGGAGGAGTCCCGGCCATTTAAACAATAATCTTTCTATGGTAAATGAAAGAAATAATGCCTAAGAGAACCCCAATCAGCGGCGCCAAAGTACCAAAAATGACTCCTATTTGAAGGATCCAAAGGCTGAACTGGAGCGATAGGACAGGAAACAGATATAAAATTGTGGTCGGAAAAGCTCAATGGAGAATAAAGTTTGACAGAGTAAGAAGAAGGATGAGTGGTGAGAAATAAATCCAGAATGTTGGGCCTATCTCCAAGGCGATTGGGGATACGAGTAGGGTGCTGTACAATCTGCTCTTAGTCATTTAAAATAGAGAGATTGTTTGCTAGTTCACCAGGGATGTCAGTGAAATGGGAGGAAAGCTAAAGGTGGTGGAGAATATTAAAATCACCTAAAATGAAGATCTCAGCGAAAAAAACGAGTGTGATAGAATGTATTCTACTTTGGAAGTGAGGTAGAAAAATACTTTTAGATAGTCAGTACAATTAGGAGAAAAGTAGACAGCGCAGATCTCTTTAGTTTGAGATTGGCATGTAAGCCGTAGGCAGAGGGTGTAGAATTCGGGAAGATTCAAGTTTGGGAATACGAAACCAACCACCTAACCTAGCGTACGCCTGGCTATAACTCGTTCATAAGACTTACTCCGATTTCCTAACCTAATCTAACCACCTAAACTAGCGCAAGCCTAATCTGGGATAAGTACGGCTAACCCAGGTAAAAGATACACTCCGTTCTGCTAACATAATTTACCTCCTATGGCGGAGTTTGATCCTTTAAACACGACGTTTCCGATATTTCCATCTTCCAAATTTAATTTCTTCGATCTCGCAAATGAGACCAATCAATGGCTGTTTTTAATAACTCCTCAAACTGAAATTAGCTTTCAGAAATGGACATTTTATGAACGAATGCATAATGTAACAGAATTGTACAGGGTGTCCAGAAAGTATTTTACTTGGGTGACAAGACATTGTGGACATCCTGTATTATAACTAGGGTGGCCAGACATCCGGCTTTAGGCCGGACAGTCCGCCTTTTGAGCACTCTGTCATCCATCCGGAGCCACCTTGAGCCGGACGTTAATTTGTCCTCCTCTTTGGGGTCTGGCTAAAAAGAATTATATAAATTACCTCAGGTACACTTAAAATAGCGAGTACTGAAGGCCATAATAACCGTTAACGTATTTTTATATATGTAGTTGGCAACACTGCTGATAAGCCGCATTTGTTTTCAATTTCATGACTACGAGTAGGACAGTCAGTCTGCCCAAGGAGTAAAAATGAATATTCATTTCTTTCAGTTATATATATATATATATATAATATATATAATGCATTTAACTGCAATGACCACGCAGTATATAAATGAATAGAAACGACGTAAATAAGGAGCGTCTCTGCACACGGGGAAGAGAAATAACGAATAAATGAAAAATGAGGCGAACCGCCCGGGAATTGAACCCAGGGCCTTCCAATTGCCGGTTGGATGCGCTACCATTACACCACGGACCTCATCAATCATAAATCGAAATTCTCCTACATAGGGCAGAAACCAATGCCCTGAGAGGGCACCCTCGCAAATCGTGAATATGTGCATTTAACTGCAATGACCACACAGTATATAAATGAATAGAAACGACGTAAATAAGGAGCGTCTCTACACACGGGGAAGAGAAATAACGAATAAATGAAAAATGAGGCGAACCGCCCGGGAATTGAACCCAGGGCCTTCCAATTGCCGGTTGGATGCGCTACCATTACACCACGGACCTCATCAATCATAAATCGAAATTCTCCTACATAGGAGAGACGCTCCTTATTTACGTCGTTTCTATTCATATATATATATGTATATATGATACGCACAGATACACATATATATATATATATATATGTTAACGTACGGCCACATACGCAGTGTCCTCCTTTTTGGAAATTTGGAAATGTCCACCCTAATTATAACTTAAATGAGACCTATAAATGTGAAAATTTTCCGTGAACACCTAAGCACAGATTTCTTACCCACTTTATACAAAATACATTGGATATCTTTTTATACAAATTACATTATCTTTCACCAATCCTGCAAGTAAGCTATTAATTCACTTTCAGTTTGAATAAATTTCATTAAATCTATGAATGACATATCCTTCCTTCACAACTGTTCACTAAACAGTGAACTTCTCTTGAAATTATGTCGTATGTGCATAAAGAACATACAGGATCGGTAAATATTGACATGACGTCATTGAAATGACAAGGTGAGGATTTAGATTACTTCGACTTTGCCAAAAATCTGGTAGCTATGAAACTTTATAGCCACATTTTGATTTATTTCTCTATTTACATTTGAGAATGATGTTGTCATGTCCATAATAAGAGAGTTTAAAAGACCGGGATTTCTTCGTTATAGTAAATTCGGTACTTTTAGTTCATAAAATATTATCCAAAACTGCCATGGTTCCTTTGTCAATTAAATGCGTTATAAAGATATTAAACAAAGTATTTTTTAACAAAGACTAATTTACTGTATGAAAAGCTACAGAATCGGAACAAATACTATACGAGTATTATATATTCTGCTTAGAAGAATCAAAATTAAATTAAATTTAAACTTAAACAGTAAAAAAAAATCGAATTTGGATAATCTCTAGGAGCGCTCCATTTTTCAATATTAAACATAAACTCGTAAAACATATACCATTTGAAAGCTCACATTTTTCTGAGTCTAAAAATGTAGTAATCCAAAAGTATCAATAGCAAATAAAAAGTAACTAGATTTAATTAATTGTTTGACGCGTGACGTCATTAACTACATTATAAAGGTTGGCTAAGTTATAAATCTTCAGTCTCTGTTGTAAGATGGTATTTTTGGTAATTGTTACGCTAACCTAACCTAACATGAATATGTTATTACATTATCATTTGTATAATTTAGGTCTCGGGGGTACGGGGGCGGAGCCCCGTAAAGATCACTCATCACAAATTGATCAGTATAGGGTTTTATATTTAAACCTAGTTACTTTTTATTTGCTATTGATACTTTTGGATTACTACATTTTTAGACTCAGAAAAATGTGAGCTTTCAAATGGTATATGTTTTATGAGTGTATTTTAATATTGAAAAATGGAGCGCTCCTAGAGATTTACCTCGAATTTCATTCTGAATCCTGTAAACGCAATTTTTAATATCTGTATAGGTTATTTTAACATCCAGAAAGGAAAGAGAACCATTAGTTTCTATTTCAGAAGTGAATTAATATTTAGATGTTAGAAATGAAGCATGTTTTCAATTTAAAGAATTTAAATATGTTAATTATATTTATCGAAGGTATATCGATAATACCTGTCAAACTGTTTAGATCACATATGTATGTTGAAGGACTCACATCATTTGAATTAAGAAAAAACCCATCCATCCAACTACTGAAAAGGTCCAACGTCGTTTAACTTGGCTGATCTAACGGAAAGCGGTGCTACGACATACTGTAGCACGACGTAACCCTTAACCTTTTTTGGACCACTGGGTCGAATTTGTACCGTTTCCAATACACGCACTCATAACTTAACCCTACAAAAACTTCGGTTGTTAAGAAGTTAAATTAGGATGTTGTTTCGTAAAATTGAAAATTTAAACTTTAAGCACTCCCACTTTCGAACCCCAAATGGGAATAAAACTATACTACTCTTCTTTACTGCAGATTCTTCAAGTATAAGAGTCCATATAATTTAAAGATTATTTTACCTGATTTATGAGATCATATCGTGATGAGAATCTTTAATTGTTTTTATTGCATAAGTTTCAGTTAAAAAAACTTCTCCTGTATAATTTAATTTTCATCAAAACAAACCTTCAACCCCTTTGACGCAGGAATTTTTTGTTGGGCTAAGTTATGAATGCGGTATTTGAAACGTTACCACTTTGTACCGATCGTCCAAGAAGGACCCCAAGTCTGAGTGGGTATTACTCCCTCAGGGGTAGGGTCTCATGCATGCAAAGCACTGCATGAGTACTTCGCGAGATCGCCGCCTATTTCGACGCTCTATGGTAGACCTTCCGATGATCCTCCACGACTTACAATAGAAACTGCTTCTGTTCCTCGTTCCGAGTAAGAGAATTGCTGAACTCCTGGATCAAAGTGACTCGGCGAGGTCGTTCACAACCCTTACCGAACTCACGATCTCCCGGCTCTTCACATACGACCTGCTCTCCTCCTATACGGCAAGATCTTCCTCCAGGAAATCCTCCAAATCCAGGATTTTGAAAAAGAGAGGACATGCTGGTCGTCATGCTGGACCAAGACGGTTCGAAAAACGGAGGGATTGGCAATGGGGGATCCGCAGAACTGTTCCTCCCCTTAAGAGATTTCACCATCGACTTCTCAGCGGAAACTGAAGGATCGAAAAAAATCAAATCCAACCAGGACCTCCGATAGGTACCACAGATGGCGACCAAAAGTGGTGATAGCAGCCTTCGCAATCTCCTCGTCCCAGTAGATGTAGAGGTGACAGAGAGAAGACTGAGGTTATTCCTGGGATTGATTGTTGCGGACGGACTTATGAACCTCATGTAAACCTCAGTGACAAAGAAGCACACTTCCTGAAGGTGTCTCCACATGAGGTCGCTGTATGAAGGGCCCCTCGAAGACGATGCCTGGCTTGTCCACTGCCGCAGGAGAATCTCCTTCTGATAGAGCCACATTTTCACGGAGAATATGGACAGAGCCCTCCATCGAGTTCGATGAAGAACATTTGGGTACCGGAAGTGAATTCGGCGGGGAGAAATTCCCTCTGGGAAGACGATTGTGAGTTTCAGCAGCTCCCTGTAATCCTGCTCAGCTGGCGATTACTCAGTTGGTCTCCTGTGAACTCCATCACCTCATCCAGCCATTTTTCGATCGCAGTTGCCTTGTTTTCATCTTCCATCGCTTTGGAGAAGGTAGTCTACTCGATCCAGTGCCAGTAGTCCCGGAATTGAGAACAGACCAATTTTCGGCTACTTCGACACATTACCCAGACTGAAGATCTTCTCCAAGACAATCTCCAAAACGTGGTGAGACAAGCCAAATTCAGCAACGCTCGGCCGATCAGTCTCCATCAGAATGCGCACACCACCTCTGGATCCAGTGTTTGATGAAGTGGGGTCAAAGCACAAGTCTTTGACCCCGATCTTGGACTCCCCATTCATCCATAGTCTTGACCACAACATCCGCCATGACAGCAAAGGTTTTGGAATGGAGTTTGGAAGCAGCCAACAGTTTCACCACGTCTTGTCCGAAAACGATGATGGGAAGACGATCTACTTTATTCCGACCGGGACCAGTGAAATTGTTCATGATCGTTCCGTCCCAGTGAATAACCAGTGGGACTGCAGGATTGAAAGTGTTCCTTACTTCCTTTGCGAAGACCTCCCGTTGCTTCATGCGAGCCCTGCAGATCGCACTTGGACTGATTATTACCTCCCCAACATCATGCCGGAGTTGGCTTGTCGAAGTAATAGTGAAGGTTTAAGCTGTGGTACGGTCTGTGATTTTGATTCGGTCAAGTGCTGCCGACACCTCACTTGTAATAATTGGCACTTTACCCTGCAACTAACTTTTCTTGGGCGGCTATCCTTCTCCCAGCGTCTTCTCTTCATACGAAGCCGAAGGGGGGATTGCTGCTCGAGGATGAGGACTCTAGAACCACGACTTGGTTATCTGACGCTGACTTCGCCTTAGCCGACCGTTTGGACACTTCCAAACTCCTCTTCCTCGATCACTCCTCCTGACGTGAGAGGGTTCTGTCCACCCCAGCAATCGTTCCCCATCTTCCCTTCCCGCTCTGAACCTGCAGGAAGAGTCTGTTTTTCCCGATTTTCATGACGGTCATTACATCTCGGTGATAGATGTCGAACAGGTCTTGCAATCCCTCCTTGACCTTCTGGTTGCCCACGTTCTCATTTTGATAAATTGCTCACTCTTAACCTTTCTTTATTTGATCGGGTAGGGTAGAAGTACACAGACAAAAAGATTAGCTCATTTCAATGATTTTTAAAGGTTGCTCATCGATGTTGAAGTTTAACTAAGAAAGTGATTTTACAGAATCAGTTGGGTATCTTGCCACGACTCTCATAAATCCCTCATCAAGCATTGCATTGCATGTGTAGCGTACATTCATTTGTTATATGAGTACAGACACTAGCGGATCTAGGACTGGGGCCAATCCGGCCATGCATCCCCAAACCGGTCAAAATTCTTTATTGACATCTAAAATTGACATTTGGGCGCCAATTTGTTCATTTGCCCCGCCCCCGCAAACCGCCCAAACTCGCCAAGCTGGATCCGCCAGTGAGTAACGAGGGAAGTGTTACAGCAGTGTGGAGGGGAGAAGGGAAAAGCATTGTTGAGGCAACACAGAAAGGCCTTCAAATCACCTTCAAAGTTTACCCTGATGAACAAATGATATGCAGTTTATACTATGATCGCAATTTAGTCTTCATTCTTTTTTAGTTACGTTTTTGAAAGCATTTTATAATTAGATTTCCATTTTCGTTAGGTATTTTCTTTAGAAATGGGCTGTTAGTAAAATTTACTTATTTTTTTAGAAAGAATTATTTAATAATATGTACCAATAAATGTTATGGTTAATAAGGACAAAATAAATTTTTGATGAAATAAAAAATAAAAGAAATGGAAAGCGTGTTGGAGAGTCTAGTAAGTTTCATCGATCTTGCTAGATGGGACCAGGGGGTTGGTCTCCGGTGGAGCTTTCCATTTCTTTACCAATCATCACCGAACTCGTAGGTAATGAGAATAAAAATAGTCCATCACATTACCAATTATACTTACCTATAAGGATATCAAAATTATTGGTGTATTCCTCTTTGCCATTTATTGTGTTTTGTGGATTAGTTTTAGAGTATATAAAATTCTAAGCATTTTTTTTATCAAAACAGTCATTTTTCACAATATTCCTGAAACTTCAATGTCGATGAACACCCTTTAAATAGTGTTTAATGTAGTTCACTTTCTGTCTGCATTATTTTCTCACAGTCCGTAACATAAATTTAGGTTAAGAATGGTACTTTTTAAAACTTTGTGATTTTGGGCCACCCTAATATATGTAATATGAAAGGTTTGTTCCAAGGGAAAATTTAAATTATTTAAATTACGTTTTGCATGAATAATATATATATATATGTATATATATATATATATATATGTTTTATATATATATATATATATATATATATATATAAAGTTTGAGGATAAACAGGAAGTATGTTACCTTTGACTTATACTTTGTGATCTTGTTAAAACCAAAAATATCATATACTGTAACTAACAAAATTCAAATAAATTTGTATACAGAAACTTGTTTATTTTTTTATAAAAGTTTTCTTTTAAGAATGAAAACACACACACACACACACGCACGTGTGCATCACCGCATAATTGAGGTACCAACATTTTTAAATCCATATATCAGAAAAACTAAAAAATCAAACCGAGAAGGGCGTGGTGTTATAGGCGCAATTGAGGGCTCGAAGTGTGTTTTCTGTTAAGATATTAAAGAGTGAGGTGCTCGCTAGTGTAGCCTTAACTAAACTAATCTAATCAGAAGTAACATCTTTTTCCGACAATAAAAATATTTCCATATTTTTCATATATCATAAATTGTGTAAATGTTCCGAGGTACCAAGGGTGTCACCTCACAAAAAATTACCCAACTACATAAGTGAATTATCACACACTCGACTTCACTTAGGCCCAGGTGCCTATACACACACACACACACACACACACACACACACGTTGTAGATGGCCACTGTTCTTCTCCTAAAGTTATTAATAGTGGTGTTCCTCAGGGCTCTGTCCTATCGCCCACTCTTTTCATTTTATTTATCAATGATCTATTGTCCTATCTACTCCTAGGCTGATGATTCCACTCTTCACTTCTCCACCCGCTTCACAGAGCTATGGTGCACCTGACCTGTGATGTTTCTACTATCTCTGATTGGGGCAGAGAAAACCTTGTGGCTTTCAATGCTTAAAAAACTCAGTTCCTTCATCTGTCTACTCGTCACAATGTTCCACACGATTACCCCCCTTACCTTCAACAATACACAACTCACTCCTTCATCTTCTCTTAATATTCTTGGCGTTTCCTTTTCTCGTGATCTTTTCTGGAAAGACCACATACTTTCTTTGTAAAACAGCTTCTAAGAGGTTAGGTGTGCTGTTCCGCCCCTACAGTTTCTTCACCCCCACTCACTTGTGTCTGTATTGGTGTCTTGTCCGCACCTGTATGGAGTACGCTTCTCGTGTTTGACGTGGCTCAACCCACACAGCCGTACTTCACCGGGTGGAATAAAAGACTTTTCGTCTCATCAATTACCCGCCTCTTACTGATTGTCTTCAATCTCTCTCTGTTCGTCGCAATGTTACCTCAGTCTCTCTTTACTATCGCTATTATAATGGACAATGCTCTTTTGAACTCTCTAAATGCATGCCTCTTCCTCTAAGATGCAAAAGTGAAATATGGAGACTACAACAATCCTTGAAACTATATGTGTGTGTGTGGTGTGTGTGTGTGTGTGTGTGTGTGTGTGTGTTTGTTTTGAGGGGGGGGAGACTTAATAATATATATATAAAATTCTTGACAGACGTATCCAGTGGTGGAATTCAAAAATTTTAAGAACCCGTTCGCCCTCCCCTCCCCTCCCCTTCCCCACTTCTCCTCTCCCTTCCTTGTCAGAAATGAAAACTAAAAAATGTTTTTATTGAAATTCTTTATTTAATTTCCTTTTAAATATTTCCAAATCGCCTCCAAATCGAACTCGAAAAATTTTAGGAACCGGTTCGCACGAACCGGTGCGAACAGGCTGAATGCCACCACTGGACGTATCCCAAATTTTAGAAGTAAAATAGACACACTGGAATGAGGGGACAGGTAGTTTATGTACTATCCCAGCTGCAGTCAAACAGATGGCCATGAAACAAAAAGATGGAAAATACTTTTAGAATACGAGGCTCAAATCTAATTAATGTGCTGCCAAAAGTAATAGAGGAACCTCTAGCATTCCAACATAACTGCATTCAAGAATCAACTGGACAGGTTCTTGTTCAGATTCTTTGACCAGCCGTGTGGAGTCGGTTATGAGGACAGGATAAGAGTGGAAATAACTCTCCCATACATAAACTGCCCGAAGTTAAGTGAGATGCTGCAGAGGGTCCGAACGCAAATTCATCCTGAACATTCGTTCGAAGACAAGAAAAATATGTGATGCCTTTAAGACAGTAACATGAATAAATAAATAAAATTTAGTTGGGGTTGTTTAGCATCCTTTCTAACGACAAATGTCATATTACGGACGGAACCTACAGATTCGCATAAGATCTAACCAACGGGTCGCTAAACCATCTGAACGCAGAGGAAGGTCACCCTTCCAACTACTGGACAGATGCAACTTCTCTTAAGCTTGCCTAACGGGACGCGGTGTTGTGACAGCCACGACGTAACGCCTCATAGATATCACCCAAAGATGTGGGATGGGTAAATAAAAATATTTGCATTTCTGTAGAAAACAGCACTCACAGCTATAAGGCGGCCCAAGATAAAGTAGCCCAAAACAGTCATCCTGTGTGTATATAGTATATACTGTGTATGTATATATATATATATATATATATATATATATTATATGTGTGTGTGTGTGTGTGTGTGTGTGTGTGAAAATGAAGAGCAACTACTGGAAGAAAATGGAATCATTTTGTATGCTGAAAACGCGTTTGGTATATATTGCCTCACTTATTTGCAGAAGAATATATATATATATATATATATATATATATATATATATGGGATGAATTTCACAATTAAACATGTGAAATTAATGTATGATGCAAACCCCACAAAGAAAAAGAAAAAATGATTCCAAGGCTTTTCGTGTATTCCGAAGTACACCTCGTCAGGGAATGAAGGAAGAAGGCAAGATGACAAAAATATATACCTATGTACAGCGGGACAAAAAAATAAAAAGATTAGCACATGATTAACAAGAGTTAATTAGAGGCAAAAGGTATTTTAACAGGATATTGTAAATTTTATACATTCCCGCACTGTTATTGAAATTATTTTTAAAATGAATAAATGCACATTCTAGAATATTCCTTTCAATTATATGTCTATTTTTAACAAGCGCTTTAGAATTATCCCACTTGATACTATGATTACATTTGTACATATGGTTAAACAATGCACTAGAATTATTTGCTGTTCTACACGCATATTTATGCTGTTTTACCCTATGTCTAACGTTTTACCCGTTTGGCCTATGCATTCTGAGTTACATTGTGTACATCCGATCGACTACACACAACCAACTGCATTATCTGGGCTATTCTTTATCAGGCGTGATTTGACAGTATTATTATACTTAAAGACTACGTTGATACCAATTGCTTTAAGTAAAGTCGGAAAATATTGAAAATTAACATGGTAGGGTAGGCTAAGGATATTTTTACGCCCAAATTCCTTTACAGTTACACTATTATAATACCTATTCTTGGCTTTCCTCAGGCAGTTATCTAAAAATGAAATAGGATAAAAAAAATTTAGTTTCAGTATTCATGATATTGCATAACTCGGAATCTAAAAATTCAGGACTGACAACTCTCAATGCTGAAACATAGCAGAGAAAATAGAAGATTTAATCGAGGGATGATGGTCAGAATAAAAATGCACATTAGAGTTGCGATTGGTTGTGTGTATTCGATCGGATGTACACAATGTAACTCAGTGTGCATATAGGCCAAACGGGTAAAACGTTAGACAGTAGGGTAAAACAGCATAAATATGCGTGTAGAACAGCAAATAATTCTAGTGCATTGTTTAACCATCTGTACAAATGTAATCATAGTATCAAGTGGGATAGTTCAAAGCGCTTGTTAAAAATACAGATATAATTGAAAGGAATATTCTGGAATGTGTATTTATCCATTTAAAAATTATTCAATAACTGCAGGAATGTATAAAATTGCAATATCCTGTTAAAATACAGTACCTTTTGCCTCTAATTAACTCTTGTTAATCACGTGCTAATCTTTATATTTTTCTCTCCCGCTGTACGCAGGTTTATAGTTTTGTCATCTTGCCTTCTCCCTTCATTCCCTGACGAGGTCTACTTCTGAATCCAAGAAAGGCCATGGAATCATTTTTCTTTTTCCTTGTGGGTTTGCATCATATATATATATATATATATATATGAAAATTATTTCACGAAAGTGACACGTGAAAAATATTTATGATGAATAAAACCACGAAGGGAAAAGAAACACAAAGTGGTGCTCAAGCGCTTTCGTCTAATGACATCCTCAGGAGTGTTCCTGAGGATGTCATTAGACGAAAGCGCTTGAGCACCACTTTGTTTTTTTTCCCTTCGTGGTTCATTATCATATATATATATATATATATATATATATACACTGTTGTATACATAATGATTACAGTATATTCGTAAACCTAATAAACATTTTACGAAAACTTCTTTGTCGATTATCATTTTTTTAACAGCTCTGTAGTAGAGAGAGGCGCAAAACTGTCGAGTGGGGCAAATGGGGAGGGAGGAGAGAGTGGGAGTGCCAGTGTCAATGGGGGGAAGTTTCAGTGCTAAGGAGGGTACCACCCTCCAAATAGTAGAAAATTTGTAACAACCTAACCTCAATCTTCACGCTACCGAAGAACAACATAAACGAACTTAACCTAACCTTCAATATATGGGGTGCCACAGCCCATTGCTACTTTGAAAATAGACTATAATAACCTAACCTAAATCGTAAGCATCTTCTTTTCACGCTACCCCAAGGCGTCCACCATGTCTTAGGCATAGCAGTGATATTACACCATCGGGAGTCGAACCCCCGACCTTAATTTTATATCGATGGAGTAGTTAAAATGTTTTAATCATCAATATAGATATATATTTCCATTTTTATTTATTTTTCTTATCTTTTATTTTCTTATCTTCGGGCAAACAGCTTTCACATTCCAACCTTGATGATGATCATCTTACAAAAGTCGCATACATATACATAATTTAAAAGTGACTGTAGAGTAAATAGGTCACATCTGGAAACAATATTTATTAACATGTCAAGAACTTATTTTTTATTAGCAAACTTATAAATAATGGCTGAAATAGTTACTATATACAATCTTTTTTATAAATAATAATACATTACATCTGCATGTAATATTTGGGTCTTTTCCGTTTGGGGGCTAGCAGCGAATTTTAATGAAAATCGGTATACTAATGTAGTTTTGGTCACTGATTTCAAAAATAACTTTCTTTTTTTGGAGAAATGAAAAACAAACATGTTAGAGCACTTTAAATAATTAATGTGTTTTTACTAGCTTAAACTAGTTACAGAGGATTGTGTTAAATTTAGCCAGAGTCACAAACGCTACTGTTTATGAAAAAGTGCTCTAAGTGTGGGAAAGTGTGTTCCTTTGATAAAAATACCCAGTTCTTTCGCTGCCAAAAGCGTCGGTCAAACGGTAAAAAGTGCAACCTTAAATTACACCTAACTAAGAATATGTTTTTTGAAGGATCCCGGCAGATCTGTAAAGTAGCAGAAAAAAAATCAAGAATTAATGCCAAGTTAGGTCAACTGAATGCCAGGTTAGGTCAACTGTACGCCCTTGACGATTGGTTAGGTTAAGTCATGATATTTTCGTTAAAAACACATTAATTATTTAAAGTGCTCTAACATGTTTATTTTTCATTTCTCCAAAAAAAGAAAGTTATTTTTTAAATCAGTGACCAAACCTACATTAGTATACCGATTTTCATTAAAATGCGCCTCGGTGGTATAGTGGTTAGCGTCGCTGACTACGAATCCATCGGCCCCAGGTTCGAAACCCGACGGCAGCCGAAGCGCAGCAAAACCCAGCTGTTCATCCTTCCACACAATAAAGAAAGTGGTTGGTAGGTAAATGGGTACCCTAGGTGGCCTACTGGTTAAGACGCTGGGCTGCTGATGGGGCGTGGTTCGGATTCCACGTTAAACTGTAGGTCTAAGTTGGAGTGAAAAGCTTGACCTTCGTCAGAATAAACAATTCGGGCAGAAGCTAACCAAAGGTTAACCAAAGACCCCAAACGGAAAAGATTCCAATATTTATTAACAGTTCAACAAACTATTTTTTTATTAGTATAGTAAACTCGCAAAGAATGGTGGAAATACAGGGTGCCCATAAAGTCACGCATCATAGGAAAATACATTTGTGTTGTTTATTTATTTATTTTTGTTTTATTTATTTGTTCGAAATGATTCCCCACCAAGGCTATTATGCAGCTAAGTGGCGTCGCGGCTTTACAAACATACACTACCTTTTTCGACTTTAGAAATATATGTACAGCTATTATGCAGCTAAGTGGCGTCGCGGCTTTACAAACATACACTACCTTTTTCGACTTTAGAAATATATGTACATCACACTACAATTAATTATATACCGGGGAAATATCATTTTATGGTGAAGTTTAAGCAAATTATGCTAGAAAAAATTCGAATTTACTGGAAGAAAATGGAATCATTTTGTATGCTGAAAACGCGTTTGGTATATATTGTCTCACTTTATTTGCAGAAGAATATATATGTATATATATATATATATATATATATGGGATGAATTTCACAATTAAACACGTGAAATTAATGTATGATGCAAACCCCACAAAGAAAAAGAAAAAATGATTCCAAGGTTTTTGTGTATTCCGAAGTACACCTCGTCAGGGAATGAAGGAAGAAGGCAAGATGACAAAAATATATACCTATGTACAGCGGGACAAAAAATAAAAAGATTAGCACATGATTAACAAGAGCTAATTAGAGGCAAAAGGTATTTTAACAGGATATTGTAAATTTTATACATTCCCGCACTGTTATTGAAATTATTTTTAAAATGAATAAATGCACATTCTAGAATATTCCTTTCACTTATATCTATTTTTAACAAGCGCTTTAGAACTATCCCACTTGATACTATGATTACATTTGTACATATGGTTAAACAATGCACTGGAATTATTTGCTGTTCTACACGCATATTTATGCTGTTTTACCCTAATGTCTAACGTTTTACCCGTTCGGCCTTTGCATTCTGAGTTACATTGTGTACATCCGATTGACTACACACAACCAACTGCATTATCCGGCTATTCTTTATTAGGCGTGATTTGACAGTATTATTATACTTAAGACTACGTTCATACCAATTGATTTAAGTAAAGTCGGGAAATATTGAAAATTAACATGGTAAGGTAGGCTAAGGATTTTTTACGCCCAAATTCCTTTACAGTTACACTATTATAATACCTATTCTTGGCTTTCCTCAGGCAGTTATCTAAAAATAAATAGGATAAAAAAATTTAGTACCAGTATTCATGATATTGCATAACTCGGAATCTAAAAATTCAGGACTGACAACTCTCAATGCTCTAAGAAACATAGCAGAGAAAATAAAAGATTTAATCGAGGGATGATGGTCAGAATAAAAATGCACATTAGAGTTGCGGTTGGTTGTGTGTATTCGATCGGATGTACAGTGTACACAATGTAACTCAGTGTACATATAGGCCAAACGGGTAAAACGTTAGACAGTAGGGTAAAACAGCATAAATATGCGTGTAGAACAGCAAATAATTCTAGTGCATTGTTTAACCATATGTACAAATGTAATCATAGTATCAAGTGGGATGGTTCTAAAGCGCTTGTTAAAAACAGAGATATAATTGAAAGGAATATTCTAGAATGTGTATTTATCCATTTTAAAAATTATTTCAATAACAGTGCAGGAATGTATAAAATTGACAATATCCTGTTAAAATACAGTACCTTTTGCCTCTAATTAACTCTTGTTAATCACGTGCTAATCTTTATATTTTTCTCTCCCGCTGTACGCAGGTTTATAGTTTTGTCATCTTGCCTTCTCCCTTCATTCCCTGACGAGGTCTACTTCTGAATCCAAGAAAGGCCATGGAATCATTTTTCTTTTTCCTTGTGGGTTTGCATCATATATATATATATATATATATGAAAATTATTTCACGAAAGTGACACGTGAAAAATATTTATGATGAATAAAACCACGAAGGGAAAAGAAACACAAAGTGGTGCTCAAGCGCTTTCGTCTAATGACATCTACAGATCTACAGAAGCTAAGGCTAACAAAGACCCTAAGATCCACTCTAAGGTTAGCCCGAGAGAAAGGAAAGAGTAGCGGGTTAAGAGAAGAGAAGAGAATAAGGGGTTAAGTAAGAGCAACACCTATCACTCATGGGTTAACATTCATTCAGAAAAAGAGGAAAAGTGTCGCACCATCATCATCCGCCGGCCACTGCCGACAAGTCAGAAAGATAGTCGGAGAGAATAGGAGAGGGGTGAAAGATGAAAAGAAGTAAAATAAGAACGCTTACAAACCATGCAAACAGTCTTAACTCACTGTCATACCATGCAAACTACAAACATGCAAGGAAAGAGGTAGAGACATGCAAAGTAAGGGAAAAAAAAAAAAAAAAAAGTAGGTAAAGTTAAACAAAAAGTGGGTTAGTTTACGCTATGAGCTACATCTACATTCGTGTTAGTCTAATTTTTTTTTTTTTTTTTATAATTTTATTGCTGGCATCACACGCTGGCATGTCACATCCTCAGGAGTGTTCCTGAGGATGTCATTAGACGAAAGCGCTTGAGCACCACTTTGTGTTTTTTTCCCTTCGTGGTTTTATTCATCAATCATCATATATATATATATATATATATATATATATATATATATATATATATATTACTGTTGTATACATAATGATTACAGTATATTCGTAAACCTAATAAACATTTTACGAAAACTTCCTTTGTCGATTATCATTTTTCTTAACAGCTCTGTAGTAGAGAGAGGCGCAAAACTGTCGAGTGGGGCAAATGGGGAGGGAGGAGAGAGTGGGAGTGCCAGTGTCAATGGGGGAAGTTTCAGTGCTAAGGAGGGTACCACCCTCCAAATAGTAGAAAATTTGTAACAACCTAACCTCAATCTTCACGCTACCGAAGAACAACATAAACGAACTTAACCTAACCTTCAATATATGGGGTGCCACAGCCCATTGCTACTTTGAAAATAGACTATAATAACCTAACCTAAATCGTAAGCATCTTCTTTTCACGCTACCCCAAGGTGTCCACCATGTCTTAGGCATAGCAGTGATATTACACTATCGGGAGTCGAACCCCCGACCTCAATTTTATATCGATGGAGTAGTTAAAATGTTTTAATCATCAATATAGATATATATTTCCATTTTTTATTTATTTTTCTTATCTTTTATTTTCTTATCTTCGGGCAACAGCGTTCACATTCCATCCTTGATGATGATCATCTTATAAAAGTCGCATACATATACATAATTTAAAAGTGACTGTAGAGTAAATAGGTCACATCTGGAAACAATATTTATTAACATGTCAAGAACTTATTTTTTATTAGCAAACTTATAAATAATGGCTGAAATAGTTACTATATACAATCTTTTTTATAAATAATAATACATTACATCCGCATATAATATTTGGGTCTTTTCCGTTTAGGGGCTAGCAGCGAATTTTAATGAAAATCGGTATACTAATGTAGTTTTGGTCACTGATTTCAAAAATAACTTTCTTTTTTTGGAGAAATGAAAAACAAACATGTTAGAGCACTTTAAATAATTAATGTGTTTTTACTAGCTTAAACTAGTTACAGAGGATTGTGTTAAATTTAGCCAGTCACAAACTATTACTGTTCATGAAAAAGTGCTCTAAGTGTGGGAAAGTGTGTTCCTTTGATAAAAATACCCAGTTCTTTCGCTGCCAAAAGCGTCGGTCAAACGGTAAAAAGTGCAACCTTAAATTACACCTAACTAAGAATATGTTTTTTGAAGGATCCCGGCAGATCTGTAAAAGTAGCAGAAAAAATCAAGAATTAATGCCCAGTTAGGTCAACTGAATGCCCGGTTAGGTCAACTGTACGCCCTTGACGATTGGTTAGGTTAAGTCATGATATTTTCGTTAAAAACACATTAATTATTTAAAGTGCTCTAACATGTTTATTTTTCATTTCTCCAAAAAAAAGAAAGTTATTTTTGAAGTCAGTGACCAAAACTACATTAGTATACCGATTTTCATTAAAATGCGCCTCGGTGGTGTAGTGGTTAGCGTCGCTGACTACGAATCCATCGGCCCCGGGTTCGAAACCCGACGGCAGCCGGCGCGCAGCAAAACCCAGTTGTTCATCCTTCCACACAATAAAGAAAGTGGTTGGTAGATAAATGGGTACCCTAGGTGGCCTACTGGTTAAGACGCTGGGCTGCTGATGGGGCGTGGTTCGGATTCCACGTTAAACTGTAGGTCTAAGGTGGAGTGAAAAGCTTGACCTTCGTCAGAATAAACAATTCGGGCGGAAGCTAACCAAAGGTTAACCAAAGACCCCAAACGGAAAAGATCCCAATATTTATTAACAGTTCAACAAACTATTTTTTTATTAGTATAGTAAACTCGCAAAGAATGGTGGAAATACAGGGTGCCCATAAAATCACGCATCAAAGGAAAATACATTTGTGTTGTTTATTTATTTATTTTGTTTTATTTATTTGTTCGAAATGATTCCCCACCAAGGCTATTATGCAGCTAAGTGGCGTCGCGGCTTTACAAACATACACTACCCTTTTCGACTTTAGAAATATATGTACATCACACTACAATTAATTATATACTGGGGAATATATTTTATGTTGAAATTTAAGGAAATTATGTTAAAAAAATTCGAATTTGCCGCTATCGCCGCCATAATAGCGGCGATAGCCAAACTCCTTACTGAGCGAACGCATTCCCTGGGTCTCTGATATTGTTTTTACTTTTGGATATTGCCGATAAATTACTGTTGGAAAGATCTGAATTTTATATACTTGCGTTTATGTTCAGTGTTATAGTTAAGTAACTAATATTAGTGGTTTTTAGCGATTTAGAAGTTTTCAAAGCGTGCCGGCTTAATTTAATTTAAACTTGTGATGGTTATAAACGTTAACTACCTTAACTTGCGCGATGCCATCGCAGAAAGCGTCGTGTGGAAAGGTGTGGGGTTAATCGGTGGTAGACTGATTTTAAAGATTACAACAATGGTCCTATGGCGATTACCGAGAGATCAGTTTATTTTTTTTTTTTTAGTTAAGCGAAGAGATAGTTGATTAAAACGTACGCGAGGTGACGGAAAGACTTGCAACGCTGATGAGGGCAGGAATAGGCTTACAGTTGACGAAGGCCGAACCTATACTAACGTTGAAGACGTTAGTAAGTTAAGGGTGAGGTTAGAAACCTAGTTTCTAGTATAGGTAGCTTATCGGGAAGGTTAGACAGAGTTGAGGACGGGGTTAAGGTTGGTCCGAGATTAGTAGACAAGGAGGAATTTAAGTAGTTAAGGGTGGAGCTAGGCCACGTACGTTAGGTGATAAGAATCCCCCCCCCCCTATCGAGGTTTCGAACCTTTTCGCCCAGTTGGATAGGGATGTGAACGAGGGGGAAACGATTTAAATTGGGGACTCCTTAGTGCGTCATATGAATAAGGAATTCGTTGAACGGAATCCAACCAAGAGGAGGAGGGTCTGTCTACCAGGGGCCAGGGTTGACAGAATTAGAGACGAAGTAGATAGGATTGATGTTGCCTCCCGTCACTCGATGTTGGTGACGATGGTAGGGTCAACGACCCGTTTAGGCCCGATACGAGAGTGCCCGACCTTTTGGAGAGATACAAGGGGTTAATTAGGTACCTGAAGGCACGGTTTAAGTTTTAGGATTACGTCAAAAAAAAATTTTTGGACACTAAACTTGGAGAGATTTGTGCTCAGGAAAATGTACCCTTCGTAAAGCTGTGGTCAAAATTTAGTGATCCTAGCCTTTTTATAAAAGATGTGGGTGCATTTCAATGAAATAGGGAATGCTAGGCTAGGTAGGTTAATCGATGAAAACATTTTGAAAGCTGTATAGGTCGAAGCCCTCTTTAAACGTTGTGGGACCGGGAAACACCGGTCCGACCTGAAAAATAGTTTAAAACGCCGATCCGTGGTAAAAAAGCAATTTAAACGTCTTTTATTGTAACGCGCGTAGTATTAGAAATAAATTGAACGAATTTAAGGCGATAATTTATTCCGGGAACTATGATATAGTTGCTATAACCTGGGAGACAGACCCTGCTCCTCTTGGTTGGATGCCGTTCAACGAACTCTTTGTCCATGTGGCGCACTAAAGAGTCCCCAATTAAAATAGTTTCCCCCTCATTCACGTCCCTTTCCAAGTGGGCGAAAGGGTTCGAAACCTCGATAGTGGGGGAATTCCTATCACCTAACGTACGCGGCCTAGCTCCACCCTTAACCTCTCTAAATCCCTCGCTATCTACTACTCTCGGACTAACCTTAACCTCTTCCTCAACTCTATCTAACCTTCCCGACAAGCTACCTAAACTAGAAACTAGGTTACGCACCTCACCCTTCAAATTACTAACGTCTTCAACGTTAGTATTGATTCGCTTCCGTCAACCGTAGCCCTACCCGCCTCATCAAGCGTTGCAAGTCTTTCCGCTACCTCACGTACACTGCGCGTTTTATGTCAAACTAATTCCTCCATGAACTCGCAAAAGAAACAAACTGATCTATCGGTAATCGCCAAAGGACCGCCGTTATAATCCTAAATTCCGAATACCACCGGTTAACCCTACACCTAACACACGACGCTTTCTGCGACGGCATCGCCGAGTTAAAAATTAGTTTCAACCGCCACAGGTATAAGTTAAATTAAGCCGGCACGCTATGAAAACTTCTAAATCGCTAAAAACCACTAATATTCGATTACTTAACTATAACAACGTGAATTTAAACGCAAGTATATCAAATTCAAAGCTATCCAAAAGCAAAATTCTCAGCAATATACAAAAGTAGATGCAATATCAGAGAGCTCAGGAAATGCGTCCGTTCAGTACAGAGTCTGGCTAGGAATATTGAGCGTAATTTTGAGATACTTGTAGCTGCGGATAGTAAACATAATCCGGAAAGGTTTTTTGACTACGTCAATAATCGTAAGCCGATAAAAGATAACATAGGCCTTCTAGTGGACGGTAATGGCGCTTTGGCTTCAGACGCTCAGGCGATGGCGGGTATTTTTAAAAACTTTTTTGCGACAGTTTTTACCGAAGAATATGTAAATCATTCCCCCGACGTGGACGATATCGTTCCATTTAGTAGCGAGACTATTTTGAATGAAATAACTGTTTACGAGGGTGAGGTTGCGCATTATATCGATACGCTAAAAGTTAGTAAGGCTCCAGGCCCTGACGCGCTTTATCCTAGACATTTGAATGATTTGAAAGACGTTATCGTAGGCCCCTTAACAAAAATTTTTAATAAATCGCTGGAAGCGGGGATTATTCCTGAAGACTTCAAATTAGCTAACGTTACGCCCATTTTTAAAGGCGATCGCACAGTAGCTAGCAATTATAGGTCTATTAACTTAACGTCAATTGTCGGTAAACTTTTGGAGTCCATAGTTACGGATTATATCGTCGATCACTTCGAAAGTCGCGATTTGATTAATAGTAGGCAGCGTGGGTTTCGATGCCATAAATCTTGTTTAACTAATTTGTTAGAGTTTTATAACGAAATAGTGCGCGAATACGATAGGCATAGAGCGGCTGACGTTATTTATTTAGACTTTAAAAAAGCGTTCGATACAGTTCCGCATAGAAGATTAATTGCGAAGGTTAAAGTGCACGGTATATGCAGTCAGGTAGCTAACTGGTTAGAGGAATGGCTTCGTGCCAGAAACAGAAGGTCGTTGTTAATGGTAGGGAATCGGGGTGGTTGGATGTAGGTACCGGTGTCCCTCAGGGTTCAGTGTTAGGCCATTGCTATTCGTAATCTACATTAACGACATAGATGTAGGCTTCACCAGTAACGTGTCAAAATTCGCGGACGATACTAAAATAGGCGGTAAAGTTCTGAACGTGGACAAGTTCTTAACGTGGACGATAGAAATAGGCTCCAAGACGATGTAAATAGGATTATGGAGTTGACAGATAAGTGGCAGATGCAATTTAACGTGGACATGTGTAAAGTTTTGTATATAGGTTCTCGTAACAACAATTACATGTACACGATGGATGATAGTTAGCCAGCGTTGACGAGGAAATAGATTTAGGTTTACGCGTATCCAAGGATTTAAAAGTTAGGAACCAGTACCTGGAGTCTTGCTCAAAGGCTAATAGGATGTTAGGCTTCATAGCGCGTAATTTTGAATTTAAATCGAAGAATATTATATTGCCCCTTTAGAAGTCCCTAGTCAGGCCTCAGAGTATGCCGTTCAGTTTTGGTGTCCGTATTTGCGTGAGGATATTGATAGGTTGAAAAGAGCTCAGTGACGCGTCACAAAACTAATTCCGTCACTACGCAACAAGTCTTGTTTACAAAGATAGGATTAAAGAGTTAGACTTGCATTCACTCGAAACTAGGAGATTAAAGGGGGAACTTATTAAAGTTTACAAAACCGTTAATAAAATCGATAACGTAAATTTTCACATTGTTCATTTTCGATAACAGCAATACTCGTAATAACGGCCTTAAATTACTCTTTTTCGTTTAAAGTAACTGATAAATGGAATAATTTTCCTGCGTCCGTCGTGAAATCTACCAGCGTTAATATGTTTAAAAACCGTTTAGATAGGCATTTTTAAAATATTAACACGTCGTTTAAAATAATAAAACAATTAGCAACGGGAGCTCTGGGGGTAACGGTCGACGTTTGAGTCTGTTGACGATTAATACCAGCTTCTGACATGCCAGCGTGTGATATGCCAGCAATATAATTATATTAAAAAAATACTAACACGAACTTAGGTGTAGCTCGTAGCGTAAACTAACCCATTTTTTTTATACTCTTCATATTTTTTTTCATTTCTTATCCTCTCTTTACTTGCATGTCTGTAGTTTGCATGGTATGACAGTGTTTGAGTTAAGACTGTGTTTGGATGGTTTGTAAGCGTTCTTATTTTACTTTTCATCTTTCACCCCTTTCCTATTCTCTTCGACTATTTTTCCGACTTGTCGGCAGGGGCCGGCGGATGATTATGGGGAGTGTCTCTTTTTCTGAATGAATGTTAACCCACGAATAATATGTTTTGCTACTTACTTAACCCCTTATTCTCTTTTAACCCCGTACTCTCTTCTTTCTCTCGAGCTAACCTTAGAGTGGATCTTAGGGTCTTTGTTTGCCTTAGCTTCTGTAGATGATCAACATGGAGGACGTCAACCAATCATCAAGCGACACGTGCTCTCGTGACGTCATCCAGCTAATCAAATTTAAACATGGCTCTATTCCAGGTTTAAAATCACGCCATTTCTTAGTCTGGATTCCAACGTGGTGTGCGAAACTTGCGATCTTAATTATATCGAAGTTCATCGTTATTTTTTTAAATTATTGTTGTAGTGCGAGCATGTGATAATGTAGTGCTGTGATCTATCTATTTACGAGTTTCTCCTGGTCAATTGAATGCCCGATTAGGTCAATTGAATGCCAGGTTAGGTCAATTGAATGCCCGGTTAGGTCAACTGTACGCGCCTTGACGATTGGTTAGGTTAAATTGTGATATTTCCGTTAAAACTAACGAAAATATCACGACTTAACCTAACTAATCATCAAGGGCGTACAGTTGACCTAACCGGGCATTCAATTGACCTTAGTTATTTAACTGGTGATAATTATTATTTTTTTTCCTGCATTATTGGTGATAATTCTTGTTTTTTTCTGCTACTTTTTCATGCTTTGTGCAGTGGTACTTGTCTATCCAAAACACCTTAAAACTGGTGTTTTTTAATAATTCTACAACTACTGACAATATCTACTACACAAAACATGAAAAACAGGCTAAAAAAACAAAAATTATCATCGAACTCGGCGACGCCCCTTAGCTACATAATTACTCCGACCAATCTCAAAACATGTTTGTAAACGAAAAAGCGGGTTTCTTTGAATGTTCCTCAATATATTTGACCTGATTGAGACATAAATAAATAGACATTGCTTATGTTCCTATGATGCGTAACTTTATGGACACCCTGTAGTGACATCCTCGTTGTTTTCTATAATACAAGCAATTCTTTTGAGAAATAATGCTCCGTTTAATGTATGAGGCTTCTTATACTTGATATATACAGCTTTAAGATCATTTAGGATTATTTTTCTTCCTACTTTAAACTTGGATGTAACATTTTCATAATTCTTAATCTGATATTAGTTTATACATTTTCACTGGAATTGAACTGATATCGGTGCTTTTATTTTTTAAGTTTTTTAATGGAGCTGATGTTTCGTTTGGCAGAATTGGTTCAAGGAAGAAAGTATTTGGTGTGGGTTGTGGCATATATTGTTGGTATCGACTGTTTGATTCTGGAATGGCAGCTGCCGTACTGCTTCCTATTATCGAAAAGAAATTGTTTAATAAATTGGCCATGTCTTTGGGATCACTGTAGAAAATTCCATCCTGTGTTAACGAAGTTACGGGATTTATCTTTTAATTTTTGGCTTTAATTTATGGCCTTTAAAATATTCCATAATCCTTTAGGATTAGATTTTTGTTCGGTAATTTTAGAACAATATTGGTCCGCTTTTGCGGTTTTTATGAACGAATTAAGCCTGTTACAATAATTTTTATGTTTATTCGTTGATAATATAATTCTTCCATAGTTAGTAGAGAGAATGTTTACGGTTTATGTTTAAAATGAGGGCTGCAGTTATCAACTGACTGTTATAGTTCTTTTTTGACACGAGTTTCGACTTTATAGGAAAATTAGTATTAAATAATCCATTAGTGTGTTTGAGAATGTTTGAAATTTTGTTTCTATTTCACAATTACGTTCAGTTATTCTCGACCATCAAAACTTGATATTTCTCTGATAAATTTCAATTTATTTTGATGATATAAGTGTAAGGTCCTATAATCAATTTTTATTTTCTCCTCTATTTGTAAAGGGCTAATTAGTATTGTGTATGTGGGCAAGATGGTCCGTAGTGTGTAATCGCAGTATATCTGATGTACAGTCAAGTGGAGCTCGCACCCAGATTTGGTCTAATAAAGTGGCGTTTTCTATGGTACTATGTAGTCTTGTTGGCTTAGTTATGGTTAAAGCTATTTGCAGTGATGAGATTGTAGAAGAAATTAGCATTATTATTAGAGTTTATTTTAGCAAGTATTGTTGATGTGATTACAAGTTAAAGTTTTATCTATGCTCGTAACAAGGAATCGCACGTTACCATTTGGTGGTCGGTAGATGCCTAATATTGAATAGGAAATATTATTTATTACTCGTACACTCCAACTGCTAGGGCAGCGGTTCTCAACCTTTTTCTTCTTCCGTACCCCTTGAACTCTTTCAAGGGATTTTCTGGATTTTCGAGAGGCATAGAGGATGCTTACTTTCTTTACGACCGTGTTACTTGTGGCCGTTAATCGTATGTAAAATTAAAAGGGTTATATTTTCAGGACCCCGTCGCGTACCCCCTAAGATTCCCTCGCGTACCCCAGGTTGAGAACCACTGTGCTAGGGTTTCAGAATGATCATCTATGCCTGTCAGTTGCTCAATACTCTTACTTTTATGATTAGTATCTATATAAATGCTTACTCCGCCGCCTCTGTTATTATTTCTACATACAGTATGTGGTGGCTCGTGTAGCCCGGTATATCAAAAAATGACGTATTATTATCATTTAACTAGGTCTCGGTAAATATGATACATTTGAATTTCTATTATAACAATTTTAGATTGGCCGTCAGCTCATCAAAGTGATTTGGAAGGCTTCTGATATTTAAGTTCAAAATAGATATGTTTCCATTACTGTGTCGCTCGTTTCAGAAGGTGTCAGTGGATACCTTCTGAAACGAGCGACACTGACACAGTTGCTATTTATTGTATTCTGAGACTCAATGATTTCATTCACAGATCTAAGAGTATGTAAAGTTTTAATCAGAGTTAACCCTCTCTGGACAGAATTTTCTGTAGGGTTAAGTTATAAATGCGTGTATATGAAAGGTTAGAAATTTGTAGCAGTTGTCCATATAGGGTTAAGAAAAGAGATAAAAAATAAGAATATTCCGCACAAATACAAATGTGTGTGTGTGTGTGTGTGTGTGTGTGTGTATATATATATATATATATATATATATATATATATATATATACTTTGGGGGGTGATTTGGGGGGTGGGTGAAAAAGTTAATACAACATCGGTGCTATTTCCAACCTTTGCGGAGCCACGGACTTTTTAAGGTGCACAGAAAAAAATAAACGAGAGTATTAATCTGATGTATTTATTGCTACATTTTATGAGATACACCTTATAATTGTTCAAAATACCCGCTTTGATTTTCAATGCACAGCCTTGCTCATTCCAAACGAGATTCCACTGCCCACTGAATCATTTCGGGGTGGTCTCCTATATAAGCAGCGGCATCCATAATCCGACGCAATAGTTCCTCTCTCATTTGTACTTTGGTCTTGTAGACCATCTCTTTCATTACACACTACACAAACTTTTCAAAATTTACATTTAAAAAAAATCGCATCATTGAGCCTTGGAGACCTTGTTTTTGGCTCTCTCTGTCTTTGTTGAGGGGTTACTTTTGCGGGCGCTCGCCCTTAGCCCCCTCCTTCCTACATAAAAAAAGGCCCCATAAAAAGAAATCTAATGGGGTTAGGTCAGGAGATCTCGGGGGCCACGATATTGGACCAGCACGACCAATTCAACGATTCCTGTAGCGCTGATTCAAGCAATCCGTAATATAACGGCCAAAATGTGGTGGCGCACTATCGTGCCGAAGGAACATTCTGTGCCTTGTCTCCAAGGGCACGTTCTCCATCAAAAGCAGCGATTCGTTCGTCAGGAAGTTCAGATAAATCGAATTGTGCTAATCGAATTGTGCTTCATCACTAAACAGTATGCGATTAAGAATTTGGTAATGCATAACCATCCACTGGCAAAATTGAACACGTTTATCGTAATCATCCGGTTGAAGAGCTTGCACACGTTGAAAATGATAGGGATACAAACCCACATCATGTATGGTTCGCCATACACACGATGCGGATTCACCAATTCGTCTAGAAATCCTTCGAACACTGGTAGTTGGGCTACGTTGTACTAGGTCCAGTGTGCGCTCCTCCACAGCAACGGCCGTCGTGCTACATGTTCTTGGTTACGTGGAACAATTGTCCCTGTTTCCCTTAATCCCTGATGTGTGTGTCAATAAACACTTGCCTGTTCGGTATTCGGCAGTTCGGAAAACGTCTTTGATATTTCTCAACTGCCGCTCGCTGTTACTATCACAGAATCCACAAGTGAGATGAATATCAGCGTTCAGCGGGTGTGAACTGTTGATTCACTTTGATTGTTCACTTTAGCGCAACACAGTGTCTCGTATCACAGATCAGAACAAACTGAAAGAAAACTCTGAGGATTAGTAGTGGTAACTTCGTTAACCGAAACTACCACCAGTGCTGCCATCTGTCGAATTACACACAAGTCGGGATTTGTTGTTTGCACATCTTAAAACGTCCGAACTCCACAACGGTTGGAAATAGCACCTATGTTGTATTAACTTTTTTACTCGATATTATCCCCTAAATCACTCCCCCCCCAAAGTGTGGCAGACCGGTTGTGAAACACCCAATGTCTATACCGGATGGACGAAAAAAACCTGGACACTTGTTTTTCCTACAAATTTCAAACTAGTGAAGCTAATACACCCAAATTAGTACAAGATGTAGCCAATAGTATAGTTATCATGTGCTAAAAATTTAAATGGAACTCATGTAAAACTTACCCTATTGAAATCGATGTTGTATTGGCCCCCCATTTTCTTGAATTACGGCCAGTACTCTCCTTTTCCACTGATCTATGGATGACTTGATTTTTTCTTGGGGCACCATAGGCCAAACAACCTCAATTCTTTGTCTAAGTGCTTCCAGGTTTGAAAATGGTTCCCTGCGACCATGGTACATCTATGACTTCAGCTCATTCTACACGAAGTAATCCAGAGGATTTAAGTCAGGCGAATTTGGTGGCCATTCTTCACTTTTTATGAATTCAGGAATGTTCGCCATCAAAAATTCTTGAGTTGCCTTGGCTGAATGAGCTGGTGCATTGTCTTGAACAAAAATAATTCTTCGTTCGGGTACAAGTCTTAGCATTCCGGTAAAAGTTCTCCGAGGTGTTCAATATAATTTTGCGGGTTTATTTTTGTTTTCTGTGGATCAGTAAAGAATAATTTGGTTTTTCCATTGTAAGAAACACCACAAGATACCATTAATTTCTTGGAAAATCGTGAAATTGGATGATAAACACGGTCTGGCGGGATTTCCGATTTTGAAGGTAATGATTGACTCGGTTGTTTTGTCGATTTGTTGATACAGTTAATGTAAAGTCAGACTCATCTTGAAAAAACATGCGTTTAATATCTGCTAAATTAAATTTCCTGTACAAAGAATTACACTGATAATAAAAACCCACTCTAATAGACAGAGTTTATTTCCACAACAGTTTCAATGCCCACTGGCATCCTCTTCGGGTGGATACAGAAAAACGAATCCCGAAGAGGATGCCAGTGGGCATCGAAACTGTTGTGGAAATAAACTCTGTCTATAGAGCGGGTTTTTATTATCATATTTTGACCTTCACGTAGAAAAAAGTGAAGTTTTTGGCATTTATTAAAGAATTACACCTTTCTAACCGTTTTCCCATGGCTTCTTTTGTTATTCTGGGGGTACTCAATCTTTTAAAAGATCTGATTCTTTTACTTTTCATTATGTTTTGGAAACTGTTGCGCGAAATGTTTAAATTATTCGCCATTTTTCTCTGCGAAAGATGAGTACCAGGATTATTTTCCTGCGACAACGCATGCTCTTCAACGTACCTTTCATTTTCTCTAGTCCGAGCAGTACGCAGACCACCGCTGCCACGTTTTCTGTCAGGTGACCCTGATTGTCTAATTTTTTTTATTACGTATTATACTGTACTTCTTTTCCAATTTTTTTCCAGAAATTCCCTAATTATTTTTCTAGCACTCCATCCCTTCTCGGCAAAACACGCCTTTATAACAGCTAAGTCTTCTTTACTTAAAACTATTACGATAGAATTTTAATTAACACTACAAGAAAAAAATAAGAAAAAACATTCCATCAACAAACACTTCTTAAAGAAATCTGGCACTGCTAGCCTACCAATTCGCCATGTGGCCATCTATCATTGTCTTAGGTGCGCATGCGCAAACTGCTTGTTTTGTAGCGAACATTCTGACACATCCAAGGGCAAAGTCAGCTTCACAAAATCTCGCTGTCTGTTTCGGCAAGTTAAATTTTTTATAATTAAGAAACGGCCAAAGATAATTAACTGAGGTTTTCAGCACATGATAACCATACTATTGGCTACATCTTGTGCTAATTTGGGTGTACTGGCTTGACTAGTTTGAAATTTGTAGGAAAAACAAAAGTATTCAGGTTTTATTCGTCCACCCGGTATATGGATAAAATTAAATAAATAAAAATAAAAAATCCGTTGTAGTTAAAGAAAGAACGACGAACCTGATATTATATATGTATCCACGGTAAGACTGCAGAGATGAAAGTTATAAACTAATAGAATTATTAAAACTTAAAATCAGACATATATATATATATATATATATATATATATATATATATATATATATATATATATATATATATATATATATGAAAATTATTTCACGAAAGTAACACGTGAAAAATATTTACGATGAATAAAACCACGAAGGAAAGGAAACACAAAATGGTGCTCAAGCGCTTTCGTCTAATGACATCCTCAGGAACACTGAAGTACATAAAAGGGTAACAGCCTATATATAGGTTACAGAAAGAAAAAAAAAAAAGAAAAATAAATAACATACATACATACATACACACACACAAACATATATATACATACATATCTATATATACATATACACACATATATATATATATATATATATATATATATATATATATGTGTGTATATGTATATATAGATATGTATGTATATATATGTTTGTGTGTGTGTATGTATGCATGTATGTTATTTATTTTTCTTCTTTTTTTTTTCTTTCTGTAACCTATATATAGGCTGTTACCCTTTTATGTACTTCAGTGTTCCTGAGGATGTCATTAGACGAAAGCGCTTGAGCACCATTTTGTGTTTCCTTTCCTTCGTGGTTTTTATTCATCATATATATATATATATATATATATATATATATATATATATATATATATATATATATATATATATATGTATGTGTGTGTGTGTGTGTGTATATACATGTGTATATATAGGATTGAACTCAGAATGGTCCCCTGATGCTCTTTCATGATACACACAGTCCGTGCATGAAACAAGGAACTCTTCCGGGAAAATTAAATCCACTACCATCCGAATAAATAATGATAAATGACAAACACTATAGTTTGTCACTCGCAAAGAGGCCCGAAAAATACAGGGTGTCCGAGAATTATCTGTACAATATTTGGCTGTTATTAAAAGTCAACCATGGAGTGTAGAAATTCCAGTGTTGTCCCATTTTACAGAGAATCTCATTAAGTTTTTTCTGATACCACGTTTTGATAAGTTTTTTAGAAATGTACGCGGGTGACAGACATTGATGATTTAAAAGCAAGAATCACAGTTGCTATTGAGCGAATTGATGTGGATATGCTGCAGCGTACATGGCAACATTTGGAGTATCGATTGGATGTTTTGCGAATCACTAATGGTGCACATATCGAATGTTTGTAACAACGTTACTTTAATAAAAGAAACTTTTGAAAATGCAGATTCTAAATAATCTTGTTTAAGAATTTTACGTGTGTTATCAAGAATTTTATTAAAAGATGAAATTGTACAGATAATGTTCGGACACGCTGGAATTTCTAAAAAACTTGTCAAAACTTGGTATCAGAAAAAACTTAATGAGATTCTCTGTAAAATGGGACAATACTGGAATTTCTACACTCCATGGTTGACTTTTAATAACAGCCAAAAATTGTACAGATAATTCTCGGACACCCTGTATAGCTTCCCTTACCAGCTATCTGCAAAGGAGATAGGATCCAGCTTTGGGACAGGATCTAGGGGGTACAGTTACACCTAGCTTTGTGTGTGTATATACAGGGTGTACATAAAGTCAGGATCTATTTTTGTGAAGCACTTGGAAATTATATGGAATTCAATCATAAAATGATAAAGTGGTAACATTTATTAAATAATTAAGAGTAGGATTCGACGTGACGCCCATCAGTATCCCTGCACAGCTCAAATCGTTCCGCAGCATTTCTAAACACATTCTGGAGCATTTGCGGGGTTATGTTATCTGCAGCAGTTCGTATACGTGTACGTAAGTTTTCGAGACTCGTAATCTTCGTCTGATAGACGTGCGATTTGATGAAGCCCCATGCAAAGAAATCTAAAGGGGTTAAATCTGGTGATCTCGCTGGCCAAGGTCTGTTGTTTCCGCGTCCGATCCAGCGATTTGGAAAACGTCCATTTAGATAATCCTGAACAATTTTGGCATAGTGACAAGGAGCACCATCATGTTGATAGACGACGGTACTAACAATCCTATCCCCAATCAGCTGAGGTTCAAGGAATTGCTGCAACATGTCCAGATAAATAAGCCCCGTAACTGTAGCTTCAGCAAAGAAAAAAGGACCGTAAACCTTAGATCTTGTTAAACCCATCCAGACATTAACTTTAGGTGAGTCTCTTTCCCAATTTTGGACGAAATCATTCGGTCTTTCATCTGCCCAAATTCGACAGTTATGGCGATTTACTTTTCCACACGTATGGAAAGTGGCTTCATCACTAAAGAGAATGTTGTCCATTAAATTATCACTCCAGATTTGTTCTACGAGATCAGCACACACAGCACTTCGTCGAGGGAAATCTTCCTCATGTAAATCATGTAAAACCTGTAAATGATAGCTTTTCTTCTGCAAATCAACTTTCAGAATTTTGTGCACAGATGACGTCGGGAGGCCGAGTCTGTGTGATGCAGCACGAACGGACGTACGTGGCTCCTCAGTGATAATTCCGCGTACTGCATTCACGGTAAGATCTGACATACACGGTCGTCCTGATCTTGCTTCATCATTTACAGATCCCGTTCGTTTAAATTTGTTCACCAATTTTCGTATTGTCTTGTCTATTGGCCCCGGCTTATGAAATCTCCTTCTAAACTTCTCTCTGATGTCATTGTATTTCTTTCCCTCGATTCGCCAAATTACTATTGCCACACGCTCTTCTGTATTCATTCTAAGGGCTTCTGAAAAGAAAAATAGAAAAAAATAATTATTTCACAAAAATAGATCCTGACTTTATGTACACCCTGTATTATGCCGTCACGTATACCTTACCTTATGAACCTTATGTTGTTTCGTGTGTTGGTCTCTCTTCACACGGAGGTCAAGCTGGTGGCCCCGCCTCTAGGTCTGGCCTGGTGGAGGAGCGAGTTACTTTCTTGAAGACTTCAACTTTGACCCCCGTTACGTTTCTGAGGTCCTTAGGAAGCTGGTTGAAAAGTCTTGGCCCCCTGACAACCAAGCTATTTTCCTTCAGGGTTGAGGAGGTCCCTTGTCGTGCTTTTAATTTGGGAACACTACACATTCTGCCTTTCCTATTTTCCAGTGTTGTTTGAATGGTAATTGGGTTTAGTTTTAGGTTTGGTACCAGTTTTTCGATCATTTTCCATATGTAGATTATGATGTACCTCTCTCTTCTTCTTTCCAGTGAGTACAGATTTAGTATTTTTTTCTTTTTTAAGGTTTAATAGTACGTTAAAAAAGAAATTTCTGTATTCACAGAGTGATTCATTAATATATATATTAGGTTCTCAACTTCGAATAAAATGGGCTTCAGCTCATTTATACAGCAAATGAATATCAGATTTGAAAGAATCTCATCAATTTGAATAAATAACATCAATAAAGGTGAAGTCGTGATATTTTCGTTAAAACTAACGAAAATATGAAGACTTAACCTTTATGTATCGAAATAAAGTTATTATTTTGCTTTGGAATCCATGCTTTAATTTACGAACATAAACTTTAAGATTACCCATTTTAGTTTGGCTTAGCATAGATCAAGTGCGACCACAGTAAAAAGTAGGGACCGCACTTCCGCACTTCTGCGTTTATTATTTTATTATTATTTTATTATTATTATTATCATTATTATTATTATTATTATTATTATGATAACTACAAAGAAAAACTTGAGTTTTCACTTGATCATTGATACAAGTTTTCAGTTCAGTTTTGGGCTACGTCGTGGCCAATGTCGTAACACCGTTTACTATCGATCAGCGAAGTTAAGCGACAATGGATCTGGGTAATAGTTGGATGCGAGACCGCCCTCTGCATCCATATGATATAGCGACCGGTGGTTTGGATCCCACGTTAAGCTGTAGGCCCCCTTGTTGCGAAGGTGGTTAAACAACCCCTATCATCATCATCATCATCATCTTCAATTCGCTTCATTTGTTTTTCCACTGATCCGAGGTACCCCCTCCCTTTTTCATTCTTCCTTCCAAATTATATATACTCAAACTCTCGCATATGTCTTACCTGTATCCGCCTTGTCTGGAAATATGTCAGTATATGCTAAAGTTATTTCTGTGATGAATAGTGAGAAGACGCTTCCCTTCGTATGGGTGTTTAAAATGAGAAAACGTGAAAATACAGTTTCAGAATTAAACGTATTTTTCGTTAATTTAAAAATTTTTATTTCCTTTTATGTATCTAAAACGCTTCGTTGATGATGGGGACATCCAAAGAGTGCAAAACAACGAAGTAGAAGAAGGGTGACAAGGAAGAAAGAGAAAGAGAGGAAATGAAACGGAAATAGAGAAAAGCTTTACCAGCTGCGCTCAGATGGGTGTCTGGACTTAACCAAACGTGCCCAGTTGTGAGAGTACGCTCTCGTTGTTGCGTCAAAATTCCTAACCTCACATTGAAGCTAGGAGGTTCCCTAAAAATGTGGCACCAGATGCCAGCAACGAAGCGCCGAGACCTTCTTACAAGAGGGAAGAAAACACTCCCCTACCTCCTCCTCCTACGAGGCCACGTATCAAAAAACATTCAGAAGGGAAAGCAGAAGGCAAAAACATCAACCGATCTCTCAAATTCCCTTCCCCGACTTCACATTTACTCACTCTTCGTAACTATAACCTTATCGCTGGATTTGTTTACATCTAACTTTGATTATCTATCCATACGACTGGTATAGGTCTCTCAACTGATTGAACAACAGTTTAATAAAAATGGAATGAAAGAGGAATAATTAATGTAATACTGTTTTCTTTTAATTACTGCACGAATGAAGGGTTCTGCCAGCCTTTACGCAAAATCAGAATTTATAACTTGGGTGACGTATCGTGAAGTGCGAGATTGATTCCTCAAATAATGAGGTAATTTGAATGCAAAATTTCGACTTGGAATTCCCTTTTCATTTAAGTTACTTAGCCAGAGGAACGAGTAACTGCGGGTCATATATGTAATATACACTGCAATGATTAATTATGAAGGATTCTCAAGGATGAATAATGAGACAGAAAGCAATTATTTATTAATAACTCTGAATTTAATAACACAAACACACACACACATATATATATATATATATATATATATATATATATATATATATATACAGGGCGTCCCAAAAAAATGTATACACACTTTAAATAATTATACAGGCAGTGTTTATTAAAATACATTTCATTTTCAAAATGTAATAGAATCTACAGACATTATTTAATTGTTTTGTCAACGCCTGTTTTCAAACTGACGTCCGTTCTGGTCCAGGCACTGCTGATAACGCGAAGCAATGGAATCGCAAACATCACGAAACATTTCGTTTGGTATTTGTGTGCATTCTCGTTCAATGGCTGCTCTCAATTCAGCGACTATTGCAGGTTTTATAGCGTAGACTTTGTCTTTTAAGTATCCCCATAAAAAAAAGTCTAGTGGTGTGAGGTCTGGTGAACGCGGAGGGTATTCTACGAAACCCCTTCATCCAGTCCACATCCACATCGTGCCAAGTACCACTCGCAATACTCCACTCTTCGGTCCGGATCATCTTCATTAATATCATGGACTAATCTTGGAATGTAACTTTTCCATTGACAGCGCTTCAAAATGCGTTGGACAGACGATTCTGAAATTCCTATCTCACGACTCGCTTGCCGCACAGATTTTCTTGGACTTTGGTGATACGTTTCCAGTACTCTTTCTTGCTTTGTGGGGCTTGTCGATGTCCGTGGTCTTCCGGAACGCTTCTTGTGGACATTCTGAACAGTTCCATCGGTTTCAAACTTATCTCTAATTCGAGTGATGGTAAGTCGCGTTTTCACACTTCCAGTAGCATTTTAGAATGAATTTCCTTTGTTCAAAACTTAGTCTGACTGCCATTATTAATTCTAATGGGTTTAACTTGGAAAGAAAGAAACATCAATTGAGCTATCAGCTGTTAAAGTGTGTATACATTTTTTTGGGACGCCCTGTGTATATATATATATACGAGGGCCACTGAATATATTTTGCCCCACCGTTTTTTTTTTTTCCAAGTTTCCTTGTAAGTTCCAGAAATTTTGTGCACAAGTAGTTACATACCTTTTTTACAAGTTTTTATTTTTCCACACAGTCTCCATCCTTTTCTACGGTTTTCCTCCACCTCAAAACAAGGGCCTTTATTCCTTGCTGGTAAAAGTCCGCTGGGTTCACTCGAGTCACCTCTTAACCTCCTCAACAACCTCATCGTCACTTTGAAACTTTCTTCCACGAATAGCATCCTTCATTGGCCTAAACAAATGGAAGTCTGAAGGTGCCAGATCCGAGCTGTATGGAGGGTGGGGTAACACGGTGAAGCGCATTTTTGTGATGGCCTCTCTTGTTTGCAAACTGTTGTGTGGTCTCGCGTTATCGTGCACATGAAGGACGTCTTCCAGTTTTCTCTCGGGTCGAACTCGCTTTATACGTCTGTGGAATCTCTGTAGGGTAGCAATATATGCCTCTGAGTTGATTGTTTGTCCTTTCTTCATAATGTTCACCAGAATCACCCCTTTCATGTCCCAGATAATGGTGGCCATAACGTTTCCTGCAAAGGGAGCCATTTTGAACTTTTTCTTGAGTGGGGAGTCTGCGTGATGCCACTCCATGGATTGGCGTTTTGTTTCAGGTTAAAGTGGTGTACCCAAGTCTCATCCCTAGTCACAATTCGTGAAAGGAAGTCATTCCCTTCTGTCTCGTATCGAACCAACGACTCAGAAGCAATTTCTTTTCTTTGGGCTTTGTGATCTTCAGTCAGTTGGCGAGGAACAAATCGTGAACAAACTTTTGAGTATCCCAGTTGCTGAATTATCGTATTCACACTTCCTTCACTAATTCCTAGTTCCAGTGATAGCTCCTTGTATGTGACGCGCCTATTTGGTCGAATGATGCTGTTAGCACGTTGCACAGTGTGAGATGTCACAGACGATGCCGGGTGACAACTGCGTTCCTCATCATCAAGGCTGGCTCTCCCTCTCTCCGATAATCTCACATGTTTAGACCAGCGTCCAACTGTGCTTCGATCAACAACAGCATCTCCGTAAAAGTTCTGTAGACGTTTGTGAATATTTCCAGCTGTTTCCTTCTCTGCGGTTAAGAACTCGATAACAGCTCTCTGTTTCCGACGCACATCACTGTCAGACGCCATTTTCGAAACTGCGTTAACCATCGGTTTTATACAAGGGCGTCTAAAAGCGGTTTTCTACAAGGAGGGGAGGTTCAAACTGGAAAATCCGGTTATGTGAAGAGCAGAAAGTTCAAACTTACGGCCCAAAAAACATTTTAGCCCCATGGCCTATTATTTAGCTAAGAAAAACGGGTGGGCCAAAATATATTGAGTGACCCTAATGTATACATATATATATATATATATATATATATATATAATATATATATATATATATATATACACTGTAAGATGGGGTAACTGGGCACCTGCAAGAGTAACTGGGCCCTACTAAGTTTAAGGTAAATTTCATTATATAAAAGTATGAATTATTTCCTTAAATTGTAGGTGCCTACCTATGCAAAGGTACCTAAAATTATGAAAAAAAAATAACGAAATTGACTTTAAAATTAGTAGGGCCCAGTTACCCATCTTACGGTATATACTGTATATGGAATATTACGCAATGATCACACTCGATTTTGTTTAATGCAAAATTTATCGCACCAAGATTTGTGGTTGTAAGTTGCGGACGCTGCCACTGATCTACGACAGGATAAAAGTTCATACAACCTGGCGACTATTTCACCGTCTCCGGATCGAATTTTGATGAAATAAATTTTGCATTTATTACATATATATATATATATATATATATATATATATATATATATAATGAATTCAAGGGAATAACAAGCAAAGTGGGAAAATGGATCTACAACTTCCTCAGAGAACGTCTACAGGTCGTTAAAATTCAAGGTGTATCATCATCAGAATCAGAAGTACGCAACTCAATACACACAAGGTACAGTGCTGGCCCCACTCCTGTTCATTATCATGCTCACAGACATAGACACTGGAGTAAACAGCAACAGTATAGTAACATCATTTGCGGACGATACAAAGATCAACAGAAAAATCAGGGATGCAAATGAAGTGGAGGCTTTGCAAAGGGACACGAACAAAATATACAAATGGTCAGAAGATAACAATTTGACTCTTAACACCGAGAAATTTCAGCTCTTCAGATATGGTAGAAATGAGGAACTTAAACAGACTACATATCATGCTCCAGATAGACAGGAAATTCAGAGAAGCACGAAAGCTGTCGACTTGGGGGTAATAATGACCGATGATGCCAAATTTGAGATACAAAATTAGATAGCAATAAACAAAGCAAAAAGAGTGGCGGCACAGGTACTAAGAACGTTCAAAAGGAGGGACAAGACAGTAATGATTCCCCTGCTTAGAACACTGATCATACCAAAACTTGAATACTGCTCAGTTTTGACGTCCCCATATAAAAAGGAAGAAATTAATAAACTCGAAGAAACGTAGAGACATTTCACAGCCAAGATTCATGGCTGCAAAGAATTCAACTACTGGGAAAGACTACGTAAACTAAATCTGTACTACCTGGAAAGAAGAAGAGAGAGTTACACCATAATCTACATATGGAAAATTATCGAAAAACTGGTACCAAACCTCAAACTAAACCGAATTACATTCAAACAACGCTGGAAAATAGGAAAGGCAGAATGTGTAGTGTTCCCAAATTAAAAGCCCGACAAGGGACCTCCTCAACACTGAAGGAAAATAGCTTGGTTGTCAGGGGGCCAAGACTTTTAATCAGCTTCGAAAGGACCTCAGAAACGTTACAGGGGTCAAAGTTGAAGTTTTCAAAAGAGGACTAGATGCCTGGCTCAGGACGGTACCAGATGAGCCGGGTGTACCTGGCTATGTACTGTGGAGAGCGCAAGAGAGCAACTCGCTCTTCCACGAAGCCAAGCCTAGAGGCGGGTCCACCAGCTGACCTTCGTGTGAAGAGAGACCAACACACGGAACCTGAACGAGGTAACGAGGTATTTTTTATATATACCTTTCCTTTCAACCTTTGAAATGTTCCGTGCGATGATTCCTCATTTCACGAAGTTGAAGTTTGTCGCCCATCATATATATATATATATATATATATATATATATATATATATATATATAGACAGAGTTTTATCAATTATGTTTCGTAATTTAGTATACATATTCAGTGGTATCCGGAAAAATCATCGCCCACAATTCACCGTCCACAATTCATCGCCCACAAATCATCGCTCAGGATAATTCATCGCCTACAAATCACCGCTCACAATTTACTGCCAATTCACAAACCAAGCAAATTTACCGCCATTTCACCCCGACACAAACCAAGCAAGTTTAAATTAAAATTAAATCAGTCGTTGTTAAGTTACAAGCAGTAAACAGTGTGTCGTGTGTCTGCTACATCACCCATAATGGCGCTTCAATTTATTCAAACAGAGAAAGGAAAGCAAAAATTATGTATCAGTTGTCATTTGTTTTACAAAGAAAAGCAAATTAAAGAAAAAATACATTGGAAGTGTGAGCAATATCAGAAACAAAGTGCCCAGCTCGAGTGACCACAGTTAGTGACAAAATAATTAAATCTTGGAAAGAGCATAATCATTGTGGTGATGCAGCACATGTTGAAGCATTAAAAATTGGTGAAAACATACGTAAAAATACTAAAAATACAAGTGATTCACCTCATTCCATATTATCAGATGCTTTTGCTGGTTGCAGTCAAGCAGCAGTGCCTAACCTCCCAAGGACAGATAGCATAAAAAAACAATACGAAACATCAGACACAAAAATTTCTGGACCAGTCCTCCCACTTCATCGTAAAGATATATATTTTCCTGAAAATTATACAAAAACGCATAATGGAGAAGAGTTCCTATATTTTCATTCTGGACCTGTTGATAACCGCATAATAATTTTTGCTACAAAGCGAAACCTCCAGTTGTTGGCACAAAGCAAACATTGGTATGCCGACGGAACATTTAAAAATGTTCCTTTGTTATTTCACCAATTGTATACTCTGCATGGTTTAAAAGAAAACATTTCATTGCCTTTAGTGTACACCTTGCTGCCTGAAAAATCAAAAGAAACATATAGGATATTTTTACAAAAGATAAAGAGCTTTGAACCGTCACCATCCCCATTATCAATAACGACGGATTTTGAGACGACCATGATTAATGCTGTAAAAAAGTGTTTCCCAATGCAAAACAACGAGGCTGTTTTTTTCACTTTTCACAGTGCAGCATGCGTGCAATTCAAGCTCATGGGTTAAAAAAACGATATGAAATCGATGCAAATTTCGCCTTAAATCTTCTTATGCTATCCGCAATATCATTTGTGCCTATACAGGGAATAGTGGATGCATTTGAATTATTATGTGATAGCAACATTTTTTCCTCCTGAAGCACAAGAAGTCGTATATTATTTCGAGGACACCTGGATTGGACGTCCAGATAGAAGGCATCGCTGTCGACCACCACAATTTCCGCACGAAATGTGGAATGTTTATGATAGCGTCTTACAGAATTTGCCTAAGACAAACAATTCTGTCGAAGGGTGGCATAGAGGATTTGAAGAACAGGTTGCTGCCCATCATCCAAATATTTGGAAATTTCTGGAGTGCCTTAAGAAAGAACAAACTTTAAGTGAAATCAGAATTGAACAGTACATAGGTGGCCACGAACCTCAAAAGAAAAAAAGAAAATATCGCAATTGTGCTGAACGAATTCGAAGACTTGTCGAAAGCTACGATTCAGAGCATTGTATTGTCGAATATATAAGAGGGATAGCTCATAATATTTCATATTAGAATGTGTTTTAGACATAATTTTCGCAAATACTTTTTATTGAGTATGGTTTTAATAAATAAATATTTGACACATTTCTTTATTGTGGTTTTAGGAAATAAATATTGTGTTGCGGTGAAATGTGTGGGCGGTGAATTGTGGGCGATTAACTTTCCTAAATTCATATTCAGGACGTGAAAGTGAACAAAAAAGTTCCTATGAACATAAATCTGCAATCGCTTCGTTTCCGAGATACATTGATTTTTTGCCGAGGACGATGTTATTCTCTGTATACCTATTGTGTACTTTCTAGATATATCAGAGAACAATAAAATTATTATTATTATTGTTATGATTATTATTATTATTATATTTTTTTATAATTTATGAAGAGTATTGCTTCTATCTTTTCTCGTATGTAATGCGTCGGAAATGAAGTGGCTCGTGCTTGTTATAGTCGAGATAAAAATCCTGTCATAATACTAAAGATAATAATGATAACAATAATAATAATAATGATTTTATTGTTCTCTGATATATCTAGAAAGCATGCAATAGGTGTATAGAGAAAAGCATCGTCTCGGCAAAAAAGCATTGTAGCTCAAAAACGAAGCAATTCCAGATTTATGTTCATAGGAACTTTTTGTTCTCTTTGACGTCCTGAACATATATACTAATTTACAAAACATAACTTCATAACACCCTCTGTGTGTATGTATATATATATATATATATATATATATATATATTATACGAGGGTACTTCAATAAGTATCCGCATTTTTACTTTAGTGATAATATAGTGTATACAGGGTGATTCAAAAGTCAGTTACATAGGGATATACTGTATTATGTAATGATACAGAGGAATAGTCACATCACATGTTCGATATGGCCACCGTTAACGGCACTGCACTTGTGCAGCCAGCTAGGAATATCACATCAATGCGCTCCTCCTTCGATAACATCTCATAACGCATTTACCTGCAAAGAAACAGAAAAGCCCTATGTAACCTGACTTTTGAATCACCCTATAATATATATTCGTAATAACGAGCCAAACTGCGATCTATAGGCTTATTTAGGCTAGCAACAGTATAGGCTTATTTAGGCTACTCGTAGCTGTCACATATCGCACGAGTAGTGAGCATGGCTGCACCGCTTTCAATTTGTACTCTTGAAGAACAGAGATCCGTGGTTCGTTTTTTGTGGCCAGGTGTGAAAGGAGCTGAAATTCACACGCGTTTATGTGCTCTGTATGGGAATAATGCGTTACCACGGCGAAGTGTGTACGAGTGGATTCAAATGTTCAAGGAAGGTCGGACATGTGTGACAGATGCTCAGCGCTCAGGGCGACCGTCAACATCAACCAGCGGTGACGAGCAGAAAGAAGCCAGAGCCGTGATTTTCGATGACAAAAGATTAACAATAAAAGAAATTGCATCTTCATTAGACATCAGTCAAGAGTCAACCTATTCGATAGTTCATGACATTCTTGGCTTTCACAAGGTTTGTGCTAGATGGGTGCACAAACAGTTGACAGAAGAGCACAAGCGCAATCGTAGGAACGTCTGCTTTCGTCTTTTGGCGCGGTATCATAATGAAGGTGAAAACTTTTTGGAGCGCATTATCACTGGAGATGAAACCTGAATCCATCACTATGAACCAGAAAGCAAACGACAAAGCATGCAATGGAAGCATCCAACATCTCCCGTTGCAAGGAAGTTCAAAGCGCAGCCATCAGCAGGTAAAGTTATGCTAACACTAGTTTGGGAGACAAGAGGCCCTATCCTTGAACATTATCTAGAGCGTGGAACTACAGTAACAAGTGCATCGTATTCTGACATGCTTCGGAATGAGTTAAAGCAAGCAATTCGCACAAAACGGAGAGGGAGATTGTCAGAAGGTGTTATTCTGTTACACGACAATGCGCGCCCTCATACCGCTGCACAGACTAGAAAATGCCTTCAAGATCTTAAATTTGAAGTTCTCGTTCTCGACCATCCAGCCTACAGTCCAGACCTGGCACCTTCGGATTTTTACCTGTTTGGACCACTAAAAGACGCTTTGAGAGGTCAGCGATTCGAAGGCGATGATGACCTGAAGGAGGCGGTGCATAACTGGCTACGCACACAGCCAAAAACATTCTTTTGTGATGGCATTAGGAAGCTTGTAGATCGCTGGACCAAGTGCATTGAGAAACAGGGAGACTATGTTGAGAAGTGATGTGTTTATAATTAATCTATCAGATGTGAAAATAAAATTGTGAAAATAAAAAATGCGGATACTTATTGAATTACCCTCGTGTGTGTGTATATATATATATATATATATATATATAGATACACACAGACAGTGCATGGAACAAGGAACTCTTCTGGGATAATTAAATCCACTATAGTCCGAATAAGTAATGGTAAATGACAAATACCATAGTTTTTCTTTTCATGATGCTAGCTCGACGTGGGCAACGGGTCACTCGCAAAGAGGTCCCAAATATAGCTTCCCTCACCAGCTATCTGCAAAGCAGACAGGATCCAGCTTTGGGACATGGATCTAGGGTTTAAAGCAGCCTAGCCCTGCTACATTTAGAACCTCAATATAAGCAAAAGACTCGCTGCCTTCACGTCAGATTGAATACATAAAAGAAAAAGGGGTAACTATTATATTTTTAGCCAAAAACCAAAACTTAAACCTCAACTGGTAGAATTGAGCGTCCACTTTTCAAGGCACATAACATGTCCGTTTCAAGATGGGAATGAACTCAGAATGGTCCCCTGAGTTTTTTATGATACACACAGACAGTGCATGGAACAAGGAACTCTTCTGGGATAATTAAATCCACTATAGTCCGAATAAGTAATGGTAAATGACAAATACCATAGTTTTTCTTTTTCATGATGCTAGCTCGACGTGGGCAACGGGTCACTCGCAAAGAGGTCCCATAAATATAGCTTTCCTCACCAGCTATCTGCAAAGCAGACAGGATCCAGCTTTGGGACATGGATCTAGGGTTTAATTAAATCCATGTCCCAAAGCTGGATCCTGTCTGCTTTGCAGATAGCTGGTGAGGGAAGCTATATTTGTGGGACCTCTTTGCGAGTGACCCGTTGCCCACGTCGAGCTAGCATCATGAAAAGAAAAACTATGGTATTTGTCATTTACCATTACTTATTCGGACTATAGTGGATTTAATTATCCCAGAAGAGTTCCTTGTTCCATGCACTGTCTGTGTGTATCATAAAAAACTCAGGGGACCATTCTGAGTTCATTCCCATCTTGAAACGGACATGTTATGTGCCTTGAAAAGTGGACGCTCAATTCTACCAGTTGAGGTTTAAGTTTTGGTTTTGGCTAAAAATATAATAGTTACCCCTTTTTCTTTTATGTATTCAATCTGACGTGAAGGCAGCGAGTCTTTTGCTTATATTGAGGTTCTAAATGTAGCAGGGCTAGGCTGCTTTAAACCCTAGATCATGTCCCAAAGCTGGATCCTGTCTGCTTTGCAGATAGCTGGTGAGGGAAGCTTATTTATGGGACCTCTTTGCGAGTGACCCGTTGCCCACGTCGAGCTAGCATCATGAAAAAGAAAAACTATGGTATTTGTCATTTACCATTACTTATTCGGACGATAGTGGATTAATTATCCCAGAAGAGTTCCTTGTTCCATGCACTGTCTGTGCGTATCATAAAAAACTCAGGGGACCATTCTGAGTTCATTCCCATCTTGAAACGGACATGTTATGTGCCTTGAAAAGTGGACGCTCAATTCTACCAGTTGAGGTTTAAGTTTTGGTTTTGGCTAAAATATAATAGTTACCCCTTTTCTTTTATGTATTCAATCTGACGTGAAGGCAGCGAGTCTTTTGCTTATATTGAGGTTCTAAATGTAGCAGGGCTAGGCTGCTTTAAACCCTAGATCCATGTCCCAAAGCTGGATCCTGTCTGCTTTGCAGATAGCTGGTGAGGGAAGCTATATTTGTGGGACCTCTTTGCGAGTGACCCGTTGCCCACGTCGAGCTAGCATCATGAAAAAGAAAAACTATGGTATTTGTCATTTACCATTACTTATTCGGACTATAGTGAATTTAATTATCCCAGAAGAGTTCCTTGTTCCATGCACTGTCTGTGTGTATCATAAAAAACTCAGGGGACCATTCTGAGTTCATTCCCATATATATATGACCATGGAATCATAGCACACAGACTTAAGAATACAGGAATTAATGGAAAGCTAGGAAGATGAATATTTAATTTTTTGACTCAAAGAACACAAAGAGTGGTGGTAAATGGAGTCAAATCGGAAGTCTCGGAAGTAGAAAGCTCTGTCCTACAAGGGACAGTACTAGCTCCCTTGCTGTTCATAATAATGATTGCAGTTATTGATGCAGATACCAATGACAGTATTGTATCATGTTTCGCAGATGACACGGCGATGAACGAAGGTGACAGAAAAAAATTACAAAACGACATTGAAACATTATTCCAGTGGGCAGAAGACAACAATAAGAAGTTCAACGAAGAAAAATTCCAAGTTCTAAGATATGGTAATAACAAGGAGCTACAGAATAAAGGGTACAAAACTCTGCAAGCCAAACAGATAAACACCAAATCGAGTAATAATGTCGTCGGATGCAGAATCAGAGAGCATTATAACATCAAAATTACAACGGCCAGAAAAAATAATGGGAATCATCTGGAGGAGCTCCGCAGCAGAAAAGCAAACATCATGCTTAAATTATGGAAGAGTCTAGTCCTCCCAATAATTGAGTATTGCTCAGTACTCACAAGCCCATAGAGAAAACGAGACATTACGAACAGTGAAGCTAAACAAATTACTTTTACGTCTAGATACAGGAAACGGAAGGTGAAGACTACTGGTCTCGACTACAATCCTGAAACTCTACTCTCTCGAAAGAAGGAGCGAGCGGTACACAATAATATGCATATGGAAAATACTTGAGGGCTCAGTCCCTAACCTTAGAATTGAAATCGAAACAAACTTGAATGAGAGAAGAGGCAGATTTTGTACTGTCCCAGCTGCGGTGGGACAAGGGGCCATGAAAACGAGGCTAGAAAATACCCTCAGAATACGAGGCCCAAAGCTTTTCAGTGCCCTACCAAAAGAAGTGAGGAATCTCCAGCACACTAACCTAAATAACTTGAAGAACCAGCTGGACAGATTCCTGTGCAAAGTCCCTGACCAGCCATGCCTGGCTGGCTACGAGGGAAGGAGGAGATCAGACAGCAATTTCCTCCTTCACAAAATCCCGTAAATGAGGTTGGATGATGCAGGAGGGTCGACCGCAGGTCGATCCTGAACCGTCGTTTGAACTTACATAAAGTAACATAAAGTAAGTATATGTATATATATATATATATATATATATATATAATATTATATATATATATATATATATAGCTTGAAACTGCGTGGAAGCACAGTCCACAGTGTTCCGACCTACGACGCAAAAATTTAGTACCACCCTTGTTCTCAGCACTCTGCAAGAGGGGTGCTCGCTCTTGCAAGGATTGGTTCTGCCGACGAAGAAAGTGCCTTGGAGAATATCACTTTTTTTTCAGAAGGTACACGCCTTCGAACACTTCCGCCAAGGTATTTTTCTTTTATTCATTTGCGTGTTGCTGAGGGGCAATTTTAACATTCTGACAGGAAATATTAGCGCAATACGGGCATTGTACTGAATTGAGGAAGCACACGCAATTTCGAACTAGCCTTTGAACTTTGAAAGTGCCAGAATACGTTTCAAGTTGCAGCCCTTCGCGGGAAATTTTAACATTCTGATAGTTTCCGGCTAACTTGATATGTGTATCGCAGTTTTGTAAATAGGTACAATTTGGGGTTAGCCTTTCGTCCTTGCGAAACTCAGATTGCGTTCCGAACGCACAACTGCTCGAAGGCGTGTGCAAGGGCAGCATTCATGTTTCGCGTGCCAAGCAGGATCACTGTTGGACCGTGGTTGCCTGCAATCTCAAGCCTTTTTATGAGTCACACCGTGGCATTACGTTTTACTTTTACCGTTATATATATATATATATATATATAAAATCGTAGAAAAAGAAGTATTCTTAGGGAACCGACTGGCATTTAAGAATAAAAAGGATGATCAACGCCCAACTGTGTAGTGCCTATTTACAAAAGATGCAGGAAATTATAGCCCTGTTAATTTAACATTGTTGGTAGGAAAGATACTAGAAAGAGCTATAAAGAATAATATTTAAGACCAGATGGAAAGTTTGAATCCCATTTCAAACTCCCAACATAGAATTAGATCAGGAAGGTCTTGGTTAACTATTTATTATTAGAGTTTTTAAAGTTTGTAATTGAACAGGTAGATAATTGATAATGGATTTGATGTGGATGTTATTTATTTGGATTTTAGTAAGGTATTTAATAATGTTTCTCACAGAAGACTTCTATTTTTGTTTTATTGGTTTTTATAATTTCTTATGATTAACAATTTGCGTATTTTCAGATCTGTGAATAAAATCAGTGAGTCTCAAAATACAACAAATAGCAAGTATGTGCCAGTGGATATATTCTTAAACGAACGACATAGTAGCGAATAAATATATATTTATCTATTTTGAACTTAAATACTAGAAGCCTTCTAAATCACCTTCATGAGTTGACGGCCAATCTTTGTTATAATATAAATTTACATGTATTATATTGACCGAGACCTGGTTAAATGAAAATAAGTCATGACTGATCATTCTGAAACGCTAGTATTTGAAGTGTATATAAATAACATTTCCTGCTCAACATTAGGCATCTACCGACCACCAAATCATAATTTACCGACGTTTATTGGAAGCATAGATACGACTTTAACTTCTAATCACATCAACAGTAACTGCATCATTACGAAAGATTTAAATATCGATCTTGCTAAAATAAACTCTAATAGTAATGCTAATTTCTTCTACAATCTCGTCACACGCTTTAAATAAACATTCGGATGAAGTAAACAAATCCTTGGTAACGCGCCTGGTTATAGAGTGAAATCCGACTGATAATGTAAACTTGCCTACGCTTAATGTAAACTAATGTAAACTAATGTTCACTGGTGTAAATTATGTTTGGTCAGTATTATAAAATACGCCGTGGGTGACGTACACGCTTTTAAATTGTCTTCAAAATTTTATAGATTTAAGATAATGACTGCAAAACGTGTACATGTATCATTGACTCTTGATCAGAAATTTAAGCTAATTGAAAAATATAGAAAGGTTGGACAAACAAAGGTTGCTCTTGCTGAAAAATTTGGAATTCATAAATCAACTGTCACCCAGATATTGAAAAATAAAGAACAAATCGAAAAACAATTTCAACAAGGTGTAGCAAGTGGATCAACAAAACGTAAGAGAGAAGGTAAACATGCCGTTCTCGAAAATGCCCTTTTTGCTTGGTTTAAGGAGAAACAGGCACAAGGTGTTTTGCCTAATGGTGTGCTTATCAAGCATAAAGCTTCAGAATTAGCTGAAAAGATGTCGCTGAAGGATTTTTCTGCAAATGATGGCTGGTTTACTCGCTGGAAAAACAGATTCAACATAAAATTTACAGTAGAACATGGTGAAGCTAAATCCGCAGATGTCCCAGCTGCCGACCAATGAATACAAAATAATCTACCGAGCATATTAAAATCCTACGACGAAAACGATATCTTTAATGCTGACGAAACTGGTCTCCACTACAAACTGGTCGAATCGCGTGGTTACATTGAGGCTTCTGAAAATAAAGAAGCCGGTCGCAAACAACCAAAGGATAGGATAACCATCTTAGCTTGTGCCAATATGACTGGCGCTGAGAAAAGACCGCTCTTTGTTATTGGAAAACCAAAGAAACCACGATGCTGTCCTAAAGACCTATCAAAACGTCCTGTAATTTATGAAAATTCCAGCAATGCATGGATGACCAGCACTCATTTTGAAAAATGGCTCAGGGAATGGGATGTAGAGCTCAGAAGGAAAAAAGAAGTGTGTTTGTTGCTTGATAATTGCACAGCACATCCCCCTCATTTCAAACTTGATCAAATTAAGTTGGAGTTTTTGCCTGTAAACACTACCTCAATCATGCAACCGCTTCATATGGGTATAATAAGGAACTTAAAAGGACACTATCGCTCTCTCTTACTTTGCCGTATTGTACGAGTTTTGGACAAAAGTGATGCAGTCTCATTTGCAAGTGTTAAAATTGATTTATTGGATGCTGTGACAACCATCGCTGAAGCATGGAATATGGTTCAAGAAACTACAGTGAAAAATTGTTTCGGAAAGGTTGGATTTAAATCATCTGGTCTGGCGTCTACTGAAACGGAGGAATCGGATTGTCTTCATGATGTTACTGTTCCCGAAAATATTGCTTGGGATGCGTTCTCTTCTCTTTTGGCCGTAGACGAGAATGCGCCCATGCATCAAGAATTGACAGACGATATTCTTATTGCTGATGCAATGTCTGCCAATTCGGAGAAATGTCCGCGAGTGAAGAAGATGAAGATGATAATTTTGATCCACCCTCAGTAAAGGAAGTCCACAATGCGCTTGATGTCATACGCCGTTTTTCTGCAGTTGAAGGATTGAATAACCCTACATTATCTCAGCTGGAAGCGGCCTTGAACAAAAATATATTTGCCAAAAAAAAAAACAAATCAAAATCACAGATGTATTAAAGAAAAATTAAACAGTGAATAGTACGAACTTTCGAAAATAATCCATACTTGTTTTTTTTTAAAGGAATACATATTTGTTTTTGTTTAAAGAATTATTTGTTTTGTTCGAAGGAATCGTATTTTATATAGTAAGTTAAAGGTACATAAAGGGTGATCCAGAGAAATGGGACCCAAAAGAAACCCCTGTAACTCTTAAAGTATAAGTCCTTTTATAAAATCATACGCATCATTCGAAAGAGGATAGTTACAAGTTTGTACAGGATTGTATAGGTTTTGACAATACAAGACAAGATAAGATACAAAACAAAATAAAAGTGTTAGTTAAAACTAACCCTTCAAGATGACTGCATGGACTGTGGAACAGCTGCGTTTCATAACTGAGCAATATTATGAGCATGGAAGAAGTGTAGTTTCAGCTCAAAGATCTTTCAAGACAAATTTTCACATGTCAAAATCACCTTCTAAGAAAGTAATCCGTCGGTGTGTCAGGAATTTTTACCTAACTGGCAGCATTGGAAAAAGAAAACCAACTGGAAGAGTGCGCACAGCAAGGATAGACGAGATCATTAACAGAACTCATGAAATTGTACAGGATAATCCTAACATAAGCATCAGACGTGCTTCTCAGATGTTAGGAGTTGGATATGGAACAACACACCGTATATTCAAGCAAAATTTAATGCTCTTTCCATATAAAATTCAAACAGTGCAACAACTAAACGATGGAGATTTCGCACGAAGACGACAATTCTGTCAATGGATCCAACAGAAGGTAAATGACACCACCAATTTTCTAGCAACTTTGATTATGTCGGACGAAGCCCATTTTCACTTGAATGGAACTGTAAACAAACAAAATTGTCGTTTCTGGTCAACAGAAAATCCATTGAATATTACCGAAGTCCCGTTGCATAGTCAGCGTGTAACTGTTTGGTGTGGTCTTACTGCATCTCAGATCATAGGGCCGTACTTTTTCGAGGATTCCACCGGAAACACGGTCACTGTAAATGGTGATCGCTACGAAAAAATGTTGACCGATTTCCTTATTCCTAAATTAAGAGATCTTTGTCTAGAAAACCACTGGTTCCAACAAGACGGAGCTACCTGCCATACCACGAGGAACTGCATGGCAGTTTTGCGTCAAACGTTTCCAGGCGAGTTAATCTCAAGATTTGGAGACGTTGAATGGCGCGCAAGGTCTCCGGATTTTTCTCCCTTAGATTATTATCTCTGTGGATATTTAAAGAGTAGGGTCTACAGAAATAACCCAACGACCTTGCAAGAATTGAAGGCCGCCATCACAAATGAGATACAGGCCATACCACCGCACACTCTTGCAAAAGTGATGCAGAACTTACAAGCGAGAACACTGGAATGCTTGGCAACTAATGGAGCACATTTGAAAGGAGTCATTTTAAAAAAATAAATATTTCATAATAAACTTGTAACTCTACTCTTTCGAATGATATATAGTTTTTATGAAAGGAATTAAATATTAAGAATATTTGGCTTTTTTTTATGGGTCCCATTTATCTGGATCACCCAGTATTTTATATGCTAAATGCAGTATTTTTGTTTGCTTTTTTCTTTATTTTCACCCTAAAATTGCGTGAATTTGCGTACCTACGGATATTATTATAAACATACGGTTAAAATAAACTTTAGAGCAGTAACGGAGTGGTTTATTTTAACCATCGTCCACTACATAGAAAACTCCACTTTATTAGACCAAACTGGGTGAGATCTTCCCTTGACTGTACGTCAGGTATACTCTTAGTACACATTACAGACCATATGTCTATATGCACAATGCTAATTAACCACTTACAAATACATGAGAAATAAAAATTTACTATAGGCCCTACAACTACTGTAGAGGAGTATCAAGTTTTGACTGGTCGGAAATAACTAAAAGTAACTGTGACACAAACAAAATTTCAAACATTCTCAAACACACTAATAGATATATTTAATGCTAATTTTCCTATCAAATCGAAACTCGTGCCAAAAAATAACTATAACAATCAGTGGATCACTCCAGCCTTCATTGTAAGCATGAACCGTAAACATTCTCCTTATAAATTATGGAAGAATAATATTATCAATGAACAAACATATAAAAGTTATTGTAACAGACTGAATTCGCTCATATAAACCCCAACAGCGAACAATTATCGTTTTAAAATTACCGAAGAAAAATCTAATCCTAAAGGATTGTGGGATACTTTAAAAGTTGTAGTTAATGCCAAAATAGAAAAGACAAACTCCGTATCTTTACTATCACATGACGAAATTTCCTTCAGTGACCCAAAAGATGTGGCTAATTTATTAAGCAATTTCTTTTCAAAAATAGGAAGCAACACGGCAGCAGCCATTCCAGGATCATACAGTTTTATGTGAACCAATTCTACCAAACAAAACCTCAGCCACATTGAAAATTTTTAAAAATAAAAGTGCAGCTATTTCATCAGAATATTCTGGATTGGAAAGTGGGGTTCCACAAGGATCTATCCTTGGAGCATTACTTTTCCTAATGCATGTAAATGATTTTTATCGATGAACAACATTAAACTGTACTCACTATGCAGACGATACAACACTCGCTTCTACACATCACGATATAAACTCCCTAATGAATAAATTGAACAGGCAATTAGATCATGTCTATAAATGAATGTGCAAATAAGCTTTTATTGAGCTTGGCAAAATCATAACATACGATTGCAACTAAAAAAACCTGTAATCGCGCACACTCCTCTTGCAAAAGTAGATGAAGTTAACGTTCTTGGCATCAAGTTAGATGACAAATTAACGGTCCTATTCAAAGGAGTGACATAACGAAGGAGTGACATAACAAAGGAGTGACAAATCGGAGATAAAATTCAAAGGAGTGACATAACAAAGGAGTGACAAATCGGAGATAAAATTCAAAGGAGTGACATAACAAAGGAGTGACAAATCGGAGATAAAATTCACAGGAGTGACATAACAAAGGAGTGACAAATCGGAGATAAAATTCAAAGGAGTGACATAACAAAGGAGTGACAAATCGGAGATAAAATTCAAAGGAGTGACATAACAAAGGAGTGACAAATCGGAGATAAAATTCAAAGGAGTGACATAACAAAGGAGTGACAAATCGGAGATAAAATTCAAAGGAGTGACACGAAAATACCAACAAAGAAGAAGAAAGAACAAATCCAGAGGGAAGAGAGGCTGGCAACTGTTAGGTTAGGTTAGGTTAGGTTAGGTTAGGTTAGGTTAGGTTTCTAGTTTTTTAAATAAAATCTTAATTTTAAGGAGTGACATAACAAAGGAGTGACAAATCGGAGATAAAATTCAAAGGAGTGACATAACAAAGGAGTGACAAATCGGAGATAAAATTCAGAAAATACCAACAAAGAAGAAGAAAGAACAAATCCAGAGGGAAGAGAGGCTTGCAACTGTTAGGTTAGGTTAGGTTAGGTTAGGTTAGGTTTCTAGTTTTTTAAATAAAATCTTAATTTTAACAATTCTAACAAATTTTGTTTTTTTTAAATAAAATTTTAATAATTATACTCCTTTGAATTTTATCTCCGATTTGTCACTCCTTTGTTATGTCACTCCTTCGTTACGGTATTTATGTCACTCCTTTGTTATGTCACTCCTTTGAAATGTCACTCCTTCGATACAGACCCCAAATTAAATGTCAAAAGCCACACACAACATATCAAATGAGTCGAAAATATCCAGATTTCTCTACATAATATTCAAACTCAAAAAATCAATTATCCAAAGTGCTCTCCTCACATTATTTATTCATCCACACTTACAGTATGGAATTACAGCGTGAGGTAGTACAAAGAATTATATACGATATCCCTTAAAAGTAATCCATAAAAAATGCCTACGAACTCTCTCAAACAATAATAACAGACAATCATACCCCTCCAATGTTCAGAAATTTAAATATTCTAAAACTAAGTGACTTGTATAAACTTACTGGTATCACTAGTACAAAGTTGCTAATAATAGAAACTATATTCACAAGGCAATTATGATACATCCCACAAGACCAACCATAATCATATACAAAGCTTCCCAATGATTTCGTACATAAACCAAATTGTTCGGTGGAAATTTCAGGAAATGCTCTATCCTTCAAAGGGGCAAATATCTGCAACGCTATAACTACAGGCTGTCCCAGAAGTCTTGGAGGGGTTTTATTTGGCTATAACTTTTTTCTTTTTTAATTTATTTCTTTTTCTTTTTCAATTAAAGTACCCTTGCTGCGATTAATGAAAATTGAATCCTGGACAGTGTAACAAAGAGTGACTAGTGCTATTGTGGAACTTTATTTGACAAGCAACTCTTCCATTGTTGGCGCTCAAAGAGCCTTTCGATTAAAATTCAACACATGTTCTGCTCCTTCTGATCGAGCTATTCGACGGTACGTCGCTAAATTTCGTATGGGAAAGGGTCAGGGAGACAAACCACGGACTGGGGGTCCTCGTACAAGCCGAAGTCCAACTCGGGTTGAGATGGTTTGTGAAAGCGTTGAGGAAAATCCATATCAGTACGACAACGCAGCCAGGAATTAAACATTTCAAGGAGTTCCTACATCGCATTTTAAGAGAGAATATCACTCTTTACCCGTACAAAATTCAAATTGCTCAAGAAATTAAACCACAAGATCATCAGAGTCGGATAACGTACGCTAATGCGATTTTAGATTTACGCAATGAAAATGAAGATTTTCACCAGATGTTAAATTTGTAATTAAAATCGCAATAAATATATTTTCAAGTGTTACAAACCTTTTTTATTTGATCTCCAAACAAAAGAGTTATAGCCAAATAAAACCCCTCCAAGACTTCTGGAACACCCTATACGTATAAATGTCAGACAAGCACCATCATCAATTTCGTTTCGCAAATCACTAAAGAAATACTTTATTAACTCCTATTAATGGATGTTTGTATATATGTTGAAAGTATATATGTTGAAAGTTTCTATTATAGTATTACGCATATTTATAATGTGCCTCATTTATCTGTATTTTTATAAGTTTAAGGTTGTGTAGGTATCATTGGGATCCCAACATGTACTGTTTACCGTATTGTTCACCAATTCTTCTCTTCTATTATTTCTATTATTATACTGTATTGTTTACCTCTTCCTTTTCTGTTATTTCGAACATTACCTCAACTTTCGTATTTAATGACAGAATTAACTAATTGCAACTTTATTTTATTTTCCACTGATTCTATTTATAGTTCTTATTTTTCTCTGTAAAAATTGAAATGAATCGCAAAGATTCTTACCTGAAAAGCTGTCATGCTTCCCAACAGCATATTCAAATAAGAATACTGTAATTAGACGACGTGCCACTAAAAATACAAAATTAAACGTTTATGCCAACATTGTGTAAACCTATATGGATGTGATGTAGTATATCTCATGTAATGTGTTCTTTCTTAAGACAGAGTATTATTATATTATTATTATTATTATTATTATTATTATTATTATTATCATTATTATTAAAATCGAATCCGAAGCAATTCTATAATTACGATAGGAATAACATAGTAGCTTCACATAATTCTATAATTACGTTAGGAATAGCACAGTAGCTTCACATAGTAGCTTTCCACTCATAGGCAAAAACAACGAACAAAATTATGATGACTTTCAAGTGACGAAAGTTTTAAATAAAGTCTGTTCCGTGTTTACTAATGAAAATATGAACAACATTCCCGTTCACGTAATCATGTCCAATTACTGTATGATCATTTAAAGCTTCGCGATTTTACCATTAGTAAAAGTAATGTCCCTCGGGCATAGGTAAAATTCATCCTAATAAACCTCTAGGTCCAGATAAGCTCTACCCTCGGGTACTTAAGGAAATGAATTGCGCAATAGTCTCTCTTCTTACATATACAGTATATTTAATAAATCTTTACAGTCTGGAGAAGTTCCATTTGATAAGAAACATGCAAACAGTACGCCAATATTTAAAAATGGGGACAAATAGCTTCCCGGAAATTATCGTCCCATCAGTCTGACTTCAATTGTTGGTAAGATTATGGAGATGATCGTTCGGAACAAAATATTTAATCACTTAGAAATAAATAATTTAGTTAAAAATTCTCAGCACGGTTTTCGACGTAATTGTTTTGTCTAACTAATTTACTCGACTTTTCTTAAAGATATTGTAAATATATATGACGATGGCAAAATAGTAGATGTCATATATTTTGAGTTTCAAAAGATGTTTGATAAAGTGCTCCATAGGAGATTATAAGCTAAACTTCAATATCACGGAATTGATGGTAATGTTTTCAAATGGATTGAAAATTGTCTCAGCGGACGTAAACAAAGAGTGGTCATTAATGGCAAAGCATCTAACTGGAAAAGTGCACGATTCCGATGTGAACATCACCCCAACTTACAGACATATAAACGCAGACTAGACAACTTTACAGACGACACCTGCCACCTGTGCCAGGACACACCACAAACAATTGAACACATTATGACAGACTGTACCGCTCTAGCACAACACAGAACACAACATAACATCACTAGTGCGCTGAACCTCTGGTCCACTCCGGAGAGGGCGATCGGTTACCTGCGTGCCGCCGGCTTGCTCAATCAGGGTGGGCTGATCGACTAACCAACAACAACAACTAGAAAAGTGCAACTAGCAGGGTGCCTCAGAGATCAGTTCTGGGAGCAGTTCTTTTTATCACTTATATCACTGACATCGACATAGGAATTAGCAGTATAATTTCAAAATATGCGGATGATACCAAACTGGGATGACGAACAAAATCAACTTCAGAACGTTTGCAGATTCAAGAAAACAATAATTAGCTACTTTGGAAGAAGCAATGTTAAAGGAAAGTATTCTATGGGCGACAGGACACTAACGAGTGTTACGGAAGAGAAAGATTTAGATATTATTGTTGCCAAGTAAGCAATGCATCGAAGCGGTTAGAAGGGTAGAAAGAATCTTATAATTTATTGGTTGATCATTTGACTTTAAGTCGGAGGAAACATTGCTAACATTATATACTTCCTTAGTACGCCCCATCCAAGAATACTGTGTTCAGTTCTGGTCCTCATATTCACGGCAGGACATAGACATAATGGAGAGGGTGCAGCGACGGGATACAAAGATGATTCCTAGATATAGAAACAAATCATACGCTGCCCATTTAAAAAAGTAAAATTTATTCTCACTTGTAAAAATGCGGATTCAAAGAGATTTAATCCAGGTGTTTAAAATGATAAAAGGTTTTGATAACGTCGATGCCAAAGAAATATTTCGCCTTCACAAAATGCTGATAGAACTCTCGGTAATGGTCTGAAATTAGTCAGTAAAGATTTTAATTCAAAATGAGTAACGCATTTCTTCTTCATTTCGTATAGTTAAGTTGTAGAATAGATTACCAGCCAGCGCGGTGCAAAGTAAATCGCTCGAGTCCTTTATAAAGAGAAGCTGATTTTCTTGCCTTAAACCCCGAGTTAGAAGCATTTGTTAATGCATATAAGTATTGTAAAATTTCCCTCTTTGCTTTAAAATTTTCACTTATCTTTAAATTCCTCTCTTTCTTCTAACCTCCCTTCAGTGCCTTGCTTTAAAATTTTCACTTGTCTTTACATTTTTTACATTTTTAATCTTCCGCCTTTAACCTTCCTTCCAAATTTTCAATTTGTTGAGCACCACCTCTACTCCTCTAAACCTCACCTTCTCTTCCACACTGAAGCTCAGGTGTCTGGGACTGACAGCAACCCGTTTTTTGTACCCTCTTACTTTCTCTATCCTCAATTTCACCTCAAAGGTGGATTTTGCGTATATGTACACAATAACCTAACTTGTTCTAGTATTCCAGAACTCGAATCCTCCGAATTCTATACCCTCTGGCAACAGATTACATGCCAATTCCAAACTAAATACATCTGCCCTATCTGCCTTTCTCCTAATTCTACTGACTATTCAAAATTCTTTGACTACCTCACTTCCAAAGTGGAATATATCCTAGCCTACTCTCCTTTAGCTGAAATCTCTATTTTAAGAAATTTCAATGTTCACCACCACCTTTGGCTTTCCTCTCATTTTACTACATCCCCTGGTGAACTAGCTTACAACTTTTCTATCCTAAATAACCTAGAACAGATTGTACAGCACCCTACTCGTATTCCCGATCTCCTTGGAGATATGCACAACATTCTGGATTCATTTCTCATCTCTCATCATTTTTAATACTGTGTCAAACTTTTTTCTCCATTGGGCACCTCTGATCACAATCTTGCAACTGGTTCCTGTCCTATCACTCCAATTCGGCGTTTGGATCCTCCTAAGAGGAGATGCCTTTGGCACTTTCACGCCGCTGATTGGGAGGCCCTTAGGCAGTACGTTTCCGATTTCCCATCAAATGATTAATGCTTCCATGGCTGGGCCCCTTCCGATTGTGCTGAGCGCATCACAGAGGTGATTCTCTCGTCATGGAGGCGTACATTCCATATTCTATTCCTACTAATAATTCAAAAAAACTTTAGTTTAACTTTATTTGTTTTAATGCCATTCGTAACAGAGAGGAGGCTTTCAAAAAGTATCGTCGCTTAGGTACACTCACTTAGCTTATAATTCTGCCCGGAATCGTGCAAAATCTCTTCTTCGACTCGCCAAAAGTTCCTTCATCCAACAAAAATGTGAAAACCTATCGAACTCCTATTCTTCTCGCTCTTTCTGGCATCTGCCAAAAACCTCTCCACAAACTTTACTACTTCTTCTTTAACCTCTCTTTACATTCCGACGGCTCCACTGCCGTCTCTTCTCCCAATTAAGCAGATCATCCGCTCAATTTAACCCTGGACGATTCCGGTGCTGTTCCACCACTAACTCCTCCCTCTGACTTAATTATGTCTGAAATTAGAATCTCCTCCAAAGATGTTTCTTCTGTCCTATCTGGTCTCAACTGTTCTCAAGAACTGTGCTTCTGTGCTGACACCCTACCTAGGCAAACCCTTTCGTCTTTGTCTTTCATCAGGTACTTTCCTTCCTGCTGGAAGTTCGCTTTCATTCAGCCTGTCCCAAAGAAGGGTGACCGCTCTCAACCTTACAACTATCATTCAATTGCTTTGTTTTCTTGTCTTTCTAAAGTTTTTTAATCTATCCTTAATAGGAATATTCTTAAACATCTCTCTTTTAACAATCTTCTTTCATATCGTCAGTATGGGTTCCGAAAGCAACGCTCTACTGGAGATCTTGCATATCGATCTTAGGGTCTTTGTTAGCCTTAGTTTCTGTAGATCTGTAGATCTCCCTTTTGGAATTTCGTGAAACCTTTACTATTGCGCTAGACATATCAAAAACTTTTGATTGAGTCTGCACAAATCTTTAATTCCCAAACTGCCCTCCTTGAGTTTCTGTCCTTCGATATGTGCCTTCCTTTCTGAATTCCTTTCTGGACGATCGATAGCTGCAGTTGTAGATGGTCACTGTTCTTCTCATAAAGATATTAATAGTTGTATTCCTTAGGGTTCTGTCCTGTCACCCACTCTTTTCCTTTTATTTATCATTGATCTATTAAGTCGCGCTTCCTGTCCTATCCACTCCTATACCGATGATTCCACTCTTCACTTCTCCACACGCTTCACAAAGTGCCCCTCTCAACAGTCACTTCCTGCTTTGCGTAAGACGGCTATGGTGCACCTGACCTTTGATCTTTCTACTATTTTTCATTGGGGCAGAGAAAACTCTGTGACTTTCAGTGCCTGAAAAACTCAGTTCCTTCATCTGTCTACAAGTCACAATCTTCCACACGACTATCCCCTTACCTTCAACAATACACAACTCAATCCTTCCTCTTCTCTTAACATTCTTGTAGTTTCATTTTCTCGTGATCTTTCCTGGAAAGATCACATATACTCTCTTTCCAAACAGCTTCTCAGAAGTTAGGTGTGTTGTACTGGCTTCGCAGTTTCTTCAGGTCCACTCGAATGGCGTCTCTGTACAGGTGTCTTATCGGCCAATGTATGGAGTAGGCTTCTCATCTGTGGGATGGCTTAAGCAGCACAACTCTACCTGACCAGGTGGAATCAAAGGCTTTTTATCTCATCAATTTCCCGCCTCTTACTTACTGTCTTCAAACTCTCTCTGTTCGCCGCAATGTTGCCTCACTCTCTCTCTTTACTATCACTATTATAACGGACACTGCCCTTCTGAACTCTCTAACTGCATGCTTCCTCCTTTAAGAAGAGCTCGCAGTACCTAACTTTCGCACATATTCTCATTCCTTTTCTGTCCAGCTCTCTAACGCAAGGATTAATCGGTATTTACAATCTTTCATTTACTCAACCAGTCAACTCTGGAACAATCTCTCTCAATGCATCTTTCCCCCTGTCTTTGACCTCCAGTCTTTGAAACGCAAAGTGTCCAGGCTTCTCGAAAACCCTGAACCTTGATTTTGTTTCTTTTCTTCCTCTATGGGGGCGTTTTTGCGGACATTCTCTCTTGGCCTCTCCTTCCTGCATAAAAAAGAGCCTCGTAGGGACCAACCGGTCTGTTGTTGTTCGGTGTCTTTTGTGTATATATATATATATATATATATATATGTAGAGAGAGAGAGAGAGAGAGAGAGAGAGGAGAGAGAGAGAGAGAGAGAGAGAGAGAGTTACAAGGAGTTACAAGGAAAAGAAGTACCTCAAAAGGCCTTGCGGCCCATACCGAGGAGGTACCAATGGCAACGGGTGCCAGGGAAAATTTTGTGAAAGTTTATTTTTCTTTCAACTATCCTAGCAGTAGTAGAAAACTGGATAGAAAAGTAGAAGGCTCTCTCCCCACCCTCCGCTACCTTGACCCTGGAAAAGTAGCCAAGGAAATTTTACAGGAAAGTAGAGAATATATAAATAGCTCTATATTTAGCTTGCTCACAGAGACCGAGCAAGCGAACTCCTGCAGAGTTTTCTGAGGTTTTAATCTTAAACTATGAGTGTGTTCAGTACTTTGTCTAGCCTATTTTTAAACAGATTTACACTTACTGTACACTTTGACTGGAAACAACCTCTGAGGGAAGTTGGTTCCAGATATTAACTATTTTATAGGAAAAGAAATTTCCGCAGACTGAGGTCCTAAATGTCTTTACACACTCAAATAGTGTGCAAGATTTCGTCTAACCTTTTCTTGAACTGATCCACAGAGGAACTGTTCACAACTTCCGAAGGTAACCTGTTCCATGTGTCACAGATCTTATACGTAAAGTAATTCCCACACACACTAATCCTAAACCGTTTCAAATCCAACTTCCAACCATTGTTGCGAGTTGGGTTATCATTTAAACTAAACATACTTCTAAAATCGACATCGTTGAACCCTCGTAAGAGCTTGAAAACCTCGATCAGTTGACCGCGCAGCCTCCGAGTTTCAAGCGAAAACAAGTTCAGGGCGCGTAACCGTCGATTGTAGCCCATATGCCTAACGGAAGGGATTAACTTTGTGGCCCTCGCCTGCACTCGCTCCAGCCTCTCAATATCTTTCCTGAGGGTGGGCGACCAGAACTGCACAGCATACTCCAGGTACGGGCCGAACAAGGGAATTGTACAGTGAGAGCACAATCTCCTTGTTCCGAAACTGAAATTGCCTCCTGATATAACCCAATAGTTTCTGGGCTTTCTTTTCCACCTCTACACACTGTTTCGTAAACTTAAGGTCGCTGCTAATTAGCACACCCAAGTCCTTTTCTAAATCAGTCACCTCGATATTACTGCCCAACATCGAGTAGTCCGACTTGGGATTGGCGTAGCCAATGTGCATCACTTTGCATTTACCCAAGTTAAATGGCATTTGCCATTTTTCGGACCACTCTCCTATCCTACCTAACCACTCTCCTATCCTACCTAGAGGTAAAGGAAAAATTTCTATAACATCATTCTGCAATTTCAACAATAACACAGGCCTGCGATGGTTTTGTTGTCCGAAATATTTTATCACTTATATAGTAATGTTTGCACGCTGATTCCGAAAATAATATTCATTTTTCGCCATCACGTACAGATTTTTCACAAAATGTCATATTTTATATTACATATGTAAGTAATTTTCATTAAAAATGACTCAATTAAATTTTGATTAAAAACTACTGCCTCTCAATGCTTCCAGATCAGAAGTGACGTGATAGCGTCCTCTAGAAAATTCGAGAAACGCACCGCTAGTATATAAGTGATTGACAAGCCACGAGATGAGTCAGTCTGTTTAGTGCGTGCAAGGTTATAGTTCTTTATTATTCAAAGGTGCGTGGTGACTATATTTCTCTTTTAAAATTTTTATTTGTCACTATGGCAACCAGAGGGTGTGTAAATAGCCCAAATATTTTCTGTTATATTTGTGGAAAATTTATTGTGAAAAAACAAAGGCGAGATATTACAGACTTCGTCAAGAAAACGTACTTCGGAATGAAACTTGGGGATCAAAACAAATCATGGGCTCCACATAAAGTTTGCAGTGTTTGTGTTGAACAACTTAGACTGTGGAGTAAAGGTAAAAAGGATTCTTTACCTTTTGGAATTCCAATGGTCTGGCGTGAGCCTAAAAATCACAGCAATGACTGCTATTTTTCTTCATGTAACGTGCAAGGCTACAATACTAAAAATAAAAAGGAAATTTCTTATCCACACTGTCAGTCTGCTATAAGACCTGTTGCTCATGTACCTGGTATACCTGTACCTACTAAACCAAATACTCTTGATATAGCTTCATCTGATTCGGTATCTGATGACGATGGAAACGATGATATTGATTGTTTTCAAACCGAAACATCTGGTGAACCCCGATTGTTTACACAAAGTGAACTTAAGGATTTGGTAAGAGATTTGTGTCTCCCGAAGGATTCTTGAGAGATTTTGGGTTCCAGACTTCGTGCAAAGAACTTGCTTTCTCCCGGGACGTCATTTTACTGGTACAGAAATCGAGAAAAAGAATTTATCCAATATTTTTCTCAAGAAAATTCACTGGTATATTGCAACGATGGTTCGGAACTAATACTTAAGCTAGGCGCTGCAGTCTATGGCCCAAATGAATGGAGACTTTTCATTGATTCCTCCAAAAGAAGTCTAAAAGGCGTCCTCCTTCACAACGGTAACTTGTATGCATCCGTTTCTGTGGCTCATTCGGTTCACTTGAAGGAAACGTACGAAAATCTTGAGTTTCTTCTAGCTAAGATTAAATACAAAGAACACGGTTGGCTACTTTGTTGAGACTTAAAAGTGATTTGTTTGTTGTTAGGTCAACAACCAGGTTATACAAAGTTTCCATGTTTTCTGTGTGAATGGGATAGCCGAGCAAGAACGCAGCACTGGATAAAAAAGGAATGGCCACGCAGAGTCAACCTGACACCTGGTTCCAAAAACATTCAACGTGAAAGTTTGGTTGGCACGAAGAAAGTCCTTTTACCTCCGCTCCACATAAAATTGGGCTTGATGAAGCAATTTGTTAAGGCCTTGGACGAAGATGGAGATTGTTTTAAGTATCTGTGTGATAAATTCCCAACTCTTTCGGAAGCAAAATTGAAAGAAGGAATTTTCGTTGGTCCCCAGATTAGAAAACTGACTTTGGATGAACACTTTGAAAGAACAATGAACAATCTCGAAAAAGAAGCGTGAATTGCTTTTAAAGATGCCATCAGCAAGTTTTTGGGGAACAACAAGGACCCAAATTACCAAAACATTGTGAACAACATGCTAAATAAGTTCAAAGAGTTGGGTTGTAATATGAATTTAAAATTACATTTCTTACATTCACACTTGGATTACTTCTCTGGGAATTTTGAAGCACTCAGCGAAGAACAAGGAGAACGGTTTCACCAAGACATCAAAGAAATGGAGAAGATATATCAGGGAAGGTGGGACATCAGCATGATGGCTGATTATTGCTGCTGGATGTTGAAACGGGATACTCCAGAATTATTACATAAAAGAAAAGGAACAGCGCGTACATTCGAGATTAAAAGGCATAGATCTCACAAGAAAACTCAGGACAAATAAAGATGAATATGTAATTGACGTTAATAGTCTTCTTTCTTTTTCTTTCTCTTTAAAGTTGTTTGCATTTGTAATTAGTATAACAAAGCGAAATAGGTATCTAATGTAAATTGAAATAAATAATATTTACTTATGTTGTTTTTTCCATTCCAGTTTGCAGAAAATCCTTACATGATAGAAAAAATGGACACCTTATTCAAAATCAGTGTAGTTGAATTATATAAAATCAGTTATTAGTAAGAAAACAACTCTTACAAAGTTCTCATTCGCAGGCCTATGTAATTGAAGGAACAAAAATACAGCACCTGCAACCCATCAAGCAAATTTGTTAGAACATTGCAACTGTATCATAAATATGTATAACTTGGAATGTTTGTTCAAAAGAAAGAAAAATGAATCTCCTTAATGGTACATTGCCAAAAATTTCTGAAGATTTTATATTAAAAACTAAGCCTCCAATGGTCCCAGATGGTTGATGCGATTTATGTATAAGGTAAAATTTAATATCCTTTAGTTTTCAAGCGAGCCAGCTGGCAGCAGTAAAGTTTCCCTTATTTGGTTGGATAGAAGTAAGAAATGGACTAAACAATCAAACTCTTTATAGATGTATGATGTAGTATACCTGAAGCAAAATTTTAATTTCGTCCAGTTTTAAAATGAAGGAGCAATAAAGGATATGAAAGAACTGCATCTCACTTGCTTGATTATGATACAGTTACTCATGTAAAATACATGTCCTCTTAGTTTGTAAGTAGTATTTATTTTTAAACAAAAGCGGGCGGGCGCATCTCCGCATAAGCGTGGTGCCAACTCTTTTAAATCCGTATATCTAAAAACTTGTTAACGGAACCTAGTTTAACTTAACTTTCGTGCCATTGATCCGAGAAGGGCCTGAGCAGTGTTTCGGGCGTCGTTGAGTGCTCGAAAGTTGTGTTCTCTTAGGTCATTAAGTAGTGAGGTACTCGGTAGTTTAGTATGGTGGAGTAAAAATGTCTTCCATAATTTTGGATTCTATACAACTGCGCATACTGCCTCACTCCATTTGTGTGTGCCCAGAGATAAGTTACTTTCGAGTAACCATTACGTTCACTCTTCTAAATAATTCACTGTAGCAATTGGAGGCAGTAACGTTTCGGTTTTGGGAGTCACATCCAACACTCCATATCAAGTTATTAATGGATGGCTGCATAGCAATAATGTTGTTGAAATGTTCATACTGCAAAAAAGCAAACATTTCGTTACTCAAGTCCCAAGCTGTCTGTCCATCCATCGCAATGAGGCATGGGGGAAATTACCGTATATGACGGCTTACAAGACGCTGCGCCGTGAAAGACGCACCATAATTTTGGAAAGGTAAATTCAAGAAAAAGTTTTTGATGCACTTTATTGTTAACACAATGGATATGAAAAATTCACTAAAAAGAAAATCCAAAAGCCAATAAAGAAAGATAATATGATTATTACTCGTATTATTTGTTATTAATCAATTAATTAATTGATGTGCTGTATTGCCACTTTCGGTTTCTAAGACGCAGGGCGATTTTTTAAGGTATTTATAAGGAAAAAAAGTGCGTCTTATAAGCCGACAAATACGATACTTGATTAATGTAATTAATTACTTGACAATTACTTGACATATTTTCAATTACAATTACTGTAAATGGTGAGATACTTAATTACAGTTACAATAACTTTGTTAAGTAATTAATTGCAATTACATTTACAAAGAATTGCATTTTTTTCATAAATCCACACTATTTGTTTATGTTATGCTTTTCTACCTAGGTATTTCAATCCCATTTTCAGTTTTGGCCATCATCTTGAATGAAAACTAAATAATATCAGGTCAATAAAATGTGCTTTTTTTTTCTAACATTGTACGGAACTGTATTTTTCATGAAGCATTTCTTGCTATGGACAGTTGTACATTGGAAACTGTATGTATGTGATATGGTCTAATGAAACCGAAGCTAAGGCACTAAAAAAAAAAAAAAGGCAAATATAAGACAAAAACTGGTATTTATTTTATCAAAATAATAAGGGCAAAAACATAGCACTTTAGTTAGGAACAGTTGAAATAAATGGAACATTTTATTTCAAACAAAAAGAGTAACATTTTATTTCGAAAGAAAGCTCCCTGAAACATGATGAGCAAGTAGTTTAAACCATAAATAAGACGTATTAACTTTAATATTCATGTAATTGAAAGTATTTGACTGTAACTGTATCAATTACAGTGGCTTCCTAATGTAATTAAATACGATGACAATTACAGTTTAGGTAGTCAATTACAACTACTTGCCAATTACATAAAAAAATGTCATTACAATTACATTTTAAGTAGTCAGTTATAATTACTTGTCAGTTACATGAAAAAAAATTTCAAATGGAGGGAGTGGGGGATGATAAGCCTGATAAAAACTTGCATATAATACTGTGTGTGTGTGTGTGTGTGTGTATATATATATATATATATATGATGAATAAAACCACGAAGGAAAGGAAACACAAAATGGTGCTCAAGCACGTGTTACCTTCGTGAAATAATTTTCATATATATATATATATATATATATATACATGTGTGTGTGTGTGTGTGTGTGTGTCTGTTCTGACGTCATACTAGGAACATCAGCGGCCACCATTCAACTCTGTCTTAGGCATAACAGTGATATTACACCATCGGGAGTTGAACCCCGACCTCAATCTTTAAACAAACAGAATTCGTTTTAGCATACCCTAATCCCATTTTTCACGCTACCCCAAGAGTAGCCGAACCTAACATAACATAACCTATTTTCCACACAGCTGCGCAGTCCCAAGAGGAACCTATTCTTACACCATCCTCTATATATCATATATACATACCTCGTTAACCTCGTTCAGGTTCCGTGTGTTGGTCTCTCTTCACACGAAAGTCAGCTGGTGAACCCGCCTCTAGCCCTGGCTTCGTGGAAGAGCGAGTTGCTCTCTTGCGCTCCCCACCGCACATAGCCAGGTACACCCAGCTCATCTGGTACCGTCCTGAGCCAGGCATCTAGTCTTCTCTTGAAGACTTCAACTTTGACCGCTGTAACGTTTCTGAGGTCCTTTGGAAGCTGGTTAAAAAGTATTGGCCCCTGACAAACAAGCTATTTTCCTTCAGTGTTGAGGAGGTCCCTTGTCGGGCTTTTAAATTGGGAACACTACATATTCTGCCTTTCATATTTTGGATGCAATTGGGTTTAGTTTGAGGGTTGGTACCAGTTTTTCGATCATTTTCCATATGTAGATTATGGTGTAACTCTCTCTTCTTCTTTCCAGGTAGTACAGATTTATTTTACGTAATCTTTCCCAGTAGTTGAAGTCTTTGCAGCCATGAATCTTGGCTGTGAAATGTCTCTAAGTTTCTTCTAGTTTATTAATTTCTTCTTTTTTTATGGGGACGTCAAAACTGAGCAGTATTCAAGTTTTAGTATGACCAGTGTTCTCAGCAGGGGAATCATTACTGTCTTGACTCTCCTTTTGAATGTTCTTGGTACCTGTCCCGCCACTCTTTTTGCTTTGTTTATCGATATCTGATTTTGTGTCTCAAATTTGGCATCATCGGTCATTATTACCCCCAAATCGACTGCTTTCATGCTTCTCTGAATTTCCTGTCTATCTGGAGTATAATATGTAGTCTAAGTTCCTCATTTCTACTATATCTGAAGAGCTGAAATTTCTCGGTGTTAAAAATCAAATTGTTGTCTTCTGACCATTTGTATATTTTGTTCGAGTCCCTCTGCAAGGCCGCCACTTCATTTGCATCGCTGATTTTTCTGCTGAGCTTTGTATCGTCCGCAAATAATGTTACTATACTGTTACTGTTTACTCCAGTGTCTATGTCTGTTAGCATGATAATGAACAGGAGTGGGGCCAGCACTGTACTTTGTAGTACTGAGCTGCGTACTTCTGATTCTGATGATGATACACCTTGAATTTTGACGACCTGTAGATGTTCTCTGAGGAAGTTGTAGATCCATTTTCCTACTTTGCCTGTTATTCCTATATGTTTCATTTTATGTGCTATTATACCATGATCGCATTTGCCGAAAGCTCTAGGAAAATCCATGTATATGACATCATAGTTTTCATTACCTTCAAGTGCATCTAGGATATTGTTATAGTGCTCTATAAGTTGTGATAGGCATGATCTTCCTGATCGGAATCCGTGCTGATTTTCGTCGAATCTTTCCAATGTCTCCAAGAAGTCATAGATTTTCTCTCTAACTATTCTTTCAAATATTTTGGTGAGGTGGGACGTCAATGACACTGGTCTATAGTTCTTTGCTTGAGATCTATCCCCTCTATATAGAGACAATGTTCGCTCTTTTCAAGATGCTCGGTATTTCCCCAGTGTCTAGGGATCTTCTCCATATCCAATATAAGGGTGTAGCTATTTCATTTTTACAGTTTTTAATCAGTAGTGCGTTCCATTTGTCCGGACCTGCTGCTGAATATGATTTCATTTGTCCTATAGCTCTCGCTACATCTTCTGGGTTAAATCAAAGTCTGTTATACATTCTCCTTCCAATTTCTCTTCGAAGAATGCATCTACAGTATGTCAAGTATCGCTTTGTCACGTTTTGGGGTACTGAAGACCAATTCATACTGAATTCTCAATGTTCCAGATATTTCTTTTAGATCGTCTGTTAGTTCATTATTTCCTTTCTTAAGGGCTTCTAACGCCTTTTCCTCTTCCCTCTCTGTATGACCCTTAATCAGGGTTTGTATTTCCCTATCGATACTCTCCAGTTTTCTTGTACTGCTTTCCTGGCATTGTTGTCCCAGCAAATAAGCTAACTTCGCCGCTACTCTCTTTCTTTTGTGGAATATTCTTCTTTTTTGCCTCTCTAGCCAGTTCCTCCTTCCTTTTGGTTGTGTTTTCGGAGCATATTTTTCTAAAATTTTCAGCGTCTTTTCTTCGAAGGTTGTTAGCATTTCCTCCGTTGTTTTATTCTCCAAGACTGTTCTCCACTCTATTTGGGCCATGCGTGATCTGATTTCTTCCCAATTTATGGTCTTGGAGTTTAAGTTAAAAGCCCCAAATTTGCTTCTTCCTTCCGTATGTGTATTGTCTTTTAATGTTATCGCCATATTTGTTGATAACTCGATTATGTTGTGGTCTGAGATAATAGTTGGGGTTATTTTTATATCAGCAATCAAGTTCGTGTTATTCGTGAAACCAGATCGAGGCAGTTATTTTTTCTGGTATTTTCTGTTATCTCCTGTGTCAGCATAAACTCGTTTGTGAGAGCCATCAGCATTTTTGGTTGCTCCTGGTCCTCTCTTGTGCCCCCTTATCTTGCTGTATAAATATATTTCTACCCACCTTTTTGTATTTTATAAATGGAAAATTAAAATCGCCGCAGAGTATTATATTAGGGGATGGAGAGTTTACGGACTTTATTAGGGTTCTGATATCATCAATGGCATCTGAAAAATTTTCAGTTGGAGAGTTTGGAAGTCTTTAGATGACTATCAGTACCACGTTTAGTTTCCCCTTTTTTCACAGCAAGAGTTTCCACGAAGCTGTTGAATTTACTTATTACCGTCTTTGTCATATGCCTCTCATGTATGTAATTAGCACAGCCACCTTTACGTCTCGCTGTTCTATCCGCTCTTGGTAAGTTGAATCCCTCGATATGCAATTCTTTCTTATCAGTACAGTATTCGCAGTTATCGCAGTTTCCTTGGCAATCTTTAAGATGTGTTTCTGTGAAGCATGCGATGTTCGCCCTTGTTTCGTCCATAAAACCTTTTAGGTACGAAACTTTGTTTAGTGAGTTGTTCGGTTCTATTCCTTGAATATTAGCCAGGACAATGTTTATGTTCTTTGTTTTGCATTGCCCCTTGTGCATTTAAGTTCGTTGTCCTTTGGTCTCGTGTGTTTTGTAGCCTTGTCGTCCTCCAAGATGGATCCGTTTCCGCCTACATGTTCTGGTAGCTTCTTGACGAGAAGCGGTCCGGTTCGAGGGTTCCCAACTGTGTCAGCTTCATGTGCTATATAAGACTTAGCAGCCGTATTGTGTTCGAGATGTTGAACAAATTTTGTTTGCTATTTGTGTTTGAAGAGTTTTGTTTGCTATTTGTGTTTAAAGAGTTTTGTTTGCTATTTGTGTTTAAAGAGTTTTGTTTGCTATTTGTGTTTAAAGAGTTTTGTTTTCTATTTGTGTTTAAAGAGTTTTGTTTTCTATTTGTGTTTAAAGAGTTTTGTTTGCTATTTGTGTTTAAAGAGTTTTGTTTGCTATTTGTGTACATATTTTTTTCTCACATTCCTTCTGTTGTCATTTGAAACTTGTCCTTTGTCCTTTGAACTTGTCGGGAGATGATGATAGTAGCATTTCCTCTCGTACTGGCAGGTTCCATATGTCGCATAGGTTTTCCAAATGTCCGGATGGTAGAATTTGCACTTTCCACCGAATTTGCAGTGACCATTATTGTAGAAGTAGTTGCACAAGGAAGGGTGTTCATAAATACATTGTCTTCCCTTATATCTGCAAATTCCTTTTACATGTATTTACATATAGTTTCTTCCCCATTTTTACTTGAGGCCTTTGTTTTTGGTGGTTTCAGTTTGATTTCTTTATTATCTACTTGTTTTTTCCTATTGCTGCTAATGTCCTTTGTTTGAAATCTTTGGATTTGGTTTTGTGCCTCTATTTCCTCTGTTGGCGCTTCTTTTATTTCTGCTTCCCGTTTACTCGCTTTTTATAGATTTTTTCCTGCTCATTTTTCGCAGTTTCCCATTATACTATCTTCGTTCCTTCTATTTTTTTTCTCTTCACTATTCACAAATTCCTCTTTTGCCTTTTCCTCATTGTCTCGTTCTGCTTTAAAGAGTGTAAACGAGTTTATTTAGTTTATGCAGCTTTTGCAGAAGAACTTGATTCCATTCAATTGTTTAGCGCCTGTTATATATATATATATATATATATATATACACACAGTAGGGTGTGTCAATTTTAGTAAAGTCAACAATTCAAAAAACTACTAGTGACCAAATGATGCATTTTTATGTGCTAAATCGAAATATGGCTTTAAAATCCAGATTTGACAACTCCTGGAAGTAGGAACATTGCCAGCCGGAAAATTTCCAGGCGGAAAATTGCCAGCCGGAAAATTGCCAGTGGGGAAAATTGCCAGTGAGAATATTGCCAGCCGGAATATTGCCAGTGAGAAAAAAACTAAAATTCACAAAAAAGGATTTATTTATTAAAATATTATTTAAAATTTTAAAATGCTAAAACTTGTTAAGGAAAGGAAAGCCTCAAAAAATATGAAGATTATAAGCAATAGATCGAAGAAATGTCAATTTATCTTCTTCATTATACTGACGGATGACTTTCTCCAATCTGTCATTGATATTTTTGTACTTTTTGGCAGTATGTCTCTCTTCCCCTCTTTCGAAGTGCAATTTCTTGGTCTGAGCTAAAGCCTTTTCGTTAAAGCTAACGAAAATATCACGACTTAACCTAACCAATCGTCAAGGGCGTACAGAGGACCAAACCTGGCATTCAATGAACCTAACTGGGTATTCAATAATTTTACCATAGGTTTCGATATATACTGTATATATATATATATATATATATATATATATATATATATATATATATATATATATATAATAGTATATATAGTTTAATCGCGGTGCTGGGGCCTTCGGGCCCAGTAATTTTAATTATTTTATTTATGTATTAACACCCAGGTGCACAACCTGGGGACCTAATCAATATGTGTGTGAAGGTTCATGTTTGTAACTGCTTCCATTTTGGAGTTATGGCTGGAACACACACACACGCACACACACACACACTAGGGCGGAGTGAAAAACTCATTTTTCGAATTTTCAAATTGGCTAGTGTGGAAAATGTGTGGAGTAGTGAGGAAATAAGCTGGTATAAATTTAAAATCATAACATTAATATCTTCAGGTGCCACAATGACCTTCAATATTGAAAAAAATTGAAAAAAGCAGATTTTAACCAATAATTACAGAAGAGTCCACGATGCACAATAGACAAGAATTTATTCACACTTGTATAAAAATAGCTCAGTCAACCTTTAAAAAAAGTTTATATTCTCTAAAAACAGTTTTCTATAGTCAGCTCACTCAGCTGTCACGTGAGTACCTCGGTTCAGTGTAGCTGTCGCTCTCGTAGCAGGTGGGTGTTCTGCTGTTGGCGTTACTCAGATAGTCTAAACTATATTTCTTATATATTTTGCATTTCTGTATTGTGTTGCCCTAAGTTTGCCATGTACTATTAACTGAAATTAACGTATAATTGATATTAGCTCTTTCTTTTTCAGATTTGTATACTTTCAAAATGTCTCGAGTTTGTGCAAAATCAACCAGGGCCTCAACTGAGTGCCCCATGTTTGGTATGGGGGAAGATTTGTGGCACAGGAATCTTCCTACATACGAAGGAGTTTTTAAATATTACTTGTTTGTAAGAAACGATTTGAAACAGAATACTAATAAAGATCCTTCAATATCTCAAATATTAGAAGCCATACCAAAGCAGAAAAAATTCTGAAGCTTACAAAGCAAAGATTGATATGTTCAAAAAAGAAGCACACACGAAACTTTTTGACATTGCAGCGTGCAAGTGCAAAGTACTAACACAATGTTCTTGTCCCAAAGAAAAAACGGTTCCAAAGGAAGAAGTGACGTTCCTCTTAGATCAAAGGAGTGAAAGAAAACTGTTTATTGATAGAGTAGATATTACACTCTCAAAGAAAAAAGCATCTACGTTGCTAAGAAAGCAAAAAGAAGCTGTGAGGCTCACCAAAGAATCTTCACAGGAGAAATTGCAGGATACAAATGTTGAATTATCATCATCGACATCAAATAGTGAAAGTGAATCTGGCGAAATATCAGACGATACATTTCCAGAGCCAGTTAGCTCGAAGAGAAAGCTCGAACAACCTGAAGAACAATTATTCAAGAAAAGGAAAACTACAAATCTACCTTCAGTGGCTACTGCTTGTGACAGGACTGCAGTTTCAGATCGAGCTGCAGCATTCATTGTTAGTGCAGTATTGCAAGATATTGGAGAAGTTTCTATTGACAATACATCTGAAGTAGTGGATAGGAGTAAAATCAGAAGAGAAAGACAAAAGAAGAGATCAGAAATTATGAAAGATCAAAATCAGGTCCCAATCAGAGGAATCTATTTTGATGGTCGAAAAGATTCTACACTCTTCCAAGAAAAAAAAGAGTCCAAAGTATATCAGAAGAAGGTAACAGAAGAACATATCACTTTAGTGAGAGAACCTGGTTCAGATTATTTGGGCCATTATTCTGTGAATTCTGGATCAGCTGAAGAAATATGTAAAGGAATGTTTGAGTATATTGGAAATAATGACATGAACCTGGAAAACCTTGTTGCCATTGGATGCGATGGTGCAGCAGTCAACACTGGAGAAAAGGGAGGCGTTATAAGGCTTACAGAATTGTAGCTGAAGAAGCCAGTTCAACATTTAGTGTGCCAGCTCCATGCCAATGAATTGCCATTACGCCATTTAGTTGCAAAGCTGGATGGAAAAACATCTGGCCCCCGCGGATTCACCGGTCCTATTGGCAGGGAATTAGAGAACTGTGAGAGTCTTCCTATTGTCGAGTTTGAAAGGATTGATGCTGAGGAACCAACTGTAGACTGTGAAGATCTTAGCACCGACCAAAAATATCTAATTGATATTCATCAGGCCATAACAAAGGGATATTGCTCTCCAGATCTTGCTCATCGTAGTCCAGGCAAAATGGCACATTCACGATGGCTGACTACAGCAAATCGTTTGCTTCGTCTATACGTTTCAACTGTAAGTCCATCTGAGAACCTCATGAACATTGCTTCTTTTATAATGAAGGTCTACATCCCAATGTGGTTTTCTATTAAGCAAAGTACGTCTTTTGTCAATGGCTCGAAACATGTTTTCAAAACTATTGAACTAACAAGAACACTGAATGACGAAGTAAAGGATATTGTAAACCCTGTCATACAAAGAAATGCATTTTTTGCAAATCCAGAAAATATTCTAGCATCAATGATTCATGATGACCGCAGCGCCATAAGAGAATTAGCGTGGAGGCGAATAAAGAAAGCAAGACAAACAAACAAACAAGGAAAAAGTTGTGAGGCGTTTCACAGTACCTGTTATTCAATTTGAAGCTACTGATTATACTGATTTAATTAATTGGCAAAAATGCATTGTCACTGAACCACCTGTGACAAGACACCTGACAGAAAATGAGATTGAAGAATTCATAGAAAACAAGAGTACCCCTCCATTCGAGAAATTCCCTTGTCATACACAAGTAGTAGAAAGAATGGTAAAATTAGTGACTGAAGCATCATCAAAAGTATTTGGATTGAACGCGCGAGATGGCTTCAGAAGATCAACACTTCAGTCACGTAAAAAAATGCCATCATTCGAAAGTAAAGCTGAATATAAAGTTTAAATAAAACGTTAATAGAAAAAAACATGCGCAAGGATGGGTGGTTGGGAGGGCATGGGTGGAGCTCGACACGCAGCCACCTCCTCGTGGTGAGTTCTGGATTATTTAGATCATTAATCAAAAGAACATTGATCTAAATAAACTAAGAGCTGCGTAATTCAGTAACTATTTTGGTAATTGGAACACTTAATATATAATAATAACAAGTAAGTTTCAGTTATTGTGCTAATGCAGAATATAAGAAAATCATTATATTTCACTTTTTTCGACGGCTTTGTGGCACCTGAAGATATAATTTCGCAGGACTAATATTTATGCACAGTCATTATCTATAGCACCCACATATTTTCCGCACTAGCCATATTTGAATTTCGAAAAAAAGTTTAAAAACCTCATTTTCGATCCGCCCTAACACACACGTCCTTTTTCTCAATTACTTTATTTCTTACTTTCTAAATTTTTACATATTTTTGTCACTGGCAATTTTCCGCCTGGCAATATTCTCACTGGCAATTTTCCCCACTGGCAATTTTCCGCCTGTCAATTTTCCGCATGGCAATATTCCGACTGGGAATTTTCCGTACACGCCACTTCCTAGCTACTTATATTTGAAGTTGAAGTTTACGAAAAATCAGCAATTTTTGCAAGTATTTTTTTTATTGTATATAACTACATTTTACATACATTACATACAATTAAAGACATTTTGATTGTATTTCAATATTAAAACTGAGAAATATAGATAGATTTCTTGAACTTTGTCAAGGATTATCTGGATTCTGGGTGATCCAGATAAATGGGACCCATAAAAAAAAGCCAAATATTCTTAATATTTAATTCCTTTCATAAAAACTATGTATCATTCGAAAGAGTAGAGTTACAAGTTTATTATGAAATTTTATTTTTTAAAAATGACTCCTTTCAAATGTGCTCCATTAGTTGCCAAGCATTCCAGTGTTCTCGCTTGTAAGTTCTGCATCACTTTTGCAAGAGTGTGCGGTGGTATGGCCTGTATCTCATTTGTGATGGCGGCCTTCAATTCTTGCAAGGTCGTTGGGTTATTTCTGTAGACCCTACTCTTTAAATATCCCCAGAGATAATAATCTAAGGGAGAAAAATCCGGAGACCTTGCGGGCCATTCAACGTCTCCAAATCTTGAGATTAACTCGCCTGGAAACGTTTGACGCAAAACTGCCATGCAGTTCCTCGTGGTATGGCAGGTAGCTCCGGCTTGTTGGAACCAGTGGTTTTCTAGACAAAGATCTCTTAATTTAGGAATAAGGAAATCGGTCAACATTTTTTCGTAGCGATCACCATTTACAGTGACCGTGTTTCCGGTGGAATCCTCGAAAAAGTACGGCCCTATGATCTGAGATGCAGTAAGACTACACCAAACAGTTACACGCTGACTATGCAACGGGACTTCGGTAATATTCAATGGATTTTCTGTTGCCCAGAAACGACAATTTTGTTTGTTTACAGTTCCATTCAAGTTAAAATGGGCTTCGTCTGACATAATCAAAGTTGCTAGAAAATTGGTGGTGTCATTTACCTTCTGTTGGATCCATTGACAGAATTGTCGTCTTCGTGCGAAATCTCCATTGTTTAGTTTGCACTGTTTGAATTTTATATGGAAAGAGCATTAAATTTTGCTTGAATATACGGTGTGTTGTTGTTCCATATCCAACTCCTAACAGCTGAGAAGCACGTCTGATGCTTATGTTAGGATTATCCTGTACAATTTCATGAGTTCTGTTAATGATCTCGTCTATCCTTGCTGTGCGCACTCTTCCAGTTGGTTTTCTTTTTCCAATGCTGCCAGTTAGGGAAAAATTTCTGACACACCGACGGATTACTTTCTTAGAAGGTGATTTTGACATCTGAAAATTTGTCTTGAAAGATCTTTGAGCTGAAACTACACTTCTTCCACGCTCATAATATTGCTCAGTTATGAAACTCAGCTGTTCCACAGTCCATGCAGTCATCTTGAAGGGTTAGTTTTAACTAACTACACTTTTATTTTGTTTTGTATCTTATCTTGTCTTGTATTGTCAAAACCTATACAATCCTGTACAAACTTGTAACTATCCTCTTCGAATGATGCGTATGATTTTATAAAAGGACTTATACTTTAAGGGTTACAGGGGTTTCTTTTGGGTCCCATTTCTCTGGATCACCCTTTATAACTACATTTTACATACATACAATTAAAGACATTTTGATTGCATTTCAATATTAAAACTTAGAAATATAGATAGGTTTCTTGAACTTTGCCAAGGATGCCATGTCTACCTTGATCTTGTTCTTGGACATGAGCTCCCTACTGGCCACCTGGCCACTGATGTACGCCTCCCTCCTCTTTTGTGAGTAAACATGTTGTGCTGCTTCAGTTTCATCCTCACACACTTCTCTACTGACTGTGTGTGTGAGGGCATGCAGGAACTTCCATTGGTCTATCCAGAAACTCCTTCATTGCAGCAGTGGTGAGGGAGCAGGTCAGAGGAGGGTCAGTCACGCCAGGTGGCCAGTAGGGAGCTCATGTCCAGAACAAGAGCAAGGTAGACATGGCATCCTTGGCAAAGTTCAAGAAACCTATCTATATTTCTAAGTTTTAATATTGAAATACAATCAAAATGTATTTAATTGTATGTATGTAAAATGTAGTTATATATATATATATATATATATATATATATATATATATATATTATATATATATATGGCATCCTTGGCAAAGTTCAAGAAACCTATTTATATTTCTCAGTTTTAATATTGAATACAGTCAAAATGTCTTTAATTGTATGTAATATATGTAAAATGCAGTTATATACAATAAAAAAAAATACTTGCAAAAATTGCTGATGTTTTGTAAACTTCAACTTCAAATATAAGTAGCTAGGAGGGGTCAAATCTGGATTTTAAAGCCATATTTCGATTTAGCACATAAAAATGCATCATTTGGTCACTAGTAGTCTTTGAAAATCTAAACATTTCACTTTGCTCCCTAAAATTGACAAACCCTAATGGGGAAGGCACCTTCACTCGGGTTGACAGTCTGCCTTCTCGCACTAGGCGTGACACTCATAATGTCATAAGGCTAGTTCAGCAGTTGAAGCAGTTTGAGGTCTTCAGAGTTCATGTGAGTGAAGCAGGAGATACAGATGCCGCCACTAACATCCCACTTGTTTCACTGGAACCAAAGACACTGCACCCACAGATGTTGTGGAGAACCTGCTGACAGCTCAGGATCGAGGAAAGCAGCATGTAATCGGTTTCATGAAGGAGAGACTGATTGAACAGATAGTAGGCTTCCATGAAACGATGAAGAAACATAGGTCGAAAACCTTCGCTGATGTGTACAAAGCTACAGTTTCCACCAAGCAGAACATGCAGAAGACCATCAAAGCTGACAGAAAGCTACTACAGCGGCTCCTGAATGCCGCGACCGCAGGTCGCATGGTGGAGATGGTCAACGTCTTGAAGCATGAACTGTCCCCAGTCCCATTTAATCTGGCGAAGGCAGGAAGAGAGATGAATTCGACATCGAAGTCTGAGCTGATGAACATCCTGATGGCTCAGCAGACCATAAGCTGAGGTTCCAACCTCTGATCTGAAGACCTGTGTGATGATAGGTGGCCATGCACTCATCCAAGCTCTTGGCAAGCCTGGCGGCTGTCGGACAATCGGCAACTATGCCGTGACGAGTTATTTCAATGAACACACAACAAGAGTTGATGTTAGCTTTGATCGGTACGCGGGGAAGGATTCATGGGTGGTGCTGCCGGAGCTCACCGGAGCGCCGCTCCGGCACCCCTGCAAGAGGAAGTTTGGAGGAATTACCATAACAAGCAACAAAAAAATTGTCTCCATTAATTATTTATCAACAGTTTAGTGAGTGAGTGCAAACACGAAATACTTAGTCATCGTGTGGCATATATAGAAACAGGATAGGAAATGGCAGGCTTTTGTCAGGCCCACCAGAGCTCCGGCACCTATAAAATTGGCACTGCACCCCTGGGAAGGATCGATCAAAGCAGTTACCAGGACAAAGCGTGCAAGCAAGAAGAAACCGATTCGGAAAGTCATTGATGGCCCACAATTTCCACTGCCTGAAGTGTGGAAAAACTTCATGGCCCTGGATACAAACAAGGCCGACCTAGCCTTGTTTCTGTCTAACGTCATCACTGAGAAGGGCAGAGATCTTCAAAAAAGATGTCAGCTGGTGACAGGGGGTGGCTTCTCTGAAGCCACTGAAGTACGGTCAACCAGGCGACATGACGTTCCACTGCATAGCAACCATGAAGAGGCGGACACCAGGCTCATCCTTCACTCATGTGATGCAGCGTCCCAGGGCTATGAATGAATACTGGTAGTGTGCAGAGATACTGATGGAATGGTGCTGCTGATTCACTTCGTTTGCATCAAGGTCACTGAAGTGTGGATGCTGTGCGGAACGGCCAAGAACCGAAAATGCTACCCCGTGCACGATGTATTCAAGAGTTTGTCGCCCCCAGTCAGGGACAACCTGGTCAGCTTCCACGCTTTGACCGGGTGTGACACAGTCTCGTCCTTCAGTGGTCATGGAAAAAAGAAGTGTTGGAAGGTGTTCAGTGACCACCCACTCCTGCTGCACGCCATCGGTCGAGATGGGGATATCGCAGATGTTGAGAAGTTTGTGTGTCATTTGAATGGCACCCCAGAACAACACAGTTGATGACGCCAGAGTTCACCTTTTTGGGAAGGCCAAGAAAACTCTGGAAATGCTCCCACGGACGAAGGATGCCCTGGAGCTCCACGCCAAGCGGGCAAACTATCAGGCCAAAATATGGCTCCAGGCTGACAAAGAGTACGTAGATGTCGAAGATCCGGTGGACACTTCAGCCTGGAAGTTGGAAGATGGAAGCCTCCTACCAGTGTGGACAAGACTTCCTCCAATCCCTGAAGCCTGCCTGGAGCTTGTTGCTTGTGGTTGCAAGAAAAACTGCAAGACTGCTTCAGGAAAAGGATGAAGTGTACGACAGCTTGTGGTTGTGACGACAGCGGTTGCTGTAACCCAGCTGTAGATCTATGTCTCTCTTCCGGGCTGAAATCGAGAGAAGCTGGAATGTGCTGTAAGGAACTAATAACTCTGTTCTTAAGTGATTGCAATCCACACAATTGTGACTGTCAGTGCAGCATTTCGGTGCTGTTCATCAAGAAACGTGAACTTGTATATGTTACTAGTGTGTAAACTGTATAGTTATGGGGCTATATTTACTGCTTTGTGATTTAGTTGTGATAATTCTGTTACTGTGAGTAATTCATGCCATCAAACTTATTAGGCACTAATCATGTTAAAATAAATTGTTTTGACAAACAGACTTGCTCAATGTTTTTTTCGCCAATTAAAATAAAAAATCACAAATTTTTAGCACAATTTCGGTCGTGATTAACTTGAATTTGACCTTCAGTTGGTAATTTGGATGGAATAAGCGTGTCATCATACTTCTTTATCACTAAGTGTGGAAAAATGAAATATTTGGTCAAACCAATTGGCTCAGAATATTTTTTTTTTAATTAAAATTAGAAAATATCATTTTTTGTACAGTTTGACCTCGAAAATGACCTTTAAAGCCAAAAGCGAGAGTGGCATCCACCTGCATTTTATTCCTCACCCACAGGTACATTGATTTAGCATAGGTGCCAGTTATTAACAAAAAACGCCGTTCAAAGTCGATTTTTGAATTTTGGCCGGTCCACTATTAGCAGATTTTCAGAAATGTAGCAGAGTTAATGGAAATAAATTCATTTATTCGAAATATATACGTAAAAGTAGAAATTTGAACCCCCTTTAAGAAAAAATGACGAATAGGGAAAACGGGCAAATAATAAATAGTAAGCAATTAGCCTAACCGGCTCATTCGCATATACTTCCATAAACATATATAGTACAGGGTGTCCCAAAAGGTATGGCCTAAAAATAAACTTTTACAATTTTTTTATTTTAAATGATAGAATTAAAGAACAATGATAAAAACAGGCATGAATGCTTTAAGTTTTATTTAATATAGTTAATAAACCTCCACATGATATCCACCGTTCACAACAACTAGTCTAATTCTACGTTCAAATTCTAAATCTCAGTCAGGGAAATTACTCACTGATTTCAAAATTCATCATTTAAACAGTTTACTGCACTTAACTTCCGGCATCAACTACATTACGAGGCTATTTGATGTGTTAGGCTAAGGAGCTAGGCTAAGTTAAGCTAAGCAGCTTGTTGCTGAGCGCCTTTTTATGACATACGGTATGCGCATCACTTACACCAGATTTCATACGTTCAGCTTTTTTAGAATTTGAACGTAGAATTAGACTAGCTGTTGTGAACGGTGGATATCATGTGGAGGTTTACTAACTATATTAAATAAAACTTAAAGCATTCATGCTTATTTTTATTATTGTTCTTTAACTCTATCATTTACAATAAAAAAATTGTAAAAATTTGTTTTTAGGCCATAACTTTTGGGACACCCTGTGTATATATTAGGGTGAGGCTGTAGCCCTTACCATGTCCAATCAAGCCTACCTCTTTTATCTAGTGGGAATCCCCCACCAAATAACAAAACTGTGAAGTTTCAACAAAATTGGACTTTATTTACCTGTGGCTGGGACAATTATGTGCTTTTTGGGGTCTACTCGAGAACCATTGCACCTAGGTGCACCTACGTTTATATACGACTTTTGAACAAACATATGGTCTAGGGGGCTTACTTTTCGAGTTATAGCAAAAAAGCCCATTGTACCATCATTGCATGTCAACTTGCGAACATTCACTTCCCAAGAAATCAACAAAAACACAGTTCTACTGAATTGTAGAATGTTTATTATGCATATACACTATGTAGTACACTATACAAAAAAATCACAAACTCAAAAGAACCACATTTCTTGAGTATTGTGCCGTTTTCTCTGGTCTGGAACTCTCTTCCTGTCATTTTCTGCGACCTGTAGTACATTCTGATACCTGTCCTCAATCTTTGTGCAGACAGAAAGTCGCTCCCAAGTTTGACCCCTCTCTCCACGCTATCATTCACTACTCCGAGGTTTTCAAACACTTTTAGAGCAGCTTGGTATGATGGATGCTCAGACCATTGGTGGAGAGAGAGGTCCAAAAATGATGCGTCCAGTCCAAGCAGATTGAAAAAAAACCACAAGTCGGACCCTGCGTACTCAGCCAGCTGTAATGGCGCCGAAGTTACAGGAGAGAATTTGGGCTTTCCGTAGCCCATTCCAATCCGTTTCATGAAGTGTCTGTTGGTCCTGTTGATGTCCTCAGTTGGAGCTCGAGTAGCTATCATTCTGCCCACTATCTCAGTCTTGACTGAGTCTGAGACTCTGTGGGAGAAACGTGCCAGAGGCACCAATTCCTCTGTGAGATACAACAGATGGTTTTGTGTGGCCTTGGTACTTGACCGTTGTACCTCTTTGTCAGGATACCTCATGATTTTCTGCAGGAGATTGAGGTCATTGACTGGTGCGTTGCTTGGTGAGGGGCATTCCATCCACCAAAGGATGTATACGAGCAGTACAAACTTCACAAACCTCACCAATTTGTCAACTTGTCCTGATGCAAAGAATGTCCCTTTGGGGAGCTCTCTTTCGATCTTGGAGAGCAAAACCATTTTAATGGTATAAAGGAGCTTCGCCATCCACCTGGCTTTGTGGAGAGCACCAGGATTTTGAAATACGAAGCCACTAGTGTTCCTTGACAGAGCGAGAGAGGCAAGGATGAGAAACTCTTTGTAGTCTCCCCTGTAGCACAAATTGTCACTTAATAGCATCGACAATATGGCATCGGCTATTTCTGAGGTATCCTCCTCAAAATCCAGAAAGACAACATCTGATAAATCTTTGGATGTGAGTGATCCATAGTTACCCCTAAACCTTTTGAAGAGCTGAATGTCGGGGCTGTTTGAAGTTTCGATTTGCAAACCATCCCAAACATGTGACAGGATGACTTCCCCAACATGATGACGACAAGCCAACCACAGCAACTCTCGATCTAACCTTGTCTGAACAGCTACAGAGTTAGCAGTAGAAAATCCCAAAAGAGATGTACAAAAGAATCAGGAAATCATCAATCACCTGTATTGGCTGCATTGGTGTCGAATACCATGGCACGAATGCAGTCGCTACATCCCCATTCACTCAGCAATTCACAGGTTGCACCACAGATCAGGTCCCCATAGACTGGTTGCTTTTAGTGGGTAGGGCTGGAACACCGAGCAGCTTCGCACCAACGTCTTCTAGGAGTAAGTCAACTGGGTAAATTCTATGTGCACGTAAGGACACAAAATAGTCACACAATATACAGTAGGTGGGTAACTGGGTATTTAGGTACATAAGATCACCTTCTTGTTGGCTTGTGAAGGAAGTATATTAAATAGAGTGGTTCACAAATATCATTGAACTTGAATAGATTTTCAAGGCCGATTTATTGTTTCAACTGTAACTGCTAAACAGTTTGTTTTTCCAGCAAATTGCAACAATACAAAGTTCTAGTTAACAACGAGTTGCTTACGTACCTGAGACCAGAACTGGCAATCGCTCAACAACGTCATATTTTGTGACCAAGCTTTGCATGAGTTTGCCATCCCAATGTAGAGCTCCTATGGTTGGCTGCTGCCACTGTTCCAGAATCTTGTCACTGATGTTTTTGCCAGCCAGCAGCTATGCGATACCTGGAAAGCATATGTATCGAGAGAATTGGTTTCTAACGAGTATCAGAGGAAAGAAATTGTTCAAAGACTTGGATACATAATTATGCACTATGCAGTAATGTAACATGTCAGATTTTTTGGAACTACCACAATCAGTAATGAATGATAAATTGTATAAACATTTTAATGCAATACTCTAGAGCAGGGTTGGCCAGAATTTACTGAGATGGGATCTACTTTTCCCAAAGTTCTCCCTATACGATCCACCAGCCCAGTTATATATATATATATTAGACCGGCCCAGGCTCATAGGGGTGAAAAATATTTTTTCTTTTCTTAAGTCTCACTCCTGGAATTTGTTATCCGTGTCGATAGGAAGTTTTGAGTGAAGTTTCAGCCGGATTCCCGAATACTTAGTGGTGCCGACAGACTCTGAAATGTGTAGTTTTTCCGCACCACCCAGGAGGTAACTACAACAGGCGCGTTTTTTTTAAGTGGTATCCCCAATAGGCCTAATCCACTTTTTTAATGTTAACTCATGAGGTTGTTGTGCTTCCTGTCTTTATCATTGATTTCTTTGCCTCTGGAAACTGCTCTCGGTGTTTTTCCACGACTTGAAGAAGGTACTGCAGTTGTTCTTCGTTTTTTGTGAGATGACTGCTGAAACTCTGAATTAATGAGACCGCTCTCTCTGCATTATCGTTTACAACATTCATTATTTTAACATATTCCTTAGCTAATTTATAGTCGTCCCTGTTATCCCATTCTGCAGGATCTACTTCGAGAAACGTCGACTGAAGGGACAAGTTCTCAAAGAAGGAGCGATTTGAGCTTGTGACAAAGTCCGCCAGACTTTTCTTTAGTGGGTCATCATGAGTGTGGTCAAAAGCAATTCGTTTTTCTGGTATTTCTGAGCCAGGTCTTTCCAATGCCTGAACCATCTGCCGTTTCACTTGCAAAGTTATACCATCATCAAAAAAGGCAAGCGACACAAGTTCTTCATTTAGATAACAGAGGTGACGGCATAGTGCTTTGCTAGCTATTGCTGAAAGTTCCTTATCATCATATTGCTGAAGCTCTTTTAGATACTCCAAATCGGTTCTTGGTGCAAAAGATGCGATAGGAGCCGCAAACCATTTTGGCACATAAAAGCGGACAGCATAGCGAGAAAAGCGTTCCATTGCACTCAGTTCCTGTTTTGTCAGGTTGAACTGCGAACGAAACAATACAATTTTGATGGCATAAATCACTCGCGACATCCACCTAGCGCGATGTAAAGCCCCAGGTTGACGAAAATGTACTCCTCCTGATAGAACACCACCTTTTTTTTGCCAGTATTGCTAGCGGTAGTATCAAAACACATTGCTTGAATACATTCTCGCAAATTCCAATCGTCTAAGCATTCTAGAACTGCTTCTGCAATTTTTCCGCCTTCTCCAGAAACAAGTTTGGGTACTGCTAGAAGCTTAGACTTTCATCCACCGGATACAAGAATAGCTAGCCTATCTATTTTTTCATCACCTGTTATATCTTGCATTACTTTACCATCCCAATGGATGGTAAGCGGAACGTCAGAGGTAAAGGTTTGCTTAATGTCATCTGCAACTTTTTGGCGTACGGCACTCCTCGCCCTCTGTAGAGTACTTCTGCTTAAAACAACATTGTCAATGTCATGTCCAAGAGAAGTTGCAGCAGCTGAAATCACCATAGCAGCATTACGATCTCTTGTTTTTGTTCGATCTAATGCTATTGCCAGATCAGGTGTTACGATGCGCTTACACTTATTTGACATTGTGCTGCTTGAAGGTTTGGATGTCATTTCAGGAGTGTACGATGTGCCTCGCTCTGGTTGCTCATCACTACTACTGCTTGAACTGCTATTACTGAAGTGAACTGCAGCTGAAGACAGTTTCTTTCGCAATGCCTCGGCTTCTTTTAGTGCAGCATTTCTTTCACCTCTTTTCCGTTTTCGCATTTGCTTAGCGACCAGTTTGTGATCAATATCAGTCATGTAACCTCGCCTGTCTTTTTCTCTTTCAGCATGTAGGAATGATCTATCTTCCTCATTTGACATCATTTGTAAAGCATTTGCGTGAGCTTTATCGAAAAGGTTATCTAAACTATCTTGGAATTCAGTTTCTTTTTTAATTTGATTTTGATTACGGTTTGATTTTGATTTTTGAAGTGATCTGAAGTTCTCATACATTTTCTGAATTTTCGTTAGTACATGCTGTTTGGCTCTGGTGGGTATTTTCGCTTTGTCCCAAATCTCAAAAATTTCAGCATAAACTATGTTGGATGCTTCTTTCAATGTTTTCTTACTGTTTGTGAGACAGAAAAGCCGACGTAGTACATCTCCATTGGATGGAAGCTTCTTACTACCAGTTGTGTCAATTGACTGTCCACTCAGCCATATTTCAGTTTTTCTTTTTGTTACAATTAAAAAATAAAAAATAAAAAATTATGATAAAAATCTGATTAGTAACATAATATTCAATGCAAACTGCAATTAGGATGCTCAGATTTGTATTAACATAAGAATAAAAAAGTGCTAATTTCGAGATTAAGCATTTCCTTGGACTGTTACCTTTATAAAAGAAAATTATTCTCAGGGCCGAATTAAGAGTTTTCGGGATTCTAAGCCATTTTTTTTTAGTAGTAGGAGAGGCAAGAGGTAGCGCCGAAGGCGCCGAAATTTTTTTACTTTCATTCTCATCCTGTTGTAACCTAGCAATTTTACTCGGCTTAACACTACTTTGATCATCATGCTCTGTAGAACCACTGTCAGTTTGGACATTTTTTCTTTTGAAAAATTTACCAAACTTTAAAAATAACATACTTAATGTTTCGTTTCATTTATTAATTACATGTTTGAGACCAAGCGGCCTTCACACATGATCACGCACACACACACACATTCATACACACAAAGTTTTAATCAATACTTAAAATTATCAAAATTTAGAAATAATCAAAATAATAATTATTATAATAATAAAATAATAAAAATAATAATGAAATTAAATATGTAAAATATTTAATTGAATATGTAAATTAAATACGTAAAAATAATCAAAATAATAATTTATTAGCTCAAGGGGAGGGGATGATCGCCCCTGTCGCCCTCCCCTTCGGTACGTCTCTGCATTTGACAAATTTACTTTATTTTTTTGTAACAACTTAAAACTTTGATTAGGTTAATTTAAAGCTGCAGTTTTCAATATGAGCATAATTTCGGACTACAAGTGAAGGTGGGAATAGTATGAAATAGAAAGTAATCGCCATCTCTGATCCCTGTTTTAAACTGGGACCTCTTTAAAAGAAAAAAAAACTAATGCATTTCAGAATTTCCCTTCAACTTGACTTTAGAAATGTTGTTTTGTAAAGTGAATTTTGTGATGGAGTACATAAACATCTTAGATGCAATCTTCTTAATTGATTTGCGGAAGTCGTCCAACAAAAATCAAGATTTTGCAATTAGAGGAAAAAGGTTCCACCGCAAAGAATATTTTCCTCGTTTAAATTTACGAAAAAGAAGATAAAAAGTGTATAAAATTTATCATAATGGAGGAACTTGATGTAGATTTTAAACTTTTAAAGAAGCATTTTCCGCTAACTTCTTTAAAGCGACTTATATCGGTATTAAACTTCCTTAAAAATTTGAAACTATTAAGTTAAAAACAGGAGCAAAAGATGATGAAATATGTATTGAGGTAATGAAAGTTTTTGAAAATTTTATAACAAATCGACTGAGAAATAAAAATTTAACTGAAGACGTGAAAATTAGAAAAATAGTATTTTATGGCCCAAGTACAAAGCTCCCCATTGGATGTCCGATTCAGTGTTAGGGATTAATTGAGAACTTTTCATATACATCAGTATCTCAACATAAAATTCTGTCTTCCAATTCCGCTCAAAGAAACATAATCAAAAAGAATATAAACATAACATACCGTTCCCAATACTGATATCGATTACATTATGATGTCCACACAACATGTGCGAGTATGTACGTACATACCAAAAGGTTTAAGTAGTTTAAATTTTTTATATGAAGAAAACAGAAGAACTGCGAATGTACACAGAAATTCGATGTAAATTCCATGCACAAATTTGGCGCGAAAATAGTTCACAGAGAAAATTCGTGAAGGGACAGATTCGTTTTTAGATGACAATTAAATGTGCTGATATCGTGGGGTTTGGTAGTACGGTACATTTATAATAGGACAATTATGTTTGATTACTAGGGTGAAGATGCGAATAAAACGGTATTAATAATATTGATAACTATTCCGCGGAAAAACATCACCTGAAATTACAAACCAGATAATAATTTTCTGATGTATTGTAATGTTTTAACAGAATCTGCTATCCGTTTTTTGTGCAGTTGAGCAGGTTTGGAGATATAAATTTCTTCGAAAAAAAAATTATTTATCTCGAAAGCTGCTCAATTTCACAAAAAAAAAAAACGGATAACAGATTCTGTTAAAACGCTTCAAAATACATCAAATAAATATTTTCTGGTACGTAATTTCATTTTCTTTATTGTAATCTAACCTAACTTAACTTATAATTACACTCTTTTCCACAGTTTGAACATAAACGAGTTTTTAATATCACACCGTGATTTCCAAACAAAATCAAAGCTTTATTAAATCTTTAAAATCTACTTCACAACCGTCACAGTTCATGTCACAAAAAAAAACAAAGAAACAATTATTTGCTGCCAATACTTTCAGCTGCCAATTTTGATTAGATACAGTAACATATGAAATATTAATTTTTTATCTTATTAATATTCGTTTGCGCAGCATATGAAACATATTTTCTTTCATTATTTTTTACAAGGATTCTGAAAATTTTTTGTTTTTCTAAGGTTTAGGTGGACGTGTTCTGCGAAATATTAACCGTAAAAAATAAATGAGACAGCTCTCATGTTTACCCAAATACATGTAAAATGTTTTTTAGGCAGGAAGGAGGGACCACGGGCGAACGCCCGTAAAAATGTAAAGTTTTATTCTGAAATGGTATCTTGTTATCATAAGTTGCGTTTTTGCATAAAATTTTATTTATTTTACTTACAGTATAAATGAGGAAATTGGTTTTGTAACGCTCGCGGGTTTGTGTAGATAATATTACAGAGTATTTCATTATATGATATAATGCAGTTCGTTTGGGTTAGAGCTAGTGCTGTCCAACTTCTATAAAGCGCGGCCAAGATGTTGCCTATAATCATACACTGTTGGTTAATACGACTTAGGACCCGTTGTTCTCCCTACTAGAAATGACAAAATAGGAAAGAAAATTCAGAAATGAAATTTGGCAAACGTCCATTCCGCGGACTGCATGCGGCCCGCGGGCCGCAAGTTGGACAGCGCTGGGTTAGACATATTTATAAAGAAGTTCACTTATTAAAAGTTGACATTCGCACGGAGCACGGAGGGGCCGTGTCCCCCATTTCAAATTTGTGCCCCCAAATAGAACTTTCAAGAAGTATAAAATTTTCATTGAAATTGGAGATATTCATCACTGCAAGTTAGGAAATGAATAATAAATGTGACATGTCCCAAACACGTTCTGAACATGTTACACACCATGCAGAAGACTGTAATATGTATTTTGCAGTTTTACAATAAACTTAGATATGTTTATTTCTAAAAGATTTTCTGAGTTTTTTGTTAGATATTTTATTGTTAATTTGTTGGTTTAGTTTTTAGTATTTTTTATGTGGATTTAGTCTTTTCTAGTCTTTTTTTTATATTTACCTAGTCTTTTTAGCTTTTTGTATATTAGGAGTTGGCAACTCTGTTTATTTGAAGTAAACAGAGTTACCAACTTTAAATTACTTATCGATTACACTGTTCAACAAAGATTCTGTTCCTCTGGTGGTGTTGGATGTTCCTTACTGACTTTTTAGTGCTGATTTCGAAAATAATAATGAAATTTTTCCATCACCCACAGTTTTATATATATATATATATATATATATATATATATATATATTATCCCGCACAATCATTCTCGTTCCAGTGTTTCTAGTTGTACCCCCCCATTTGCTGGCAAACCACTGGTCTTCCCATTAAGTGCAATTCATCTAACTGCTATTTTAGCCATTTTCAATGCCACAGTTACCATCTTTGGCCCCAGTAGCCCCCGAAAAGTGTAGTTCTAATGCTGCCAATTATACCTACATATTCCTGTTTTAGAAATAAAATTCAAATTCAGTTTGTTCAAAAAGTGGGTGATGGAAACATTTCGCATCCATATTCGTATTCTGCATGCAAAAATCTACCAGAATCCTACTACTATACTTGAGGAACAGGAAAAGAGTTCTAATTGGTTGTCCAGTGTTAGTCGTAGAAATATATGAATGAATGCTGAATGGTGGAGATTCGTTTTGTAAGATTCGTAATTTATTGCATCATCTATGGTATCGATGCAGTCTTAAATTTTGCAGTAGTATAATAATAATATTTGTGTGCATATCATATTCAGGTGATATTAAATTTTTGTTTTTTGTTTATGTCATTATCTAAATCGCTTTGTTTTTGTAATTTTGATCGTAATAAGATTTGTTTCTGATATTTGGGAATTCAGGGGAAAACTATATGGTGGTGGCGTAGATTACTGGTGTCTGTAGATGTGTATAAAAATAGAATACCTGTTGTTACGCCTTCCTTTTTTTATCCAATGGTGGATCATGTTGAATTCGTCTTCTCTTGTCATGATTTGAGTTCAATCAGGTTTCAAGTAAGTTTTGTTACCATTATTTCTAAAGAATTATGCAAAGAGTGCATCGTTAAACTTTTATAATATAAATAATACACATATGTCGACCAATTTATGCGTGCATTATTGTAAAAAACATAGATAAAACAAAACATTAATAACTGTGGTACTTTGATTCTGCCTTAATAAATGTTTCGCAGTGATTTATTAAATATGACTTCATTAAGCTTTAATAAATGAATTTAATATAAGCCAAGGAATTATTCGTTATTGTTCGGCTCGTGGGTGTAGTTCAATTCAGACTAAAAATACTAAAAGTTATCTTTAGGTTTTGTCCCATTTTCTAGATTCCGAAGTAAAAAATGATTAATAGCAAATAGGCTCCACCCACTATAAAATATAAATAAATAATATATATATATATATATATATATATATCCCCGCAAGGGGGTTCTAAGCTCGTGCTCTTGAGTGCTCTTTGTGCTCGTTTGTACGTGCTTGTTCCTGGAGGTTTCACGTGCGCCCTCCCGGCCCTAGCACCCAAGGATGATGGGGGATAAGCGATGAAGAAAATGACCTGTTCGACGAAGACAATGAAGCAAGGGTCACACAGTGGCTGGAAGACAACCACGAAAGGATCCTACCAACGGATAGGGCAGAACCCCTAAATGCCAACTTCAGAATTACGGTGAAAGAGGTCACTGACACGATCAGCCTCTTTAAAGAAAAGGCACCAGGCCCCTCCGGAATCACGAAAACCCTGATCCAAAAGTCGCCCCCGAACATACACGAAGAGATAGCAAACATATTTAGCGCCAGTCTCTCCATCGGATACTTCCCAAAAGCATTAAAAACCGCAAAAATCATCATGATCCCTAAAGGAGGGAAATCCACAGAGTTCATCGAGAACTATAGACCCATCAGCCTGTTAGAGGTACTCGGCAAAACCCTGGAAAAAATACTCCTTCGAAAACTGAATTTCCACCTCACGGTCAATGGTGCACTTTCAGACGCCCAGCATGGATTCAGGAAAAAGAGAGGCACAGCCACAGCCCTCGCCATTCTGCACGAAGCGGTGGCAAACAAACTAGCGTTCAGCAGAAGAGTCTCGATAGTACTGAGAGATGTGAAGGCCGCCTTCGACAAAGTGTGGCACCAAGGATTACAATACCGCATCCTCGAACAGAACATGGACGCAAACTTAGGGAAAATCCTTTGCAGCTTCCTCAAAGATCGAAAAGCTTACGTCCAACACAAGACCCACACTGGCAAGCTCTTCGACATCCAGGCGGGAGTGCCACAGGGAGCGATACTTTCGCCCACTCTGTACAACCTGTATATCGCCCAATTGCCTCCGCCCCCACCACACACCCGAGAAGTCATCTACGCGGACGACATCACGCAAATAGTAACATCAAACCTCGGCAAAGAGCAACACGCCAACAGGCTGAAGAGACAAATTGAAAGAATCAATGAATTCGAGGAACGTTGGAAAATTCAGACGAACCAACAGAAATTCACAGTTATTAACATTGGCCACAGGAACGTTCACGCACTAGAAATAAACAACCGAGTCCAACCTTACAAGCAACAAGGCACAGCTCTCGGCCTGACCATCAACAGCTTTGGCTATAAAAACCATACCACAGCAAGGTCAAACAAAGCGAGAAGAGAGCTCAGTAAACTCTACCGTTTCAGGGGACTCTCGGTAAAAAATAAGAAGATGCTGTACACGGCGCTGGTACGGTCTATCCTCGAATACCCGGCAATTCCACTGCACACAACGAGCGACACAAATCTGATGTTGCTACAAAAAATACAGAACGCTGGAACAAGATTCATCCTGGGAAAACGACTCAGCGACAGGATATCATCCCAGGCACTGCACCAACAAGCAAACTTACCAGCCCTCAATGTCCTCCTGCACAGCAGGGCGGAGAAAACTTGGAGGAAGGTACAAAACACCTCTCCACAGACCTATGAAGAACTCGATATTGGACCTCAGCGCGGGAGAGAGTACTTCTATTTCAAGAGAAGTCTACCCCGCAGCAGACACCCCCCACCAACGGCACTTTTTGTACCGTATAGAAGATAAAAACAAAAAAAAACAAAAAAATAATAATAAATAAATAATAAATAAATAAATAAAAAAAAATAAATAAATAAAAAAAAATAAAAAAAAAATAAATAAATAATAATAATAATAAATAAATAAATAAAAAAAAAAATAAAAAATAAATAATAAATAAAATAAAAGAGGTAGAAAACCCAAACTAAGCTAACAAATCAAGCACCCTACAAAAGCTTGAACGCGCAAGGAAGGTGATTCACTTATCACCAGACCTTAAATCCCCCATAAAAAAAAAAATTTAAAAAAAAAAACCCTGCGCATCCTTGGTGAGCCCGAGGACCTATCAACTCTTCATCAATATTTCCCATTTCCCCACTTTCTGTTATCACTCCTACTACTCTAATTTCACCTCTTATAACGTCAACAACACAACAACAGGATGATGGGCTCGACCCTGCAGTCCTTGGTCTTTTTCCACTTCGACTGTCCCCTCCACCCTTTCTTTTTCCTCTGTCTTTCCTCTCACTTTTTCTTTGTTTTTCCGCCGAGATATGCCCTTTTAAATAGAGGCGAATCGGTTCTTTCCGAACTTAAAAAAAAAATATATATACTGTATATATGAATATAAAGACAAGAGATACGACTCTCAACATTTATCGGCCAAACGTTTCGGTCCACTCAGGGGCCATCTTCAGTGACTACATGAAAACATCTAAAGACAAACAAAAGTATAACCAACGTAAATACAAATGTCGGAAAATTCACTATACAAAATAAAACCTAATACAATAAGCAAATAGTTAAAAAATAGCTTTAAAAAAATTATCTGGAATAGTAAGAGAATAAAACAATAAAAGTAAAACCCATTAAAAATAAACCAAATATTAATTTTTTTTTAATTTAAAAAAAAAGAAAAAAAAAAGGACAAACCTGAATGGTAAGAGTTGCAAATAACAACTGGAGAGAAAAGAGGAAAAGAGAAAGAACCTAAGTTACTGCGTTGTACTGAAAAGGTGTTAGTAAGTTGATTAGGAAGCAAGTAAGTTTCTGGATTTAACTTCTTAATAAAAAGTGATTCTAAAATTTTGAGCTCAAAAGAATTAAAAACAGACAACAGAATCGTAAAAGAGTCCTGGGGGCACAGGTGGTCATGGGTCTCTGAATGATGCCGGATAGCAGAGGATTCAGGAGTGGAAAGAGGGCGAGAAGTTCGATAAGAAAAACCCAAATGCTTCGAAATCCTAAGTTTTAACTGCAGGGCAGTCTGCCTTACATAGCAACTTTGGCAGGTCGCACATGTACTGTATATAGATAAATAACAAAGGATCTCAAAAGCACGGGGAGGTGATCTTTATGGCGAAAAAAAGATTGCAAAGAATTAGGATTGGAATTGATAATTATGAAGTCGCATTGAGGGAAGTGTCTGTCCAAAATAGAGCGGACATCTTTATTAAGTTGAAAAGTTAGTTGGTCTAAAAAAGGAAGCTTAAGATAAACCTTCTGTTCTGGAACCGAGGACTGAATTATTTTGGGCGAATATAAGTTATTTAAAAATTTTGAAATTAAAGTCTCAATAGTCGAAGTGCACTAAAAATTATATTAAAAAATCTCTTAAGATACTGCATTTCTAAATTAAATGCAGACCAACTTGAACAGAGGTGATAAACTCTAAAAATACGACTTTTAATACTAGCCAGCTTAAAACTAAGTGGGATATTGCTAAAAAAATGAGTACCGAGTTAGGTGGTGGTTGGTTTTCTGTATACCCGAGTTGAGAAGCCTGTACTATGTTTATTTACAGTAACATCAAGAAACGAAATTCTATTGTATTGTTCTACTTCCATAGAGAATTTAATATTAAGATGCTTAGTATTAATGTAATTTAAAAATAAAGGGGCATGATCTTTATGCTTAAAAATAACAAAACAATCGTCAACATAACGTTTAAATAAAATAGGTTTAAAATCAGGCGGACAACCCCTCAGCCACTTTTCCTCGTGAAAGCAAAGAAAACTATTAGTAAAAGACGGACCAAGGCGCGAACCCATTGTCATTCCCTCGTGCCGGTGGAAAAGTTCTTTATTAAAAAAGGAAATGGTATCTTGGACTGATAACTTTAAAAGTTTTGAAAACAATTGTTTTCTTAATCCCAAAATGTCATTGGTGGAACCAAACAAAGAATTTATAATAATATCACAAGTTTCTAATACAGGTACATTGGTAAACAAACATTGAACATCAAAGGAAGCGATAAAACAATCCTTAAATTTCAACTTGGTGACACAATCAACAAACTCAAAAGAATCTCGCAAAGTGAATTGACTACGTATGAGAGGGTCTATGATTGGGACCAAAAATTTTGCGAGGTTATAACTTGGAGTATTTATGGCTGCAAGAATGGGGCGAAGCGGAACTCCAAGTTCATGGGTCTTAGGTAGGCCATAAACAACCCCTGGGTTAGTACCTGAAGCAAAAAGCTTATCGTAATGGTTGATTAAAAGCTCACGACTTTTGAGAGAACGTAAAAAGTTGTTGATTCTGTCCTCCAGTTTCACAATATATTTAAATGGATCAGTATGCAGTTTCAAAAACTTGGTAGAATCAGAAAGTAAATTATACATTTTATTTAAATAATCTTGTCTGTCTAAGACAACAACACCTTTACCCTTATCAGGCTTACAAATATTTACATTCTTATCCCTCTGCAAGTTCGTGAGAACTTTAAAATCACTAAAACTAAAAACTGGACAAAAACCTTCAACCCATCAAACTTATAGTAGAACTTGCTTGCTAAAAGCTTAATATCCTCTACTGGATTAGAGTGTTGAAGGAAAGAGGGAAAAAGACTAATTTGATGGCAAAGTTTCTCAAAACATAAAAAATAACGACAAAAATCAAGCTTAAAAATGGGAAGTTTAAAATCCAATCCCAAGGATAAAATTCTTGTTTCTTCAGTCGATAAAACCTTATTGGAAAAGTTAGAAATAATTTCATCTCTATTAAGATTAAGATCAAAATTTAAACCCAACTGTTGAAGCTTAGAATTTTGACGGGTTAGTGAGGTGACAAAATTTTGATACATACCTCGAAATACAACTATTTAAAATAATGAAATCAAGGCAAGACACATTAGACTTCAAATATTGTGAGAACGTGAGCAATTTATGACCCAATTTTGAAACAAGTTTACCTTTTGAGTCTAACTCGAGGGAAAGAAATTTACTGGTCCAAGAACGATAAAGTTCACTGTGCATCAAAGATTTTTATATAGTTTGAAACGAATAAATGGGGGTACATAACTGTAACCTTTGCAAATTGTCAAGAAACGAGCGTCCAATTTTGCCTTCTCCAGCTTCTTGGAAACCCCTTCGAGGGCACGGAATCGTCGCACGGTGTCTTCATTGTATCTTTCACGAAGAATAGTTACGATAGAAGTGTTCTTCGGGAACCTTATCCTCAATAGGAATATAAAAACAAGAGATACGACTCTCAACATTTATCGGCCAAACGTTTCGGTCCACTCAGGGACCATCTTCAGTGACTACATGAAAGCATCTAAAGACAATCAAAGTATAACTAAAGTAAATACAAATGTCGGAAAATTCAGTATACGAAATAAAACCTAATACAATAAGCAAATAGTTAAAAAATATTTAAAAAAATTATCTGGAATAGTAAGAGAATAAAACAATAAAAGTAAAACCCATTAAAATAAAACAAAAAAATAAAAAAAATTTTAATTTAAAAATAAAAAAAGAAGATTAAAAAAAAGGACAAACCTGAATGATAAGAGTTGCAAATAACAACTGGAGAGAAAAGAGGAAAGGAGAAAGAACCTAAGTTACTGCGTTGTACTGAAAAGGTGTTAGTGTTAGTGTTTGTTAGTGTTTGTCTAGTTTTTAGTTTTAGTGATTTTAAAGTTCTCACGAACTTGCAGAGGGATAAGAATGTAAATATTTGTAAGCCTGATAAGGGTAAAGGTGTTGTTGTCTTAGAAAGACAAGATTATTTAAATAAAATGTATAATTTACTTTCTGATTCTACCAAGTTTTTGAAACTGCAGACTGATCCATTTAAATATATTGTGAAACTGGAGGACAGAATCAACAACTTTTTACGTTCTCTCAAAAGTCGTGAGCTTTTAATCAACCATTACGATAAGCTTTTTGCTTCAGGTACTAACCCAGGGGTTGTTTATGGCCTACCTAAGACCCATGAACTTGGAGTTCCGCTTCGCCCCATTCTTGCAGCCATAAATACTCCAAGTTATAACCTCGCAAAATTTTTGGTCCCAATCATAGACCCTCTCATACGTAGTCAATTCACTTTGCGAGATTCTTTTGAGTTTGTTGATTGTGTCACCAAGTTCAAATTTAAGGATTGTTTTATCGCTTCCTTTGATGTTCAATTTTTGCTTACCAATGTACCTATATTAGAAACTTGTGATATTATTATAAATTCTTTGGTTGGTTCCAACAATGACATTTTGGGATTAAGCAAACAATTGTTTTCAAAACTTTTAAAGTTATCAGTCCAAGATACCATTTCCTTTTTTAATAAATAACTTTTCCACCGGCACGAGGGAATGGCAATGGGTTCGCCCCTTGGTCCGTCTTTTACTAATAATTTTCTTTGCTTTCACGAGGAAAAGTGGCTGAGGGGTTGTCCGCCTGATTTTAAACCTATTTTATTTAAACATTATGTAGACGATTGTTTTGTTATTTTTAAGCATAAAGATCATGCCCCTTTATTTTTAAATTACATTAATACTAAGCATCCTAATATTAAATTCTCTATGGAAATAGAACAATACAATAGAATTTCGTTTCTTGATGTTACCGTAAATAAACATAGTACAGGCTTCTCAACTCAGGTATACAGAAAACCAACCACCACCCAACTCGGTACTCATTTTTTTAGCAATATCCCACTTAGTTTTAAGCTGGCTAGTATTAAAAGTTGTATTTTTAGAGTTTATCACCTCTGTTCAAGTTGGTCTTCATTTAATTTAGAAATGCAGTATCTTAAGAGATTTTTTAACTATAATTTTCATTGCATTTCGACTATTGAGACTTTAGTTTAAAAATTTTTAAATAACATATTCGCCCAAAATAATTCAGTCCTCGGTTCCAGAACAAAAGGTTTATCTTAAGCTTCCTTTTTTAGACCAACTAACTTTTCAACTTAATAAAGATGTCCACTCTATTTTGGACAGACACTTCCCTCAGTGCGACTTCATAATTATCAATTCCAATCCTAATTCTTTGCAATCTTTTTTTCGCTATAAAGATCACCTCCCCGTGCTTTTGAGATCCTTTGTTATTTATCTATATACAGTACATGTGCGACTTGCCAAAGTCGCCATGTAAGGCAGACTGCCCTGCAGTTAAAACTTAGGATTTCGAAGCATTTGGGTTTTTCTTATCGAACTTCTCGCCCTCTTTCCACTCCTGAATCCTCTGCTGTCCGGCATCATTCAGAGACCCATGACCACCTGTGCCCCCAGGACACTTTTACGATTCTGTCGTCTGCTTTTAATTCTTTTGAGCTCAAAATTTTAGAATCACTTTTTATGAAGAAGTTAAATCCAGAAAACTACTTGCTTCCGAATCAACTTACTAACACCTTTTCAGTACAACGCAGTAACTTAGGTTCTTTCTCCTTTCCTCTTTTCTCTCCAGTTGTTATTTGCAACTGTCACCATTCAGGTTTGTCCCTTTTTTTAATTAAAAAAAAAAAAAAAATTGTTTTATTTTTAATGGGTTTTACTTTTATTGTTTTATTCTCTTACTATTCCAGATAATTTTTTTTTAATCTATTCTTTTCACTGTTTGCTTATTGTATTAAGTTTTATTTTGTATAGTGAATTTTCGGACATTTGTATTTACTTTAGTTATACATTTGATTGTCTTTAGATGCTTTCATGTAGTCACTGAAGATGACCCCTTAGTGGACCGAGACGTTTGGCCGATAAATGTTGAGAGTCGTATCTCTTGTCTTTATATTCCTATTGAGGATAAGGTTCACGAAGAACATTTCTATCGTAACTATATATATATATATATATATATATATATATATATATATATATATATATATATATATATATATATATATATGTGTGTGTGTGTGTGTGTGTGTGTATATTCAATAATAACTGTTTCCATTTTCAGTGCTCTTGGAAATGTCGTTAGACATGTACTTTACTTCTGCGGTCAGTGCGAGAACTTGAAGGGTTCGGGGTTCGGAATAATTGTGGCTGAAGTCCACCTTTTCGTCGATTCATCTTTTGTCCCGTTTGTGGGTTGGTGTGTAACAACGCACCCACACTCAGGATGGTAATGTGACCATTGATCTTTTAGTTCGAATTATTTTTAGATTTTTCCACCATCTTTCATTAACTCATTTATTTGTGGACCAACAAAAATTATCTCTTTTACTTTGGCATTTTTAATCAGAGGAAATTTTCGTTTCAAGTACTGGAATCCATCTCCTGTTCTGTCCATTGCCTTAACAAAATTCTTCATCAATCTTAGCTTGATTTATAAAGGCGGCAAGTAAACTTTTTCAGGATTCACCAGTTTATGGCACTGTTATAATTTTTGTATATAGCATTATTAGTTTGTGTACCTTATATGTTACTATAGTATTATATTTTCTCCAGGTATAGGTATTCCATAAAATACTATATAATGTAAAGATTGATAAAAGATAATAAAGAAAACATAAATAATATATCAGAGTCAATCATGGATAATGGTCTTGGATAAAAGCAACCTTTAATAATAGTTGTCTTCTCGGTACGTATTGTAATTTAAAGAGGTGTATATAAATTAGTAACTTATCTTTGCCTTAAATTACTAAGTTAACTTTCTAAGTTAACTATCGTTAAACTTAATCTTAAAGCAATTCATATAGTTGACTGTTTAGTATAATGGTACTAAGTAATTTTTATGTTTGTTATTTTGCAGTTATTCAGTAGATGTCAGTAGAAGTTTTAGTAGATTAAAGCCTAAGTTCAATTGAGTTTCATTTGGGTAATTCTCATTTCAGGCACTCAACATTTTTTTGTCCAGGAGTGAAAGTTTGACGAGGTGACCAGTTCTTAACAGTATAATGAGAATTCTTTGCTCTGCTATCCCATTCACAAAGAAAACAAAATATTTTGTATATCCACGCTGTAAACCAAAAAGCAGCCCAATGACTTTGAGATCACTACAGATATGCCAGTTATGCCAGTTGTATCGTTTGTAATTTATTTTATTTAGGAGAAATTCCGTATATTCATACGACTCTAATATGGACAGCATATCCAATTGGAACTGAAGGATAGATATTTCCAGTATGCAACAGAACAGCCTTCAAACTAAGTTTTAACGAATCGATGAAAGTCGCCATTCTAAAGGTTTATGCTCGTCTCCTAGGGCCATCATCAAACTATCAATGGTATTACGAAAAAAAAAGATCACCAGTCATAGAAAAGAATTTTGATATATTTTTTTGGCGTTTGCGAAAAACGGATATGCTGGTATCGTTTGCAAACAAATTCCATCGTTATAATCTGGACCCTAAAAGTTCTGCTTGATTTTTTTTTTTAATTTCAAATCTCGAACCAGATCATTAAGCTCAGGTTGAGTTATCAAGCGAGGCTTTTTCTTGAGTTTGTCAATACTCTTCATCCTTATCTAACTCATAGGCTCATTTTCAGCAGGTTCATCATCATCATCTAAGTTTCACGATCTATGGGGCTTAGGAACTGGTAGAGTTTCACAATGTACTACTGGTCGTATTGCGGAAGGCAGATTCGGGTACTCAATTTGCGTCTTATTTTTCGAGGAAACACCACTGACCTTAGTTAAACAAAAATAAAAATCTTTGAAGTGATCTTTTTGGCCTTTCCAAATCATGGGGACTTCAAATGGCATAGAAGTACTCGTACCTTTTAACCAACCCCTGAGTGTCACAGCACAACGCGCATAGCATATATGGGGAGCCCAAACTTTAGCTTGATCCCCGATTTTGCAGCCGAAGTAGAGTTCATAAGCTTTTTTAATTAAGGGAATAATGTTTCTTTTGTGATCTTGTATCACGTAATCACCGCACACACAACGGAAACTGTTAGGATTGTTTATACATTTACGTGACATTTCAAATTATCCTTGTATCCTTCAAGGTGCTATTTTGCGTAACACATGCACAATTAAATGATTAGGTAAATGAAAAAAAATTATAAAATCAAACTTCACTGCACATGAACAGACCCGCACCATGAAGCAGCTTGCGACAGAATTCCCTTATGGAGAGTGCAAAATGACCTTCAAAATGGGCTTCGGGTTCGTGGATCTTTTATCACGACAATGCGCCCTCTCACACAGCACTCTCCATAAGGGAATTCTTAACGAAGCACAACATTCCACTGTTTCCCAAACTGAAAAACACCCTCTAGGAAAGAGATTTCAGGAAGTACCAAAAATCGAACAAAATGCACGCGAGAATTGAAGAACATTCCGAAAGAAGAGTACTGTATAACAGGTGCTTGATTAAATGGCTGGACCGCTGAAATCACTGTTTACAATCAGAAGGAGACTACTTTGAAGGAGACAAATTTGATTAGGTATGTGACATTTAGTTTTGCAATAAACACCTCTGTCCCGGAACTTTTTGATCAGTCCTCGTATGTACAAATTTGGTCAAGAAAATTGAGCCCCAAATTTCTCGAAAACCTGACGTGATAGCAAAATTCGTTATCATTTCCGTAATCAGAGATGAAAAATGCAGAGAAAATAACTACTATCACCTGAGAAAAAAAAATGTTGAACAGTGAATTATCTACGAACCTAAACCTTAAAAACAGTAATTAATACATGATTTTTAGAATTTTCATAATTTCCTAATTATTCTATATTATTTAACTAACTTTATTAGCCTATTTTCTAATATTATATCTCTTACTTTTATAGATCTGGTATTATTTGAAAACTAATTTGTCTTTAAGAACATGATTGGGCAAGACTAGAGGTGGGTATCACGTGACAAACAAACCTATGCCTGATTGTCTGAACGTGAATACGAGTATGAACAAAAAACTAAACCTGTTGTTCTGGGTTCACGGTTCTGTCACGTACTCTCGTTTAAATTCAGAATAGGCCCATTTCCTACCTCTTAGGAAGTGTGGCAACAAACAGCGAGATTTCCAAGCTTCTTGGTACATTGGAAGGGAATGGTTGGAGTTTTCGACGCAGAAGAAAGCAGCATTTTGTTTTTGTTGCAGGTATTTTTCTACATCAAATGCAAACAAGCAGTTCATTGATACCGGATATTCAAATTGGCAACATGCATTGAAAAAAACAAAGGACTGAACAAACATTCTAGCTCTGTTGGGCATGTGCAAGTAATGGTGATTTGGAAGGAGAGTGAGAAGAGAAGAAGGCGAACAAAGTGTTTTTACCTTAGTATATGAGAAACAACTTGAAAAGAACATATATTATGTAAAATCAGCTGTGGAAGTGATCCAATTTTAGGCATCAATGAACTGCCACTACGAGGTGATAATAGAGGTGGTGTTGATACGTTAGATTATATCAGTGTGACGAACCTTCAGAACTCATCTAATATACTATTTCAGAAATGAAGCCTTATATATATATATATATTATACATAGATAGATATATACTGTATATATATACATAACAGTTTTTTTGCGCACACCCACAGGTCGCTACAATTGGTGTAGAACAATGCGGTTTTCACCATTCGATGCGTCTTTTTATTGTGCAGTGCCCATGCTAAAACAAAATTCCCTAACATAATTCCTTCCCCCCTTTTAGGGGTACAGTTCTTCCCATGCCTGTACACGCATTTTTTTTAATTTTTCATTTTTAATCATAATTTTGGCACAAAATAAGTCAATATTACTAAACATTTAATATCATTCGATTCACAAAAGATTTACTTATCTTCTTCTTCCGCAGCTTATTATCCCATCTTTACATGGGGTCGCTGTTTTGGTTCGTCTTCTCCACTCTCCTCTGTCGTATACCACGTCCTCCTCCAAGTCCTTCTCTCTGATGTCCGCCACCACACAGTCCCTCCATCTCGTCTTCGGTCTTCCTCTTCTTCTCCGTCCCGGCAACTCCATCTCCAGCACTCTGCGCCCCACATACTCCTCCTCTCTTCTCCTGACGTGTCCATACCACCTCAGCCTGGCCTCCTGCACCTTCTTAGATGCTTCCTCCACCTTCACTGTTCCTCTTATATGCTCATTTCTGACCCTATCCCTCCTCGTCACTCCACACATCCATCTCAACATCTTCATTTCAGCCACATCGATTTTTCTTTCATTGCTCTTCTTCATTGGCACAGTCTCCATTCCATACAACATTGCCGGCCTCACCACTGTTTTGAATACCTTTCCCTTCAGTTTCACTGGGACCCTCTTATCACAGAGCACCCCTGATACATCTCTCCAGTTCTTCCACCCGACTGTATTCTACAGTTTATCTCTCTCTCTGCTCCCCCCTCTGCATCCACTGTTGACCCCAATTATTTAAAATACTCCACCGTCTTAACACGCTCTCCACTCAATGTCACTTCCCCTCCCGGTCCTGCTGCACATCACATCTCATATATTCGGTCTTCTTTCGGCTAATTCTCATCACCCTACTTTCCAACGCCTCTCTCCAATTTTCCAACTGCTTCTCCACCTCCTCTTTCGTCTCCCCACTCAACACAACATCGTCTGCATACATCATGCACCACGGCGCCTCCCCTCTAATCCTGTCCGTCAACACATCGAATACCACATTGAAAAGGAAGGGGCTCAAAGCTGATCCTTGGTGTAGACCAACTTCCGCCCCAAAGCTCTCTGACACACCCACGCTACTCCTCACCTTAGTTGTTACTCCCCTATACATCCCCTTAATCAGTTTAACATACTTCTCCGGTACCATCTTTTCCCTTAAGCATCTCCAAACTTCCTGCCGTGGTATCCTATCATATGCCTTCTCCAAGGCAATAAAAACCATGTGCAACGCCTTCTGCCCCTCTCTGTACCTCTCTGCCAACTGTTTCAATGCAAAAACTGCATCTGTCGTTCTCCTTCCCGGCATAAATCCAAACTGTTCCACTGACACTTCCGCTTCGTCTCTCAACCTACTCTCCACTATTCGCTCCCATATCTTCATTGTATGTGATATTAGCTTGATCCCTCTATAATTCGTGCAGTCTTGTACATCTCCCTTCTCTTTGAATATATGTACTATGATGCTGGTCCGCCACTCATCCGGAATCACCTCCTGGTCAAACAACTTCTGCATTAGATCCCACACCAGATCCACCCCCTCATCTCCCAGTGCCTTCCATACCTCGGCTGGTATCTCGTCTGGGCCAGTCTCTTTGTTATTTTTCATCCTATTCAGAGAACGACTCACTTCCATCCTCCCCACTTGTTCTGTCATAGCTACATTTGGTAATCCATCCTCATAGAAAGATCTTGGGTTTTCTTTATTTAATAATTCCTCAAAATAGTCCTTCCATCTATCCTTTATCTCTTCATCTCTTTGCAGCACCGCCTCCTCCCTTCCCTTAATTTGTTTTACCTGTGTAAAGTCTTTTGTCGCTCTATTTCTGCTCTTAGCCAATCTGTATATCTTCTTTTGTCCTTCACGATCCTCTAAATCCTCATACATCTGCCGATATGCCTCCGCCTTTGCTCTCGCCACTGCTCTCTTTGCCTGTTTCTTTGCTTCTTTATATACCACCTTACACTCTTCACTCCTCGATCCTTCCCATAACTTCTTAGTTTCTCCCTTACTTCGTAGTGCTCTTTGGATCTCATCACTCCACCACCATCCTTCCTTATCTTCCCACACTTTACCTGATGTTTCCCCCAATATGTCTCTACCTGCCGTTCTCATGACATTCGCATTATGTACCCACCAATCCTGTACATTCTGTTCATCAACATGGATTTCACTCAACACTCTCTCTAAATTCCCGTTTCTTCCCCTCCTCTCTCAGTTTGTACCACCTAATTCTCCTCACTGTTGTTCCTCGGGTCTTTCTCCCTCTTTTCAACATCACATCCATGACTACCAACTGGTGTTGTGGCGTCACATGGTCTCCTGGAATAACTTTGCAGTCCCTCACCTCGGCCAATTGCGCCCTCCTATACAGTATGAAATCAATTTGCGATGTTCTGCCTCCACTCTTGTACGTAATAACATGCTCCTCCCTCTTTCTGAAAAACGTATTTACAATCGCTAGATCAAACGATACAGCCATATCCAACACTCTCTCACCGTCCACGTTTGCCTCTCCATAGCCATGACCACCGTGCACTCTGACCACTCCATCGTTATGATCACCAACGTGTCCATTCATATCCCCGCCCAACACCACTCGTTCGTCCTCGGCAATACTCTCCATTTCTTCCTCCAATAACCTCCAGAATGCTTCCTTAACGTTGTCCGGACATCCACTTTGGGGTGCGTATGCACTGATTATATGAGCACATGTTCCCATAATTCATTCTCAAAGTCACCAGTCTATCTCCTCTTCGCTTTACTTCCACTATGCTATCCTTCAATTCCTTCGCCAATACAATACCCACACCATTCCTTCCCTCAACCGACGCCCCACTGTAGAACAATTTATATCCCTCACTGAGTTCTCTTGCTTTGTTCCCCTTCCAGCGTGTTTCTTGTACACACAACACCCCAACTCTCCTCTTCTTCATCAACTCCACAATCTCTCTTCCTCTGCCAGTCATGCTTCCAACATTCAGCGTCGCAATTCTCAGGTCCACCCGAGCTCGCTTCGTTAGCCGCACCTGCTCTTGGTGCGGTAGCCCTCGCCTCACCACAGAGGTCGGGCGAGGTCTCTGTACGTCGCCTACGGGGTACGCCCTAGCCGTCATCGCATTTTCGTGTTGAAGACACCATTGTGGTTTTGGCTGGGTTTTTATGGTCGGATGCCTTTCCTGACGCCAACCCTCCCCATTTATCCGGACTTGGGACCGGCCGAGAACAAGGCTGGCTTGCCTTACCCTCGGGTTGGGTCTTAGGATTGTACGTTATTATTGTAAATTTCTTTTCAAGGTTTCTTATTATTCATACAAAAAAAGATATGCCTTACTTCAGAACGCATTTTTCGGACTACTGAAAATTAGTTCTACTGTTATGATTATTACTTGAGCTAAAATATATTTTATCTGCACAATTCACAATTATTTATGTCATAAAATGAAAATAACGTTCATGTTATTTTGTATCTCCAAAAAGTTTACTCTTCTTTCACGTACTTGACAGTCTAAATGTTAATTAAATATTTTATATATAAAAGATTTATTTATCGATTCAATTTAAAAAAAAGTATATATTTTTAAAATTCATAAAGAACTTTTTGCAAAACACTAAAAACAAACATGCATTTTTAAAATTCAATGATTTTTATACAAAATATTTTGATATTTGTTATAATTTTAACATTTTTCGATTCACAAAAGATTTCTTTGTCGATTCAATACAAAAAATTACATAATTAAAACGGGCAATTTAAATAAACACGAGTTTAAAGTTAAACGAGCCACACTCGAAATTATTTACCGTGACTTTTGTGCGTTTTATTACTGTGGCTTTTGTAAAAATAATTTTATACACAAACAATTTGATAGGATATCGATTTATCATTCTATTTTTTGGTTGGCATAGAAATACGTTAATTAAGTTATCTGATTAGATGCGCTTTTATAGTTCAAGATCATTTTTAGAAAATTATTTATTTTCCCCACTTTAAAATATTACAAAATTTCTATTAGGTATCCTATCATTATGCCTGTCGCTGTAAGTAAGAAAATAGCAATTAAATAATTAATTTTAAAATATTAAATGACGTCATCAAGATCATTACGAAACCTATGGTAAAATTATTGAATACCCGGTTAGGTTCATTGAATGCCAGGTTAGGTCATCCGTACGCCCTTGACGATTGGTTAGGTTAAGTCGTGATATTTTCGTTGGCTTTAACGAAAATATCATGACTTAACCTAACCAATCGTCAAGGGTGTACAATTTACCTAACCGGGCATTCAATTAACGTACCCGGGCATTCAATTAATCTAATCGGGCATTCAGTTGACCTAACCGGCCATTTAATTAACCTAATCGGGCATCATTACTATTATAATTTAGCAAAAATGTGTCTGCCTGTCTGTCCGCAGAAAAAACTTTTACGTTTCTGAACCGATTTCGACCAAAATTCGTATGGTGGATGGGGGTGATGAGTAATGAACGAAAATATATGTGTGACCCCCCACCACCACCACCACCACCACCAATTACTGGGCCCGAGCGCCCCCACCGCGACGCGATAAAACTATAGAAAAGAACGCAGCAATGAAAATCTTGAGCTTCACATTGTGTCAATATTTGTGAAGCTTAAGATTTTCATGACTATAGTTTTATTGACCAAATAATTGAACCCCCAGTAATTAGGGTCCTGCGACCCCCCCAATTACTGTCGGTTCAATTATTTGGTCAATAAAACTATAGAAAAGAACGCAGTCATGAAAATCTTGAGCTTCACATCCGAGTTCATCGTATCAAGATTTGTGAAGTTTTAGATTTTCATGGCTGCGTTCTTTTCTGTAGTTTTATTGGCCGAATAATTGTTTCGCCAGTAATTGGAGGGCCACAGGCACCCCAATTACACAACACCACACTAATCAACATTTACATCCCACCAGATAGTTCACCTCAGGCGCCAGCCAATACAATCCACAGTTACACAATCTGGCCTCTCTCACTAATGTCATCTTAGGAGGAGACTTCAACGCCAAAGACACTAGTTGGTACCTGCACAACCAAAGCAACACCAGAGGCGCCAACATAGCCACACAACTAAACAGCCTCTTCATTCTTAACAATACAGAAGAACATACACACATACCACATCAAGCAGGATACTCAAACTCCTCCCCAGACATAACGTTCTGTTCCCCCTCACTAGCAACACATACACAATGGAGAACAGAAAAACAACTGTCATCAGACCACCTGCCCATCATCATTACAACACATTCTACACTCTGCCCCAACAGCCTTAGGCACACTTACAGAAATTACAAGAAAGCTGATTGGGAATAGTTCAAATACAGACTGAGGAACAATTCACCACATTAAACAGCACACCCATCATAAACATCAATACAACACTCAAGACATTAATCAGATCATCAATAATGCAAACAAATACATACCGAAGGGCAACATTAGGAAATACAACCCAAATTACACTAGAGAAATAGCCCACCTCATAAGGCAACGTAACAACCTCAAATATAACACACAAACCCCACACACAAAAGCCATAAAACAGCAGATACAACAGCTCAACACAGAAATAAACAACAAACTCAAAGAAAAACACAGAAACATTCAGGGAATTCATAACAACATTAAACCACTCCACAGATACATCCAGGCTATACAAGACTATAAACGGCATTACCCACTCTAACAGCGGCATTCACACCTCACACGCGGCTATCTGTCGCAGCCAAAATAATATCCCATACACACAACAAGCTAACATTCTAGTTAATTACTACGCAAAGATAAGTCACTTAAACAGAGACAACAACCAGAAACATGCAGACAGACAAACAGCCAGACACAAGAAAACCTACAGACACGACACAACCATTACACCCTTCAATACAGACCAGACCACCAACATCATCAAAAACATTAAGAATTCGAAGGCTACTGGACCAGACAACATATCTAACATACACCTTAAACACTTGGGCCCACAGGGAATACTAGCTCTCACAAATATCAGCACATATTCATACCAACACTGTATTATTCCTGACATATGGAAACAAGGTAAAATTATTACACTACTCAAACCAAACAAAAATCCAACAGAACCAGCTTCCTATAGACCCATTATTTTACTATGCACACCTTCCAAAGTAACAGAAAGACTAATCTTACAAATCACCAACCCACACATTCCACTATCGCCTACTCAACATGGATTCAGACCTCACCACTCAACCACGACATTACTCACTAACCTCACGCAGCACATCATGGATGGCATCAACTCCAGACGACTAGCTCAACGTACACTATTAGCAACAATAGACATTAGTAAAGCATTTGATGCTATCCCACGTTTCCCTCTCATAAACAAAATACTCAACACAAACCTGCACAATAACACCAAAAGGTGGCTGAGCAACTATCTTTCAGGAAGATACTCACATGTCACATTTAATGGCAAGTCATCCAAAAACAAGCTTTTTCCGAACGGGGCCCCTCAAGGCTCTGTTCTCTCACCAACACTCTTCAACTTATACATGCATGACATTCCAACACCCATAGATAACAAGCTTACCTTATCATCATATGCAGATGACATCACTCTAACATCCACCCACAACAACATCGACACCGCTACAAATAACCTACAAACATACATAAACAGTATACAAGACTGGCTCACACACAATAGACTCAAAGTAGCGCCCACAAAATCAACCATCACCTTGCTTACAAGCAACACAAAAGAACACCAGGTAATTCCACAGCTTACACTAAACAACATCAACATTCCACACACTCACAGGACCAAAATACTTGGGGTCACATACAACACATCATTATCTTTTGCAAACCACATTCAGGATATTAAAAACAAATGTACGTCAAGACTTAACACGCTTAGGGTACTAACAGGCACAAACTTTGGACACCAGCAGGAAACAACATCACTCATATACAAACAATATATTCGCTCAGTTATGGACTATGCTAGCCCATGCTGGGCACCCATTATCTCAAACACACACATAAACACCTTACAGACAATACAAAACAACGCACTTCGTATCATTACAGGATGCACTCAAACAACACCAATAGAACACCTGCACACAGAAACAAAAATACTGAAAGTTAGGGAACATTTAGACATGAGGGGAACACAATTCATGGCAGCAGCGACAACTAACCCACAACACCCTTGCCACTACATGTACAATCACGCACCGACACCTCGCACCATTAAGGTAACACCAGACATAACCAAATACTCCATTCCATACCACGCCCCACAGAAATCACACAGTACAGAAAACACATACACACACACCTAACCCACAAAGCACTGACACGACTCGGTCCGAATGCGGTCCTAGGTGCGAAGCCGCCACCCATTAACAGGTCAGAGATCAGCCTCAGCAGATCGGATCGAGTTAACTTAGCACGATTCCGATGTGGACATCACCCCAACTTACTAACATATAAACACAGACTAGACAACTCCATAGACGACACCTGCCACCTGTGCCAGGACACACACAAACAATTGAACACATTATGACAGACTGTACCGCCCTAGCACAACAACGAACACAACACAACATCACTAGTGCGCTGAACCTCTGGTCCACTCCGAAGAGGGCGATCGGTTACCTGCGTGCCACCGGTTTGCTCGATCAGGGTGGGCTGATCGGCTAAACAACAACAACAACTGAGGCCCAAGGTGAGAGGACTGGGAACGATATCCAGATAAAGGGCTATTGATGTTCAAAATAAAATACGCCGTAGGCCCACAATTCGGTTTGGGTCGAAGGTCCAAGCACCGCAGATCTAGCAAAATCGGCGCGTAGCGCCGATCTTTCGCTAGTTCTTTGACTGTTTGAATTTACATTAGCCAAAGATGAGAAACTTCGAACCATTTTTCAAACTATTCCTAAGAATGCGAGTTATATTTCGGTCTTGGTTCAAAATGAGATAATCAATATTTTAAAAGATGTGCTTCGGATGGCTGTTTCTGATATTAAAGCTGCTGCTATGCCCTATTTTACTTGAAGGCTGATGGCACGCGTGACCCCAACAAACACCGAGAACATTTCGGTAGTTGTACGTGACCTTAGTTGCTATGACTACAAAACTGAAAACTTAGACGTAGACGCAATATCAACAGCAATTCTGAAGAGTTTTGAAGAATGTGGATTAGATGCTCATAACATGCTGTCTCAATGTTATGATGGTGCATCAATGATGTTAGACAAAAACGGCGGCGTTCAGAAAAATGCAAGAAAGACTAGAAAGAGAAATTCCTTATGTGCATTGTTTCAACCACCATTTGCATCTGGTTGTTGTGCATGCTATTGGTGAAAACAGAGAAGTGGAGAAGTTCTTCGGCACATACAATGCTTTGTTCAAATTCGTTCGCCGTCCCAAACTTGATCAGCTATATGATGGAGCAAAGTTAAAACGTCTGTTATAACAGAGTTGGTCAGGCCACCTCGCAACAATATCTGCTATTTTTGAAAACCATGAAAAATTTGTTGGCCTCCAAGAATCATGTGAGGACATGCGATGCGATGCTAAAATTTGTATTGAAGCTGCCAGTTTGCTGAAACATATTCGAAGCAGGAAGTTTATGTTCATCGCATATTGCGTGCAAAAAGTGCTTGCCATTCTTCAGCCAGGACCCAAACTTTTACCAGCGCGTGAGTACATCATGACTGGTATCCACTTAATCAAGACCATTGTGGGTACATTAAAAAAAATCCGCGACAACAGCGATGAAACCGATGAGGCAATTGCATCAAGTCTCGAAAAGCACGATCTCAACCAAGAAACTGTTTCACAAGGGCGACACAAATACCTGCAAAGATTAGAGATTCTGTGGTGCTTTCAACTTTAGAATGCTCTGATGGTGACGAGAACGAGCATTCTGTCATATTAGACAACGGTTTGGAAGAGTTGGATATGGCCGGAAAGTGAGGACTTTTTTGATTCAACACTAGTTCAGCCACTAGCTGAACTTATAAAACTGGATGCCAGATTTTCATTCACCAGTGAATGTGAAGTTGCAAAAAGTTTTATCCTGAAGGAATTGATCCACCACCATAGCACAAAGGTGGTAGGGATATTTGCACCTCACTGTACCCATTTCGCAGTGGATTCTCCAATATGTACCAGCTCTATGCAGCATGTGTGACATTTGGTGCCAGCACTGCCATTTGTGAAGCGTCATTTTCTACGCTCACTCGAGTTCTGACACTGTACAGACAGACGTTCCATGACACCCCCGAAAAAATAATTTACTTCTTTTATCCTTTTACATAAATACACTCGAAATTTAATTTGATGAAGTCCTACAAACTTTTGCGGACAGTGGTAGCCGAAGATTTCAGTTGTATAAAACAGGTTCATTTAATTTTATTATGCTTTGTAATCGTTGTGTATATACCTTACAAATTTTGGATCATGTCAAGAATAGCAAACCAATTTTACCATGTCAAGAATAGCGAACCCAAAAATTCCTTTGTCAAGAATAGCGAACCCAAAAGTTCCCATGTCAAGAATAGCAAACCCAATATAAATATCATGTAAAGGAAAAAAGTTAAACATATGTAATCTTCACTTTATGATGAAAGAATAAATAAAACAATTTACTGTAAATGTAGATCTATCCATTTTGAAGGGTAAGGAATAATGATTTAAGAATGTTTGGGTTCTTCCACATAAGCTAACGTAGTCTCTATTGAGATTGGTAGTCCTATTATTGTAAAATACTTATTTTTTTATTTGCATTTATAAATTTGTTTATACTGTATAATAAATATTAAAATATTACAATTTCTTATGTTACAACTAGCCTAAGATCCGCCCTTCGTGCGGGTCGCGGGTAGCAAAAATTAACCAAACTATCACGACTTAACCTAACCAATCGTCAAGGGCGTACAATTAACCTAACAAATAAATAAAAAACAATAAATTTTTGTTTATTTATTTATTTTTATATATTAAGAGAAGAGGATTCTTTATACTGTACGGCATTGACGATTGGTTAGGTTAAGTCGTGCTAGTTTGGTTAAATTAAAAAAGACTAATATAAAATCATTTAATACGTCCTTAACTAATTACTTAAAATTGGGAAACATAAACCTACCGTCTGAAGTTATGAAAACGTCCTTGAGGACTTCCCATGTCAAGAATAGCGAACCAATTTTACCATGTCAAGAATAGCGAACCCAAAAATTCCCTTGTCAAGAATAGCGAACCCTGCAGGTGTTGGGTTCGTTATTCTTGACATGATCCCAAATTTACTTTACGCCAATGCATTCGATGTCGCTTTGTATTTTTGTGTTAATAAATAATATATAAATTATGAATTTTACAATTTATTATTCAATTTACACTGATCAGTTGGGTCCCTCCATTTCAGATATGTGCCCCCCTCCCCTAAGCTGGTACTCTCTGTCGAGTGGCCTGCCGCATTCCTTGAGATAGGCCCTCACATTTTTGTGTAGTTTATCAATCTTCGTACTAAAGTGAATAATAGACTTAAGTATTATTGTACAGTTAATTTAAGTAAAACTCTTTTGTTTATTACGGTGCTGTTTGAGTATTTATTTAACTAAATTTTATTGTTGAAGTCCTGCAAATAAAACCAAGTGAACTTACCATATTCTTATCCCGAAAACAATTATATTTGTAGCCAGTCTCCACGCAACCTAACTTCTTACATATAAATAATTTAATTTATGACCGTTGCAAACGGCCAGTATATAATATATATATATATATATATATATACATATATATATAATATATATAATATATATTGACCTTCGTGAAATGAGGAATAATCGCACGGAACATTTGAAAGGTTCAAAGGTATATACTGTATATATATATATATATATTAACGTAAAGAACGACGCTTTGTATAGGAGAATTATCCGCGCAAGATGAGAGCGAAAGAACGAAACAAATGAAAAAATGAGGTACCCACCCGGGAAACGAACCCGGGATCTTCCGATTGCCGGTCAGATATGATAACCACTACACCACAGGCCTCACCCAAACAAATGCCGTAATTCCTCTACATACGCGCAGAAACCAATGCCCCAAAGGGGCACCTCCCGCATGCCGTAACATTATATACATTATAACTGCAAACACGCAGTATAATTATACTGCGTGTTTGCAGTTATAATATATATATATATATATATATAATATATATGTATGTATGTGTGTGTGTGTGTGTGCCAAGGATTGAAAATGTTAATGTTTATTACATCAAACTCGATAAAACCACTGTGATTTAAGAAGTGTAATGTTTTTTTATAACACTGAATAACTAAATATAGAGATGAGTGAAGTTATAATTGTGAGAATAAGTCCAAAATCTCTCCTTATGTTTGGTGAGAGGAATGAATTATTTGTGCTACACTTGTAGGATCTGAGGAAATCCCTGGCGTTCCATGATGATATCAAGGTATTGGGTCGATTCTCTACAAACGCTTCACGTGGCCAAGCGTTTTAAACAAAATATAAATGCACACAATTTTCCATAATTCAAGTTTGGTAAAGCACAACACTTAATTCAATTAACATTCACGATTATTTTCAATTATACCCCACGATTATCGTTTCGGCTGTAAAATTTTATACACACAGCTTCCTTGGTAAAGCACGAGTACTGAATTCAATTAATATTCACGATTACTTTTAATTATACTTTACGATTACGGTTCGGACTGTGAAACCTTTTTTATAGCTTTTTAGTAGTAATGTGGCGAAACTGGCGATATTACCGTTACCGTCAGGCTCTGACTGGTAAGCCTAAAATTACTGTTGCAGTCTCTGTCACCATACAGTAAAATAACTTTAAATATAAAATAGTTCAAAATTAATTACTTTAATGATTATTCACAAATTATTTTTAAAATGAATAACTAATTTACAAAACTTAAAGGGCTGGGCCCGGAATTCTGGCCTTTTGCTTTTCTATCCACTTTACTACTGCTGGAATAATTAAAAAATGCATTTGTTTAACAACAGGAACCTCCCCGAATGGACCGAAAGGTCTTTGAGGTTCTCTCTCTCACTGCATCTCAGAAACATCAAGTGGAGTGTTTTCGAACAATTTTATCACAACCAGACTGCAACTAGAAAATATTTAAATTCTCTATCACCAAATAATTTTAAGTTATTTATTTCTGTAATCTCGATGAAATGTTGTGTGTTTAATGATTATCATGGCTGCTCATCAAAACCAGACATCTCTCAAATATTTTCTTAATTAACTACAGTTATGAATGGAAAGAGAAAATATAAATAAAATAAAAATGGCCCTAAGAATGTTCCTATATAGTATATACCATAAAACTAGCCTTGCTACCAAAAGGTTTCGTATGACAAAGTCATATGGGACTATCCTCAAATTACGTCGAAGGAATATTAAAATGCTAATACGAATACATACAATTTAACCACAAAGGACGTCATGAGATATGCAAGGTATATTAAAGGTCTTACTTTAATACTAAATTTGTGAATTTTTCTTAGAATTTCATTATGAAAATATTTCATAATATTTAAATATTTATGAAATTTAATTTACTCAAATTTTATTTAATTACTGAAACCAATATTCATGTTAACTATGAAATTAAATTGTCTAATTAACTACTTTTAACCCTTTAGTGCATAGTGTTACTGTATTGATTTTGTTCTGGCTAACGCCAGACGATTTTATTCAGTCTCTGAAAAGACCTCCAGGCGATAAAGGATTAAGCAAACGTCTCTTAATCCTTTAGTGCATAGTGTTATATTACTGATTTTCTTCTGGCTAAAGCCAGACGATTTTATTTAGTCCCGGGAAAGACCTCCGGGCAATAAAGGGTTAATTAAAGTGTTTTACATAGGTGAATGCATGAGTGAAGTAATTCTAGTTAAGTACATAAGCACAATTTTGTACTAATGAATGGAAATAAAAACACAAAACACCATAATAATTCATTAAAAAACAAAAAAAGAAGAGAGACCCAATGTTGCGATTGAAAAATTGGGGTTTATTAATAAATAGAACATAGTAAAAACTATAATAATTAATTGGAAAACATAAGTTAGGTTTAATAGGTGGATTATAAAGTTAGGAAGTAAGCCTCAGATGAATTTGGAAAAGCGTACGTGACTTATAACACGAAGCCAGGAAAACAGGTTTCGTTTCGTTCATACTTGTAATTGTGTTTAGCCAATCAGGCATAGGTATGGCTGTCACGTGATGCCCACCTCCCGTTTCATCAATCATGTATTCATAAACAGTTTTAGTTTAGACATAGCACTAAATATATATAATGATAGAATGTAATACAGTAAAAGAGGCCAAATAAGTTAGCTAAATAATGTATAGGGTGGGCGAAAAGTCTGGGCACCCCCTCAAAGTATTTACATATCTAATTTTTACATTAGAGGGGTGCCCAGACTTTCTGCCCACCCTGTACAAGAAATAGAAATTTAATAATTTAACTCATAAAATAAGTTCTGTAAACTTGTTTAATTCCAGGTGCGTTAGCAAAAAAGAGAAGAAATATTCTATCACGACGCAAGATGGAAATCCGAAATCTCTTCTGAAGAAAGCGTTGGTGAGCGCCGGTGACGAGTGGAGAACAAGTTATCACCAAGAGAGTTCACTTTTTTCCCTAGCTTGTTATATTTATTTAATTTTCTCTATTCGAGCCTGTGGGAAATAGGGTATATATTTAAGATGAATTAATAACAGTAAATTAAATTCATTTCCCCCTAGGGCCAACGAAATAGAAAATTCTATCCGCCGCCCTAAGCTTTTATTCATGTCATATGCTAGGCATATATCTTACATGTAGGCCTACTTGTTCCTGAACAAGGATCACCTTCTTTATTAAGTGTATAATGTAAGTATAAAGTTAATTTAACCTGTGAATAAATATAAGATTAGTAGTAGAAAAACTTCGTTGTCTTTTTAATAACTGTAAATTTATATTAGTGGTTTAAAGGTGAATTCTGAAATTAATATAACGATAAGCAATATTACTGTAGCTTACTTAGGTGAAGTCAAATGAAAAAGTAATCCAAAGAAAAACCAATGGGTTCACGTTACCACTTAAATTGTAACATCCAAATTTTGTTAATTAATATCGGTGTATGAACCAAATAAACAGAAATTATGTTAACCTAACTACGAGCGGGGTAACGGAGCAATGGATTCGTTTTCATTAATGGGGGTCACCAGGGAAAACTACGTCCCTGGGAAACCCCGAACCCTCCACCTAGTCAGATGAATGCAGAACAAATGAAATGTAAAACTAAAGGGAGTTTCCGTCTGAAGCTTCCTCGGAGGACATAGGATTCCTGGCTGCTCACTGGGGTTAGGTGAAAAACTCCAACTCCAATTAAATAGAAGCTGGAAGACGCAGGTCGGCAAGAAATATTATCACAGTCATACTCCAACTCCTTTTTCTCAATACAGAGTCCAACAAGGTTCCCAAAGTAAAAACCATATGGAAATCATCCGAGATGCCATTAGAGAAAAACTCTGTATAAATATTGACATGAACCTCGGATATAAATACATTAAATATCATAGATCACTTGCCTACATATACCATGTTAATCACCCATTTCTCCGCACAGGGAAATATAAAAGTTAACTTAAATCATGCAGCTATAATAATAAACTAAAATTCCTTAGACTGGACTGGAATAACCGAAATTAACTATGACAGTGGAACAAAGATTTCAAGCATTCTCAAGCACACTAATGGAAGCACTCAACACAAATTTATTTTTAAATCAAAAGTAATATCTAAAACTAAATACAATAACCAATAATCACCCCAGCACTCATTGTGTATATTAAACGCAAATATATTCTGTTTAGTTATCGAAAACTGATACAGACATCTCGCGAATCTGTTTGAAAACATTGTGTAGTGTGTAAAATGCATGTATATGTCGGGAAGAATAGAGGGGAAGTGTGTGTTTGAGAGCATGCTGGACTGCTCACAGGGTAGACGAGACACAGAAAAAGATCAGCTAAAGAGGACAGTGACAGGAGAAACGGGAGTTCCAGCACTCCCTGTCTCCTGCCAAACGTCCACCCCGGAGTACTTCCCTGGTTGATTGGTGTCTACAATCTCCTTAAAAAGTTACGAAGATAAACTGTACTCTAGAAATTACTTTTGCAACGACAAGCTCGAGTTTACCTCCAAAAATGCCAGAATTTACAAAATTCCATGTAGAAATTGTCATGAAATTTTTATTAGGGAAACTAATAATTTTACTGACAAAGGTATAAACATAAATACAGTCTCAGAATCGTCGACCCTAATTCAGATTTGCATTAACTGAGAACTAATTTTGAGCATTTAACTGATATTAACAACTCAGCCTTTCATCAACATATGAAGGACATAAATAAAAGGAAATTGACCGAATCTCTCTTAATTGAAAATATCGATAACTTCAATAATAATCTACAGATCTACAGAACCTAAGGCTAACAAAGACCCTAAGATCCACTCTAAGGTTACCCCGAGAGAAAGAAGAGAGTAGGGGGTTAAAAGAAGAGAATAAGGGGTTAAGTAGGTAGCAAAACCTATCATTCGTGGGTTAACATTCATTCAGAAAAAGAGTGAGAAAGACTCACCATCATCATCCGCCGGCCACTGCCGACAAGTCGGAAAAATAGTCGAAGAGAATAGGAAAGGGGTGAAAGATGAAAAGTAAAATAAGAATGCTTACAAACCATGCAAATAGTCTTAACTCAAACACTGTCATACCATGCAAACTACAGACATGCAAGTAAAAAGAGGATAAAAGAGGAAAAAAAAAGTATAAAGAGTATAACAAAAAGTGGGTTAGTTTAGGGTACGAGCTACATCTAAGTTCGTGTTAGTATTATATATATATATATATATATATCTTTTTTTTAATATAATTTTGTTGCTGGCATTATTCGTCAACATAACTCAAACCTCGACCATTACCCCCAGAGCTCCTGTTGCTAATTGTTTTATTATTTTAAACGACGTTAATATTTTTAAAATGCCTATCTAAACGGTTTTTAAAAATGTTAACGCTGGTAGAGTTTACGACGGACGCGGGAAGATTATTCCATTTATCAATTACTTTAAACGTAAATACGTTTTCAGCGATGTTAGTAATGAAACGCCTACCACGTAATTTAAATCCGTTATTACGAGTATTGCTATTATCGAAAATGAATAATGTCAAAATTGGAAAACTTCAATAAGCTTCCCCTTAATCTCCTAGTTTCGAGTGAATGCAAGTCTAACTCTTTAATCCTATCTTCGTAAGCCTTGTTGCGTAGTGTCGGAATTAGAAAGGGTTCAGCGACGCGCCACGAACTAACCTATCAATATTTTCACGCAAATACGGGCGCCAAAATTGAACGGTATATTCTAAGTGAGGCCTGACTAGGGACTTGTAAAGGGGCAATATAATATTCTCCGATTTAAATTCGAAATTACACTGGTTCCTAACTTTCAAATCCTTAGATACGCGTACGCATAAATCTACTGCCTCGTCAACGCTCGCTAACTCTCTATCATCCATCGTGTACATGTAATTGTTGTTACGAGAACCTATATGCAAAACTTTAAATTTGTCTACGTTAAATTGCATCTGCCACTTATCCATCCATTCCATAATCCTATTTACATCGTCTTGGAGCATATTTCTATCGTCCACGTTTAGAATTTTACAGCCTATTTTAGTATCGTCCGAGAATTTTGACACGTTACTGGTCAAGCCTACATCTATGTCGTTAATGTAGATTACGAATAGCAATGGTTCTAACACTCAACCCTGAGGGACACCGCTACCTACATCCAACCACCCCGATTCCCTATCATTAATAACGACCCTCTGTTTCCTGGCACGAAGCCATTCCTCTAACCAGTTAGCTACCTGACCGCGTATACCGTGCGCTTTAACCTCCGCAATTAATCTTCTATGCGGAACTGTATCGAACGCTTTTTTAAAGTCTAAATAAATAACATCAGCCACGCTATGCCTATCGTATTCGCGCACTATTTCGTTAAAAAACTCTAAAGATTAGTTAAACAAGATTTATGTCGTCGAAACCCATGCTGACTACTATTAATCAAATCACGACTCTCTAAGTGATCGACGATACGATCCCTAACTACGGATTCCAAAAGTTTGCCAACAATTGACGTTAAAGCTATTAGGCCTATAATTGCTAGTTACTGTGCGATCGCCTTTTTTAAAAATGGAGGTAACGTTAGCTAATTTGAAGTCTTCAGGAATAATCCCCGCTTCCAGTGACTTATAAAAAACTTTTGTTAAGGGGCCTACGATAACGTCTTTCAAATCTTTCACATGTCTAAGATAAAGCGAGTCAGGGCCTGGAGCCTTGCTAACTTTCAGCTTATCGATATAAAGCGTAATCTCACCCTCTTAAACAGTTATTTCATTCAAAATAGTTTCGCTACTAAATGGAACGCTATCGTCCACGTCGGGGACATTATTTAGGTCTTCTGGGGTAAAAACTGTCGCAAAAATTTGTTAAAAATACCCGCAATCGCCTGAGCGTCGGAAGCCAAAGCGCCGTTAGCATCCACTAGAGGGCCTATGTTATCTTTTATCGGCTTACGATTATTAACGTAGTCAAAAAACTTTCCAAGATTATGTTTACTATCCGCAGCTACAAGTATCTCAAAATTACGCTTAGCATTCCTAACAGATCTTTTAACCTGACGTCTAAGCTCGATATATCTATTAAAGTTAGCTACCATGCCATTGCACTTATTAAGTCTATACGCTCTGTTAAGCTCGTTTATGAACTCACCTATTTCCCTAGTCCATCACTTAGGCCTACCATGCTTACTAGCGCGCTTGGGCCTACGCGGAATAAATTCCCTTTCGATATTCAAAAAACTTTCTTTAAACGCCTCCCAATGAAAATTTTCGTCATTAACCATAAATAAATTATCCCAGTCCACTACTCTCATCCTATCTGCAAAACTATCCTATCCGCAAACTATGAAAATCAGGGACTTCTATTACATTACTATTGTTACTGTTTTCAGATCTTTTCCGTTTGACTGCCGCCATTGAAACATAATTAAACTTTTTGTATTTTGTATTTTAACTGAAATGTCTTGATGATACAAAATAAGTTACTTTATAAAAAAGCTTTTCTTAATTTCCCCTTCAAATTTTGTTTCTTATAAACAATTTTAATTACTTTCAAGATCCATGCTTAATTTTTAAGTTTTAATCGTGTACTCAGAAAAATAAGGGGATCACCTGAAGATCAGGGCCTCCAGCCTTCTTTAGTTAGCTTTATAAGGCTAACTAACAAAAATATCACGACCTAACCTAACCAATCGTCAAGGACGTACAGTTGACCTAACGATTGGTTAGGTTAGGTCGTGATATTTTCGTTAGTTAGCCTTATAAGGCTAAGTAAAGAAGGCTGGGGGCACTCACCTCTTATGTTTCAATGGCAGCAGTCAAACGGAAAAGATCCCTGTTTTCTATCAATAGCTTAAACCTAATAATTTGGTGATCACTACATCCCAAACTCTCATCTACTTCCAAACCTTCGACTATATTTTCGTCGTTCGTCATCACCACATCTAAAATATTGTCACCGCGCGTTGGTTCGGTAACCACCTGTCGTAAAAATTTATCTTCCATGAACTCAGTCTCAAACCCTCATCATTACCAGTAAATATCTCGTAATTAACGTTAGGGCAGTTAAAGTCTCCAACAACTATACTATCCCAATTATTAATAAAGTTGCTAAGAAGTTGTGGGGTTGAACGGGAGGTCTATAAAAACAACGAAATTAAAGCTAATATTACGCGCCCTAACTTCATCGCATATCGCATTAATTGCTGCCGGGAAATCTATCTTAACCTCGATAGCCCTAATGGAATTACGAATATACAACAAAACGCCGCCACCAATCCTATGTTAACCTATTATTAGTAAAAAGTTTAAAACCCGCTATATCAAGTTTCCCCAACAAGTCCCAAGTTATAGTATTTAACCAGGTTTCGGTTACAGCAACTATATCGTAGTTCCCGGAATAAATTTTCGCCTTAAATTCGTTCAATTTATTTCTAAAACTACGCGCGTTACAATAAAAGACGTTTAAATTATTTTTACCACGGATCGGCGTTTGAAACTATTTTTCACGTCGGACCGGTGTTTCCCGGTCCCACAACGTTTAAAGAGGGCTTCGACCTATACAGCTTTCGAACGTTCTCATCGATTAATCTACCTGCCTAGTATTCCCTATTTCATTGAAATGCACCCCATCTTTAATAAAAAGGCTAGGATCACTAAATTCTGACCACAGCTTTACGAAGGGTACATTTTCTTTCACAAATGTCTTCTGGTTTAATGTTCAAAAATATTGTTTCTGACGTAATCCTAAAATTTAAACCGTGCCTAGAGGTAATACCTAGAACTAAAGACCTATCTGTTCTTGCCTTCTCGGACCTAATTAACCCCCTGTATCTCTCCAAAAGGTCAGGCACTCTCGTATCGGGCCTATACGAGTCGTTACCCCTACCATCGTCACCAACATCGAGTGACGGGAAACAACATCAATCCTATCTACTTCGTCTCTAATTCTGTCAACCTTAGCCCCTGGTAGACAGACCGTCCTCCTTATCCATATGACGCATAAAGGGGTCCCCAATTTAAATAGTTTCCCCCTCGTTCACATCCCTATCCAACTGGGCGAAAGGGTTTGAAACCTCGATAGGGGAGGGGACTCCTAACACCTAAAGTACGTGGCCTAGCTCCACCTTTAACTACTCTAAGTCCCGCCCCGTCAACTAATCTCGGACCAACCTTAACCCCTTCCTCAACTCTATCTACCCTTCCCGATAAACTACCTATACTAGAAACTAGGTTCCTAACCTCACCCTTCAACTTACTAACGTCTTCAACGCTAGTATAGGTTCGGCCTTCGTCAACTGTAAGACTACTCCTGCCCTCATCAAGCGTTGCATGTCTTTCCGTTACCTCGCTTACACTACGTTTTAAATCAACTATCTCTTCGCTTAACTCACAAAAGAAACAAACCGATCTCTCGGTAATCGCCATAGGACCGCAGTTATAATCTTTAAAATCAGTAGACCACCGATTGACCCCACACCTTGCACACGACGCTTTCTGCGACGGCTTCGTGCAAGTTAAGGTAGTTAACGTTTATAACCGTCACAAGTTCAAATTAAATTAAGCTGGCACGTTATGAAAACTTCTAAATCGCTAAAAACCACTAATATTCATTTACTTAACTCTAACAATGTGAATATAAACACAAGTATATAAAATTAAAAACTTTCCAACGGTAAATTTATCAGCAATATCCAAAAGTAGAAAAAATATCAGAGAGCCCAGGGAATGCGTTCGCTCAGTAAGGAGTCTGGCTGATGAATCTGATAAAGGTAACTTTTGCATTGATCCTCTTTTAAAATCAAATTTTAACCTGAGGTACTCTTTTCAAATCTTTCTTACCCCGATTCCATCTGCCAAATGTACTCGCATGAGGTTCATGTGCTGTCTTTCCCTGCAACTTTTATTTATTCTTATTGGGCCATATTTTTATAAACAAAAACGAATAATTGAACTATCGTACTATTGAATCCGCTTATTGGGCAGAGTCAAGCCGCTTTATTGGTCCCCATTGTGACGTCAATTGTGACGCTACACACACACACACACACACACACACACACACACACACACACACACACATACACACTATTACCTTATTTAGTAATAGTGAGCACGATTGGTTCATGGTGGCATTGTATGGATGATGTGCACAGTGTGCGCTCTTACCTTATTTGGTAATAATTTGAATTAGGCTCAAAACAGGCTGAACAATATCAGTGTGATTCAAGATGTCACGGCGAAAAGACCTTTCACTTTCTCAAAAAATTGATCTGTTGAATAAGATCAAGTCCCTGCCGGCAAACAGCAGTCACCTCAACTGGCAGAAATAACTGGCGTGCCGAAATCGACCATTGGTGCTACGCCGATTATGACGATTGTGACGAGAGTATTATAGAGCAAGTAGCAGCAAAGCGCCATCGAAGAGATCCAGATCCAGACAGCGACGATGACGACGAACCTCAGCCTCCAAAAATAACGTATGCAGAGGTTAAAGCGCGCATAAGTGCCTTACAAAAGTATTTTATGCAAGAAGGAATGACAGGGTGTCCTCAATCTGCTTTAGATGCAATACAGTGATTTTGTTTGTTCACAATCAGTAAAATCTTTGAAACAATCCACTTTAGTTAATTTTTTCTCGCTTCATTTTTAGGGTCCTTTGTAATATGTATATACATACCATGCCTCAATAAAAACAGTGCTTTTTATTAAATAAATGTTTATTTTTTATATTTTTATTTTTTTCCCCAATAGAAGACAAGTTCGTTTAATTGGGCTAGCCGCTTTATTGCGACAAAACACACGAGTCCCTTTGTGTTCCAATTAAGCGGAATCGACTGTATATATATATATATATATATATATATATATATATATATATATATATATATATATATATATATATATATATCGGCTATTGATTGATGGCGTGGAAAACGCAGTTTAATAATAAACAGGAACACCAGAGAAAAATAAACATCCTTCAAGGTTTAATAGTACCAACGTTTCGGAATGCACTAATTCCATCTTCAGGGCTAAAACAATAAAATGCCAAATCACATACAAAATACAAATTGCTTAATAACAATTTAAAATAAAGTTAAAAAATTATAAAAAGTAGCTAAGAAAATGTAAAACATTAAAACTAAAAGGTAAAATAAATGTGAAGTTAAAAAGTTAAATTATAAAAAGTAGTTTTTATAATCGTAACTTTTTAACTTCACATTTATTTACCTTTTAGTTTTAATGTTTTACATTTTCTTAGCTACTTTTTATAATTTTTTAACTTTATTTTAAATTGTTATTAAGCAATTTGTATTTTGTATGGGATTTGGCATTTTATTGTTTAAGCCCCGAAGATGGAATTAGTGCATTCCGAAACGATGGTACTATTAAACCTTGAAGGATGTTTATTTTTCTCTGGTGTTCCTGTTTATTTTATATATATATATATATATATATATATATATATATATATATATATATGACGTTACACTATTCCCGTTGTTACGTAACTCAGTATGTTGCTTCGTTGCTTCTGGCGATGAAATGTATACCGCTTACGTGCGAGGTTCTTCTTTTCAAACTTGATCTGACTGCGCGTTACGAACAATTTGATGCCTTCGTCAAATGGCGTCCTTTCCCTCGATCCGTTGAGAGAATGGAATGTTTATAAAGTTCGACGTGGAAAGGATAAAAAGGTGCTCTTCCAATATGTGCTCTACCGCGAAACTGTGATCTACCATATTCCAATACGTGCTCTACCGTGAAACTAGCCTTATAAGGCTAACTAACGAAAATATCATGACTTAACCTAACCAATCGTTAGGTCAACTATACGCCCTTGACGATTGGTTAGGTTAAGTCGTGATATTTTCGTTAGTTAGCCTTATAAGGCTAACTAACGTACCTGCTGCTAATCCGAATAATCTAAGGTAGATCACGTATTGGAATGTAAATTTTAAGGTAGAGCACATATTGGAAGAGCACCGATAAAAACGACGCGTTACCCCGTTCACAGTTTTATTTCACACAGATAATTCACTTCTCAAGAGATTAGATTTTTACAGAGCAAAGTTAAAATAGCAATCAAAGTTTTTTCACTACACTTGTTTAGAGGGTTGTTAACGAAAACCAAATGAGCTTACTGACCGACCGTAAAGCGTGGCACGAACTCATTTAATTCTGAAAAAATAGAAGTGATTTGCCGTAAAAGCGTAAAAAAAACAAAACTGTTTGCGCTCCAACGCAATAACCGCAAACAAAAAAAAAAAAAGACAAAGATAGTTGCGCATCAACGCATTAACCAACAAAAAAAGGGAAATTAATAATGGAAAAGCAAGAATGAGAAAACGTTTTCACACCGACGCCAAAGAGAGAGAGAGAGAAAGGGAAAGATTCCTTTTATTAAATCTAAACGTGTGGAAAATTGTTCGGTGCTCTCTCCCCGAAAAAAAAAGTTCGCGCCACAAACGAGTCAAACAAACAAACACACGAACGAACTATATATACATATATAGGTACAAGTAAATTGAGGGTCCACTACAGAATTTAATCAACCCAAATTCCGTTTTCTGTGTATAGCAATACGAGACAATTCCGTTTAAAAAAAAAAATTAATACTCTCTTTAAATTTTTTTCCAAAATTCCATAAAATTTCCAATACAATGGACTGTGAAAATGTAATGTATGTATAATTTCTCTAGGGTATTACGGTTCCTTACTCAATTTTTTTCAAACCCAACTCACTTATACCCTGCAGAAATCGTTTCACGAACGATACATTTATATATGCAAAATACTGCACGCATAAAAAAAATCTCTTTATTCCTATCCTCTTACAACAAAAAAAAGAGAATGTTAAATTATACTGACTAATAATGTTAAATTTTATGGATTGATCCACACAAACAAACGCATACGAAAAAATTTACATTCTCTTTTGCAACAACAAAAGGAGAATAATAATAAAAAAAAAGTTGATTTTTTCAAACAAATAATTTAAATTCAGATGCACTTTTTTCACTAACTTGAATTCCCTTTGCAACAAAAAAAAAAAAGAATAATAATAAAAAAATATTTTTTTTTTTCAAACTAATATGTTAAATTCGGATACACTTTTTTTTCACAACTTTATTTATTGAAAAAATTTTAATCTTACTTGCAGAAACAAACAAATTTTCTTCATTTACCCAGTCAATTCCACTGCGGTCCGCTTTCGTTAACGACCAAAGTCTTCAAAGTCTTTCAGAGTCTTCTCAAATTTCGATGTTTCGTTGTACAGAATCGAATGCATTCGACTTCTGTACTTATCCTGACGGATTCTTGTCTGGACGATTATACCAATGCTGTGCGTCGCATGTACACTCTTCCAATCTTCCAATGAAACAGATCAACTTCCTTGCGGTCAGTCGAAAGAAACGACAAAAAAATAACGGTCCTCTCTTCAAACAGAGTGAAAATTGCGGCCTAAGATCCGACCTTCGTTTCCAATCTGAATAACGTTCTTGAAGCGGGGTGACCTTTCACCAATGTCGGGATGGTGATTTTTTCAATATATACTTTAGGTTACTTTAGGTGAGTATGAACGACGGTTCAGGATCGACCTGCAGTCGACCCCTCTGCAGCATCCCGCCTCATTTGCGGGATTTGGTGAAGGAGGGAATTGCTGTCTGATCTCCTCCTGCCCTCGTAGCCGGCCTCAGGGACTTTGCACAGGAATCTGTCCAGCTGGTTCTTTAAGTTATTCAGGTCGGTGTGCTGGAGATTCTTCACTTCTTTTGGTAGAACATTGAAAAGCTTTGGACCTCGTATTCTGAGGGTATTTTCCAGCCTCGTTTTCATGGCCCCTTGTCCCACGGTAGCTGGGACCGTACAAAATCTGCCTCTTCTCTCATTCCAGTTTGTTTCTATTTCAATTCTAACGTTAGGGACAGAGCCCTCAAGTATTTTCCATACGTATATTATTGTGTACCGCTCGCGCCTTCTTTCGAGAGAGTACAGTAACAGGGATTCTAGACGAGACCAGTAGCCATCACTTTCCGTTTCCTCTATCTTAGACGTAAAAGCCATTTGTATAGCTTCAATGTTCGCAATGTCTCGCTTTCTGTATGGGCTTGTGAGTACTGAGCAATATTCAATTATTGGTAGGACTAGCCTCTTCCATAATTTGAACATGATATTTGCTTTTCTGCTGCGGAAGCTCCTCCAGATGATTCCCATTATTTTCTAGCCGTTGTAATTTTGATGTTATAGTGCTCTCTGAATTCTGCATCCGACGACATTATTGCTCCAAGATCCCTGACTTGTGGATTTGGTGTTATCTGTTTGGCTTGCACAGTGGCGGACCTACATTTTTGGGACCCTGAAGCTTGAACTGTTATGGGGGCCCCTTCGCAACCAGCAACAATTACAGGGGCATTTTGAGGCCATATGAAATGGGTATTAGAGCATATTCTCAGGTCAATATTAAGTACTTCAACCCATTGGCTTATGATTCTATCACTAAAATAGCCTTATTTTAATAACAAACACTTAAAAAAACTCCATCGATTTTGTTGAAAAATTCACTCATTAAAAAAAAAGTTGCTTCAGGGCCCCTCCTGGATTAGGGCCCTGAAGCTTAAGCTTCATTAGTTTCATAGTAGATCCGCCACTGGGCTTGCATAGTTTTGTACCCTTCTTTCTGTAGCTCCTTGTTATTACCATATCTTAGAAGTTGGAATTTTTCTTCGTTGAACTTCATATTGTTGTCTTCTGCCCACTGGAATAATGTTTCAATGTTGTTTTGTAATTTTCTTATGTCACCCTCGTTCATTATTTCCTTACATAGCTTTGTGTTATCTGCGAAGCATGATACAATACTGTCCTTAATATCTGCATCAATATCTGCAATCATTATTATGAACAGCAAGGGGGCTAATATTGTCCCTTGTGGGAGAGCTCACGACTTCCGAGACTTCCGATTTAACTCCGAATACCACCACTGTTTGTTTGTGTTCTTTGCGTCAAGAAATTAAATATCTACCTTCCTCCCTTTCCAGTAATTCCTGTATTCTTAAGTTTGTCTGCTATGATTCCATGGTCACATTCATTGAAGGCTTTAGCAAAGTCTGTATATATTACATCTATGTTTTGTCCTCGACACAATGTTTCCAATATTTTCTCCTGGTAGTCTAGTAGCTGTGATAGGTATGATCTTTCAGCCCTGAAGCCATGTTGATTTGGGTTGTATAAGTCTTTTTCTTGTAGGTAGTAGATAGTTTTGCCTCTAATTATACGTTCAAAACACTTTATAAGGTGTGGGGTAAGAGCCACTGGCCGATAATTCTTGGGCATTGCTCTGTTACCACCTTTAAATAGGGGTGCATGTTCGCGTTATTCAAGGAGAGTGGAATTTGTCCTGTGTCGAGTGATTTCCTCCATAGTAAGTATAGCGGTTTGGCAATACTCTCTTTACATTTCTTCCGAAACGTGGCACTCCATGTGTCTGGCCCTGGCGCTGAATTGATTGTCTCGTATCTGTGATAAGGCCGTAATTACATCTCCTTTCGTGAACTCGAAGTCTATTAATATGTTTGTGCCGGAATTTGTTCTTGGTTGATTTTTATCTGTGTCGAAAAATTCGTCTGGGTTTTCTACTCCCATCTCGGAATTAGGGGTGCTAAACACAGAGCTAAATTGCTTACTAAGCGGTTCGCTTATTTCTTTCGGGTCATTTGTGTATTCTGCCTCCCCGTCTATCAACGGACCAATACTCTCCTTACACTGCATTTTCCTTTTCGCAAACGTGTAGAAGTATTTTGGGTTATTTTTTATGTTTTCTGCTACCTTCTTTTTGTTTTCCTCCTCGTTTGTCTTATGTATGAATGTTTGCTTTAGGTCCATTTTTATTTCGCCAAGTTTCCTCTCTAGTTTGAGTTTCTTTGCATCAGTTCTACATCCATGGAGATGTTTTACAATTTGCCTTCGTTGCCTGAATAGTGTCCTGAGTTTCCTCTCGAGCTTGCTACGTTTTCTTTCCTGTCTCTCTGGAATATGTTTCAGTATTATAGGTTTGGTTTCAGTCTCCATTATACCTAGTATTTCTTGTGGAGTCTTCTCGTGAAGTAGCAATTCCCAATTTACTTCCTTTAAATCTTTCTTTACGTTTTCCCAATTTACTTTCTTTGAATTTATGTTTAAGCCTTCAAATATTCCATCTTCCTCTCTAGGATGCGTTTTCGGACCTCTGGGTGTTAACTTCAATTGGGTGCTACTATAGCGTGATTCCTACCTCGATTCGGCGGTCTACCTTTTAATTATAGCTTCTTACCTTGTTTACTAATTGCTTGTTTACATTCCAATGTCCATCGCCCTTGACGATTGGTTAGGTTTAGTCATGATATTTTCGTTAGTTTTAACGAAAATATCGTGACTAAACCTAGCCAATCGTAGGTAGAAGTAGCACCGAAACTATTTTTTAAATAAATAAAATTGAATAATAAATAGCATTTTATATTTATTATATTTTCATTTATACCTTGGATAGGAATCACACTCTACAGTACTGTAGTTTCGAACCAAAACGGGTAGGAATCACCCTATAGTATCGAAGTCACCGGTAGGAATCACGCTATAGTAGCACCTTCAATTGTATATCGATGAGGTTATGGTCGGAGAACTTTGTGTGCGTTACTTTTTTATTTATTATTATCTCGTTGTTATTTGTCAAAATTAAATCCAAAACGTTCTCTTTTCTCGTGGCTTCACAGATTTCCTGGGTAAGGGCGTAATGTTCCATAATATCTAATAGCAGTGTTGCTTGGGTTCTACCATCTTTAGTAATATTGCCATGAAACTTCTCGACATATATAACGTCGTCATTTTTCTTCCATGTTATGAATGGGAAATTAAAAGCTCCGAAAATTAGAATATTTGTTGCTGGAGTTTCAAGTAATTTTAATATGTTTTCTATTTCATTTGTAGCAAATTGGAATTCACTTTTGTGGTGTTTGGTGGTCTGTAGATGTTCATAATGGTTAGGTTCAGTTCTTTTACTTCTAATATAATAACTTCAACTGTGCTGTTTGATTTGTTTACCTTCACTTCACATGTGTATGTGTTTTTCACGTAGATGCAATACCCTCCCCCTCGTCTAGCCACTCTATCTGCTGTGTGTATGTTGTAGTCCAGCAATATATACATATATATATATATATATATGACGTTATACCATTCCCGTCGTTAGGTAACTCAGTATTTTGCTTCGTCGTCCCTGGCGACGAAGTGTATACTGCTTACGTGCAAGGTTCTTCTTTTCAAACTTGATCTGACTGCTCGTTACGAACAATTTGGTGCCTTCGTCAAATGGCGTTCTCTCGATCCGTTGAGAGAATGGAATGTTTAAAAGTTCGACGTGGAAAGGATAAAAACGACGCGTTAACAACCTTCTAAACAAGGGTAGTGAAAAAACTTTGATTTCTATTTTAACTTTGCCCTGTAAAAATCTAATATCTTGAGAAGTGAACTATCCCTGGGAAATAAAACTGTGAAAGGGGTAACGCGTCGTTTTTATCCTTTCCACATCGAACTTTATAAACATTCCATTTTCTCAACGGATCGAGGGAAAGGACCAGTGATGTAGGACTCGAAACCAGTCTTGAGACCTTTTTTTCTGGGCTCGGCCTTGGTCTCGGTGGTCTCGACTACATCACTGGAAAGGGCGCCATTTGTTGAAGGCATTAAATTGCCCGTAATGCGCAGTCAAATCAAGTTTGAAAAGAAGAACCTCGCACGTAAGCGGTAGACACTTCGTTGCCAGGGGCAACGAAGCAACATACTGAGTTACCTAACAACGGGAATAGTGTAACGTCATATATATATATACTCACTGTATATTGAAAAGGCTCTAAACTATTTTTTCCATTTTTAAATAACACAAACTCTAATAAATATATTTTATATAAAATCAAAATTCGTACTGTATTTGTGTTATCGTGCATGCATTAATTCACAAAGAAAAATGAAGCGTATATTGTATTCATGGTCTATGGCCGACTGCTATGAAATGATAAAGTTTCATACAAATATAATCCGCCATTGAGAATTTATATTAGATTTTACTTTCAAAAAATAATTTTTTTTTAATTATTTTCTTCTGAAAGTAAAATTTATAAATGCAAATAGAAAATGTTCTGCCTAAATGGTTGCTTAATAAAATATATATATTTCGGTGTTACTGTAGTATGCGGTCTACCTACGATTCGGCGGTCTACCTTTTAATTATAGCTTCTTATCTTCTTATTATTTTATTATTAGGTTAATTGTACGCCCTTGACGATTGGTTAGGTTAAGTCGTGATATTTTCGTTAAAACTAACGAAAATATCACGACTTAACCTAACCAATCATCAAGGGCGTACCGTTAAGTATGCGGTAGTATGTTTAACTTCTTTAATAATTCCTTAATTGTGTAAATTAAATTATAATTCCTTTCAATTCATTTTCAATTCCTTTTAAATATTTTGAACGGTAGACCGCATACTACAGTAGAAACTTAACGGTAGACCGCATACTACAGTAGAAACTTAACGGTAGACCGCATACTACAGTAGAAACTTAACGGTAGACCGCATACTACAGTAGAAACTTAACGGTAGACCGCATACTACAGTAGAAACTTAACGGTAGACCGCATACTACAGTAGAAACTTAACGGTAGACCGCATACTACAGTAGCACCTATATTTCTTTATAAAATATATAATGTGCATAACTGAACATATGATAGTTAATTTAGAGTTAAAATAAAGAAAGTTTGGCATAAAAATTAAATTTCGGGGAATTTAGTTAAACTTCATGTGATATGCTTGAACGGCACTAAATCCAAAAGAAAAAAGCTTAATTTATGTTTAACTTAAATTTCAAATGGACGAAAATAGTGTCAAAAGAAATAAATTACTTCAATAGATTAAAGAAATTCTGCCAATCTGTGGAAAAATCGGGTGGAAAGTTGTGCTTCATAAAAGCGGCTGTGGCTGATGGAAATTTTTTTTACCAAGTGATGGGAATACTGTACGTTCTCTGTGTATAATCTGATGTGTAGATATGGCCAAAAGAGTTGAAAAACCTTAAAAAAATTTGGAATTAGAGGGGTATTAACAAAAATTACCTATCACATTACTGATGTATTTTGAATACAGATAATGATTTTTATTCATATTATTTAAACTAAAAAAGACTCTTCCTCCAAACGCACCCTTCACCCTGTATTATTCTTTCATCCACTAACATTTATTAAATTGCATTTCAACATGGGGTAACTCAAAGAAATATATAAATCTTCCTTTGGAAGTCATTTATAAAAAATGACTGCGAACCCTCTCGGATAATGATAACAAACTCACACTTCCCCATTGTTTAAAGAACTAAATATTTTAAAACTAAATGACTTATACAAATTCAGTGTCGCCCTCAATATGTTCAACGTTATTAATAAAAATCAATATACATCACCCATTCAAAGAGCAACCACCCCACCCCGCCCGCATCAAATTCATCAGCATCATAACACTAGACCAATGGTGGGCAAAAAGTAATCGATTACAAATAAAAATTACTGATGTCTGAAAAGTAATGTCCACTTTATACTTTTAGTTACTTTTCAGACATCAGTAATTTTTATTTGTAATCGATTATTTTTTCCCACCACTGCACTAGACTCTCAAAAGATTTTATATGCAAACCAAATTATAGAATGGAAACTGCAGCAAATGCACTCTCTTTCAAAGGAGTAGGTGTATGGAATGCAATTCCCATAAATATCAGACAGGCTTCATTCATCACTAAATGTATTTCGCAAATCACTGAAAAAATACTTCATTAGCTTCTACTGATGTACAGTATAAGATCACCACTGCCATTATTACCATCGTAGTAGTTAAGTCCCCATTTTATAATTAATTATTTAAAGTATGCTAATTTCATTAAACACTTTCAATTTTATAATTTGTCCTGTTTTTTATTACGCATCATTTATTTTCTACTAAATATACAATTGAGTATTTTACTTAAAATTCACATTATTACTATTACTTGCCATTTTCAGTTCTCTCGTGTAATACATAAACTATATCCCATTAATTTTATCTAAAAAGCTTCTGCACTTCCAACGGCATATTCAGATTAGAATACTGTGCATATATTAATCAGAGCTGGGCACTTGCGGCATATTTTGCGGTACTGCGGTACTGCGGTACTACCGCAAACCGCAAACCGGAACCGCATAACGCAGTACCGCAAAGGATCGCTGAAAATACCGCAGTACCGCTACCGCATTCAAATTTCCGCGTACCGGTTTGGTACCGGTTTGGTAGTGCGGTAGTACCGCAGTACCGCAGTACCGCAAAATATGCCGCAAGTGCCCAGCTCTGATATTAATCCTATATCAGATATCTAAACTGTACAGAAAAATATTAAACAATATTGTAAAACTTTATGTAATTTGTATTCTTTTTTAAATAAAGAGTTTTGCTTTAGTTTTTTATTATATGTTTAATAGGTCATACTTTTTCAATGTCGCAGTTTCTTGATGATATTTTTTTTCTGAACACCTGACATTTTAAAATGTTTGTATTTACTTTCTATTAATTTAATTAAAAGCATGAAATTTTTACTGTACCTTCTCTACACGTGAGGAATTAGTCCCCTAGTGCAAAACATGTTCTATGTGATGTCCTGTCACCTCATTAACTCTTTAAAAACGAACAACAAAATTTCCAGTGCTCTGGACAGAGTATCTGTTGAAATCTGAAAAATTTAGTGTTCACTTGATGCTTTCAATTCTCCTATTGTGTGTGGATTTTTTTTAAACACGCTATCTTTTAAATAACACCAATGATAAAAACCACGGGGATTTAGATCTGGTGATGTTGTTGCCATTACATTCCTTTATCATGAACCGCAGGAAATCTGTTGGACAGGGCTCTTCCGTCGAGAGTATCGTGTAAATATCGTGATTTGAGAAGACATTACATAGAGCATGTTTTGTACTAGAGGACTAATTTTCCATGTGTAGGGAAGGTAGAGTCAAAATTTCATGCTTTTTATTTCATTTGATAAAAAAACACACCTTTTAAATTGTCAGATGTTCAAAAAAACCACCCGATATATTTATTATTTAAACTAAAATTTGGTAAGACATCAACGACACATCATTATTCAAAAGTAGCATGCAGGTTTCATTTTACTTTATCAGCCAAACTTAAAAAGTTTTAGAGTTTTCCTTGTGCTTTCTTTAAAAGTCCATGCGGAAAATAAAAGAAGCCTTATAGATATAAATTTAATTTCATTTAAAACTCTCTGATAGTGATGTGAGTTAAGGTGTACACACATACACACACACACACACACACACACACACATAAAAAAAAGATTGATTTTAAGGTGAAACAACTTTTTTGGACAAGAGAGTTACAGCACCCTACAACATTTTAAGTTTGGTTCATAAAGTCAAATGAGACCTGCATGGTACTTCTAAGCAGAGCTGGGCACTTGCGGCATATTTTGCGGTACTGCGGTACTGCGGTACTACCAAACTACCAAACCGGGACCGCATAACGCAGTACCACAAAGGATCGCTGAAAGTACCGCAGTACCGCTACCGCATTCAAATTTCCGCGTACCGGTTTGGTACCGGTTTGGTAGTTTGGTAGTACCGCAGTACCGCAGTACCGCAAAATATGCCGCAAGTGCCCAGCTCTGCTTCTAAGTAATGGTTGATATATTGAATTTTATACCACTTTATAGTTTAAATAGATCTAGCAAGAAACTGCAAAAATTTAAAAAGTATGAAGATGAACTATTAAAACTAATATATCAAAATAATAATTACACTAAATCTTTCTGAGGAAGGTCACAAATCTTGAAAAGTGTTACTAAATTCATTATCAATACTCAAAATACATCATTGATGTTATAGGTAATTTTTTTTTTAATTGAATAACCTTTATTAATAATAAAATAAATACATTCGTTTCAATTTACAATGACATGAATAATTGTGAGGTTCGACTATTTATTTTATTTAATTTGGCCCTTAAGCTTTAGGCTTTACTGGGCTAATTTCTGTTAATACCTCTCTAATTTAAACAATTTTTAAAATGTTTCAACTTTTTTGGTCATATCTGTATTTTTCATATAAGTGATAATTATCATGCGTAGTCAGACAACCACAGATATTGTTCCCCTTTTCATTTTACTTTTCAAAACGACGGACTTCGATAATGAGAATGATCCAACTGACAAAACTTATGTGTTGCAAATACTTTCATTGTTTTATATTGAAATGATGCATGATGGTTGATGGGGTTGGTTAACCTCCTTCACAACATTTAAAGCCATATGATCGGAGTGGAATCCGAACCACGGATCGCAACATAATCTGGACACAGAGGACGGTCTCCCATTCAACTACAGTACAACCCAGAACCAATGTCGTTTAGCTTCCGCTTTTTGTCGAAAGAATAAATTATTGAAAGCAAAAAAGGCGTGTGTCAGACATAAACGGATATATTTTAGAAAATGAGGGGTGAGTAAGGCCAAGGATATCTCGTTTTCTGAAAGGAACTCTTCCAGATAGGACAAGGTTCTCTCTCGAGGAACCTTGGTAAAGAGAAAAAACATCAAACTGACCGTTCGCTTGTTAATAAAATTGATATTACCTAATTGATCTAAAAAGACAGTCTCAGTGTCGGTTCCCCTTTATCTGCTACGCTTAGTAATATATTTATGGAGCTTTTCGGAAAAAGTTTTTCTGGAAATCTTTGACCCAGAAGTCCCCTGATATCGATATGTTGACGACATTTTTGCTTTGCTTCCGTTGGAGACAGATCTTAATCATGTAACTGACAGATTGAACAGCGTTTCATCTTCTATCAGTTTTATTGTAGAAATGGAGCACAATTCAACGCTTTCGTTCCTCGACGTTCAAATTATTAGAACTTTTACCGATACACCCGCTTTTACTTCTTTAAAAAAGCCACCTTCCAATGTTTATATCCATTGGTTCTCTTCTCATAGTTTATTCACGAAAAAAGGCATTCTTATAGGAATGTTTTTACCAGCCCTTAGGATCTGTAGCCCCTCTTATTTGTATTCTGCATTTCAATATATCAGCCATTCTTTTACAAAATTAAGATATCTTTCTATTTTTATCGATGGGGCTTTACGAGCTCCTAGAAAGAAGTTTTATAACACCACTAAGAATAAGATTTTTCGGGATACTTTGGTAGTTCCCTTTAATGCGCAGTCACTGCAAAATGTTGTTCTGCCTCAAATTAATCTGGCTTCACAGATTCCGTGCTCTACTTGGGGTCTTTTACAAAAATATTAATTACGCAACTCTTCTTTTTAATTGTGGTGCGTAAAATATTCCATGTAGAACCTGTTCTAAGAGTTATATCGGCGAAACTATTGACTTTAAAAGATGCTTTTATCAACATAAATATAGTTTAAACATGGCTGACGAATATTCTGCCTTCAGGTATGGTTTTAATAGTGAAGTTAATATTGATATTAATAATGCCCACTTGCTTCTAAATATTAATAATAAATAATGCTAAGCGTAAACTTCTTGAATCTTTTATTATAAAAAATGTAGATAACTTTAATATAAAACAAGGAACTATTTCACTTGATTTTATGACCAAATTTTATACAAAGAATACTTTTCTTTAACGTTGTTTCCTCCAATATGCAATGTTTTACATTTACCTGTATTAAAGTTAATTTGCCAAATTTCTGCCCACTCTATTAATCTTCTTGAATCTGCAAACGTTCTGCCGCTAATTTTGTTCGTCATCCCAGTTTGGCATCATCCGCAAATTTTGAAATTATACTGCTAATTCCTCTGTTGACGTTACTGATATAAATAACAAAAATAACTGGTCCCAGAACTGATCCCTGAGGCATGCCGCTAGTTACACTTTTCCAGTTAGATGCTTTGCTATTAATGACCACTCTTTGTTGACGTCAACTAAGCCAATTTTTAATCCATTTGAGAACATTAACATCAATTCCGTGAGAATGAAGTTGAGTTAATAATATCCTATGTGGCACTTTATCAAACGCCTTTTGAAAATCGAAATATATCCTATATAGTATATACTCTTGAGCTAAAATGTGTCCGTGTGTCTGTCCACTTTCTTCGGAACCGTGCACAGACTTAAACGGCACATCGGAAAATTCTGCAACCACCACCAACTGATAGCCCATGAGCTGCCGATGTGCTCTGTCAAGTTTCCCGGTCCTAGGTCACTCGGCCGAGCACGAGCTACTTAATGTCTATTACGAGTGAATGTAAGTACTTCGAAAACGAAAATGACGAGAGCAAAAATACATAATAAACACTTTGGTAGTCCAGATAATAGTTTGGTAGTCCCGATAATACGTAAGTACCATTATACATATACATATATACAATATACATATACATATACAGCTAGCTATAACATATACTGCTACATATACTGTGACATATACAGCTACCTGCCCGGAGGGCGATAGCGAGCGATAGCGAGCTACCGCTTGTTACAGCTAATGTTTTACTCTCGCCATATATCATATATTTAAAATATCATAAAAAAAAATCGAGCAGATTAGTAAGGTAAGAACGATTATGTTGAAACCCGTGTTGAGAATCTTTGATTAATTTATTTATTTCTAAGTGATTATATAACTATTTTGTCCCGAACGATTGTCTCCATAAGCTTACCAATTACTGAAGTCAGACTAATGAGACGATAATTTCTGGGACGCTGTTTGTCCCGTTTTTTTAAATATTGGCGTAATGTTTGTGAGTTTCCAATCGAACGGAACTTCTCCAGACTGTAACGATTTATTATTATTATTATTATTATTATTATTATTATTGTTATTATTATTATTATTGTAACAAGACGTGCTCAACACAGTCTATACAAAGAATTAAAAAATCAACCAACCCGATCATCCAAGCTATCCATGAGTCCTGCCATTTATCCTCTAAGCTATGGACTTCTTGGTACGAAAACGTCTGTCTGTAGCTCCACTTAACTTCGACAGTGCAGTATTATTTCTAATCAATTGTATATATTTCTATCCTTAGTATATGAACTGTCATTGTATTAATAATATTTGTCATATGGACTATAGTCTGCCAATAAACATTTTCATTTTCATTATTACCATTATTAATTTTTATTATTATTATTATTATTATTATTATTATTATTAAATATACAATGTATGCGAGAGGAGAGGCTATTGCGCAGTTCATTTCTTTAAGTACCCTAGCAGAGAGCTTAACTGGACCAGGAGTTTTATTAGAATTAATTTTACATATGGCAGAGAGTACTTCACTTTCACTTCACCAGTGGTAAAGTCATGAAGCTTTGAATGATCATCACTGAGCATGATTACGTGAACGGGAATGTTGTTCATATTTTCGTTAGTCGATAAGGAAGAGAAGAATTTATTTAAAAATTCCGTCATTTGTAAGTCATCATAAATTTGTTCGAGTTTTCGCCTATGAGTGGACCAATAGTCTACGAAGCTACTTTTGTATTCCTAACATAATTATAGAATTCCTTCGGATTCAATTTAATTTGGTTCACTATATATAATATATATTATATATATATATATATATATATATATATACACATTTCAACTGCAAAGAACACGCAGTATAATTAACGTAAAGAACACGCAGTATAATTAACGTAAAGAACGACGCTTGTATAGGAGAACATTCCGCGCAAGATGAGGAGGGAGAACGAACAAATGAAAAAATGAGGTAACCACCCGGGATCTTCCGATTGCCAATGCCCCGAGGTGGCATGCGGGAGGTGCCCCTTCGTGGCATTGGTTTCTGCGCGTATGTAGGAGAATTACGACTTCTGATCGGCAATCTGAAGATCCCGGGTTCGATTCCCGGGTGGTTACCTCATTTTTTCATTTGTTCGTTCTCCCTCCTCATCTTGCGCGGAATGTTCTCCTATACAAGCGTCGTTCTTTACGTTGATATATATATACGTATATATATATATATATATATATATATATATATATATATATATATAATATATATATAGCTCAACGTTGTGCTTACTTTTTCTAATAAGGTTTTTGATTCGCCTTCTCAATAGCTTGTAAGCCTTTTCATCGGACAAATTATTTATTTGGGTACTTACGTATTATCGGGACTACCAAACTGTTATTATGTATTTTTTGCTGTCGTCATTGTCGTTTAAATTAACGAAAATATCACAACTTAACCTAACCAATCATCAAGGGCGTACAGTTGACCTAACTGGGCATTCAGTTGACCTAACCGGGCATTCTGTTGACCTAACTGGGTTAGGTTAGGTACGAAAAACAAAATAAAACGGAAAATGCCGGTTAGGTCAACTGAATGCCCGGTTAGGTTAATTGAATGCCCGGTTAGGTCAACTGAATGCCCGGTTAGGTTAATTGAATGCCCGGTTAGGTCACCTGTACGCCCTTGATGATTGGTTTGGTTAAATTGTGATATTTTCGTTAGTTTAAACGAAAATGACGGGAGCAAAAATACATAATAAACAGTTTGGTAGTCCCGATAATACGTAAGTACCTTTATTTGTTTCTTTAAATTTAAAATATGCGTTCTTTTTTAACATTAATCTACTTTTAATTCCAGCATATTACTTGATTCTAAACATTTAAAATAATTTAAAAAGAAATCTATATGCCATTAATAGAGCTTCATCCCAATTATGGGTTGAAAGTTACTGTTTCATGTTACGAAATTTAGCTCTTTTAAAATCCAAAACGGGTATTCCAGGCTCTCCAAATTATGAACATTAACTCTAATTTCAAATGTTATTTGCTTTGGATTACTTGTGGAGAAGTAGGCTCCTACAGAGATATTATCAGTTAAGTCGAGGTCTCTACTTAAAACTAAATCTAGAATACTGCGTTCTCTAGTGGGTTCCTTGACCATTTGAAAATGTGAACTTTCGAGTAAACCCTCGTAAAGTCGAAGACTGGAATCTCCTGAAGCGTGACGTTTTTACTATATATTTTTTTAATTGTTACTTTTTTATTTTTAGTTATATTTTTGCCTACTGAATGATGAGAGAAGTTGCTCTCGAAAAGCTTTGCGAACTTTTAGTGTTTTAACTCTTTTTATCTTTGGGGATTTTATATATATATATTAGGGTGGTCCAAAATGTTAAAGCATCGACTAAGTTCTCTCCACAAGGTTGGTTTTATGCCTCTTGGTGTGGACAGTATTTGTGCAAAGTTTCACGTTATTCGGTTAATATTTAGGGGTCGCCCCACTTGCCCCCTTTTTGAAAATTTCGGAAAATATATAGACAACTGAATAACTACATTTGTTTTTGGTTCTCAAAGAATATGAAAGAAAACAGTAAGACAATAGGACATGATAATGGGTGTATCTTCATTATTTCTTCTGCATCAGAGTCGCCTTGGATGGTATTGGTATCTGTTTTCGGTGGGCGGCTACGAGTTGTAGGAGGTACTGCTTCTGGTCCTCGTTTCGTGTCAAAGTGTCATTGTAGCGTTGTGCGAGAGCAATACCTCGCTCGGCAGCATCATTGACGACTTTCATCTTTAAGGCGCGATCTCTAAGTTCCCTGTAGTTCTTGTCATTTGGCCATTCCCGTGGATCTTTTTGAAGTAACTGGCGCGCTTCCTCCTTACCTCCAACTTTCAAGGCATCAAAGAGGGTCAATGTCCTTTTCGTGACGAAGGATGCCACATCATTTTCAACACCAGCTTCCGCCATGTCGATTCGTCGGGGGCAGCCATTCTTTTGGGGATGTTGGAGGTGTTGAACCATTCTCCTTTTGGTATCAGGATCGATCCTATTATCGAAGAAGGCCAGTCCAATCAGATGCTCCGACAAGTACCACAGGTGGGGTCTTAGAGCTGTCTTCGCCGCTTGTGCAGCTCCTCCGTGTGGATATTTTTCCAGAAGATGCAGTATTTTGAGATCATTGAGAGGAGCTTGTGTCCCCATTGGCGCTTCATGCCAGTACTTGACGTAAATCAGACTGACAAATAAAGCCAGCTGAGTCACGTTTCGTTCTTCGCGTGCTGTGAGCTTGAATTGATAGTGAAAGAGGTAGATTTTGAGCGCATAAATCGCCTTCGCCATCCATCTCGCGTGGTGCATGGGACCCGGAGCTCGGATAAAGAGTTGACCACCAGTCTTTCCCCCAGGAAGAGCAAAGATAGTTCAAGGAACTCCTTGTAGTCGTCACGAGGTTGGCTTGCCTGAAGAGCGTTAGGTAAGTAAGTGAGCATCTCTTTTCTCATCTCTTGGAGTTGAGGGTTCTCGAACAAGCTGTCCGATGCTGAGACAAATGCTTCGTGGAGAGAGATGGCCATTCCTTTTGAAATCGCTTAAAAAGGCCTGTTTCAGGACTTCCTGTTGAGCCAAATATTGAGGCAAAGACATCAGCAAGTACGACTTCAAGTATATGATGTCGACAACCGATCCAAACTAGCTCGTGACCCAATGCTTCTTCAATCCTGACACAGGCTCCGCGATGTAAACCCGTGTTTGACGCAGTGGTATCGAAGACGAGACCTCTCACATGCTGTTCCACGTTCCATAATTTCATAGTTTGAAGGCATGCCTGGGCCTGTGCTTCTCCAGTTCCTTGTTTCATCTTTGGGACACCAAGCAGCTTCTCCTGTCCATTGAATGTTATAAGGATTGCTATCCGATGCACATTCGTCTTCTTCCCTTCAATGCCGGGGAGAAGCTTTCCGTCCCAATGGAGAAGGACAGGGTCTTCTAGAGAGAATGATTCTAGGTCTTCTCGAGCTGCCTGTTCTCGCCCACTTTCTCTGTAGCGATGAATAGAGCTCCGAGAGCACGTCATCCCAGACAGATCATGCCCCGCGGCCTGTAATACAGCTCCAGTTACGAAAACAGCATTCCGGTCAGAAAGATTGGTGCGATCCATTGCTCCAATGACTTCTGGAGATTGGAAAATGTTCGTAACCTTGTTCTTGGGACGCTTTGGTGCCGGAGCTTCAGACGAAGAAGGAATCGGAACCGATGGTCTATAGTCGTCGTCGTCTTGCGAAAAAAGGGAAGAAGAAGAAGAGGAAAGATCAATTGATGACACTCCTGCTTCTTCCAAATCTTTCTGTGTTGCTTCATGCCTTGCCTTCCTCTTGTCTTCCTTCTCCATTCTGGATCGCTTTCTGTCCTCTTGTGTAGTCGTTTCCTTATCAATGCCAGCCATGCTGCAAGAATTGACGTCCTTGCGCTGCATGGACAGGAAATTTCGGTCCTCAACGTTGACGATTGTGCTCATGGCATCACTGGTTGCGATGTCAAACAGTTCCTGGATGTCCGCTTTGAAGATGTCTTCATTCATTCTATCGCTGGCACGTTGCCTGGTCCTGTGCTTCTTGAGTGTTTTGTAGCGGTCTAAAAGCTTTGAAAGCTTACGGACACAGGAGTCGATCCGTTGAGTTGGGATCCGCGCTCGGGTCCAGACTTCAATCACCCTCTGGCATGCCTGGTTCAGACTGTCGGAGGTGGTTTGCTTTTGATTGATGTGGTGGTATTGCCCCAAGAGGAGGGCGTCAAGGCATGTAGGGAGCCTTGACGTGGATAAAGTTCCAGTTGCCATCCCTAGAAGCCAAACTTTTGGAATTGATCGAGTTTGAGCCATCGGACCTACGGAAGAAAAAGTACATTATATAATATATATATTCAGAGTGGGGCGACCTCTAAATATTCACCAATCACGCTGCAAATTTGCACAGACCATGTGGACACTAAATGGACAAAAACCACACTTGTGGAGACTATCTAAGACAATTTTGAAATTTCCCCTATGGATTTGGACCACCCTAATATATATATATATATATATATACATTCAACTGCAAAGAACACGCAGTATAAATAACGTAAAGAACGACGCTTGTATAGGAGATATTCCGCGCAAGACGAGAAAGAGAAAACAACAAATGAAAAAATGAAGTACCACCTGGGAATCGAACCCGGGATACTGCGTGTTCTTTGCAGTTGAATGTATATAATGTTACGGCAAGCGGGAGGTGCCCCCTTGGGGCATTGGTTTCTGCGAGTATGTAGAGGAATTACGGCATTTGGAAGAGTGGAGTCCATGGTGTAGTGGTTATCGCGTCTGACCGGCAATCGGAAGATCCCGGGTTCGATTCCCAGGTGGTACTTCATTTTTTCATTTGTTGTTTTCTCTTTCTCGTCTTGCGCGGAATATCTCCTATACAAGCGTCGTTCTTTACGTTATTTATACTGCGTGTTCTTTGCAGTTGAATGTATATAATGTTACGGCAAGCGGGAGGTGCCCCCTTGGGGCATTGGTTTCTGCGAGTATGTAGAGGAATTACGGCATTTGGAAGAGTGGAGTCCATGGTGTAGTGGTTATCGCGTCTGACCGGCAATCGGAAGATCCCGGGTTCGATTCCCAGGTGGTACTTCATTTTTTCATTTGTTGTTTCTCTTTCTCGTCTTGCGCGGAATATCTCCTATACAAGCGTCGTTCTTTACGTTATTTATACTGCGTGTTCTTTGCAGTTGAATGTATATAATGTTACGGCAAGCGGGAGGTGCCCCCTTGGGGCATTGGTTTCTGCGAGTATGTAGAGGAATTACGGCATTTGGAAGAGTGGAGTCCATGGTGTAGTGGTTATCGCGTCTGACCGGCAATCGGAAGATCCCGGGTTCGATTCCCAGGTGGTACTTCATTTTTTCATTTGTTGTTTTCTCTTTCTCGTCTTGCGCGGAATATCTCCTATACAAGCGTCGTTCTTTACGATATATATATATATATATATGGGATGAATTTCACAATTAAACAGGTGAAATAAATGAATGGTGCAAACCCACAGGATAAAGGAAAAATTATTTCAAGACCTTTCGTGTATTTAACAGTATACGTCATCATTCCCTGACGAGGTGTACTGTTGAATACACGAAAGACTTTGGAATCATTTTTCCTTTTACCTGTGGGTTTGCATCGTATATATATATATATATATATATAATATATATATATATATATATATATATATATAATATATCCCTGCAAGGGGGTTCTAAGCTCGTGCTCTTGAGTGCTCTTTGTGCTCGTTTGTACGTGCTTGTTCCTGGAGGTTTCACGTGCGCCCTCCCGGCCCTAGCACCAAGGATGATGGGGCTCGACCCTGCAGTCCTTGTCATCCTTGGTCTTTTTCCACTTCGACTGTCCCCTCCACCCTTTCTTTTTCCTCTGTCTTTCCTCTCACTTTTTCTTTGTTTTTCCGCTGAGATATGCCCTTTAAATAGAGGCGAATCGGTTCTTCCTGAACTAAAAAAAAAAAAAATATATATATATATAATATTAGTAGTAGTATACAAGAAAGTTATTTTGCTAATTTGTCATGGTAAAGAGATTTTGTAATTTATTCTTATTCATTAATTTTTGGAGATAAATTTATTTTTGAATCAGTCAGATATTATGCACAAGATACTTTTAGACTAATATAATTACTTAGAATTTTGATAGTTTAGGTCGACCTGTGTTCGATTCCTCTGCAGCATCCTCCCTCATTGGGGAGGGTAATATTTAACTCCTATCATATATGAATTGCATTACGGTAATTGGGGATAGAAAAGCAAACATGCCTAACCAAGCAATTATATTAATTATTAGTTAAGACTGCTTAAGCATTATATATTCTCCTTTTGAGACCCACGAATTATAAGGAGAAATTAATAGTAGTCGCTCCTAATTAAATTCAGTGTGAAATATACTGTATTTTGTCCGATAATTAAAGAGGTTTCATATACAACCTATTAATAACAAACGATTTTATAAATTCTCGACGAAGTAATTAATATTGGTAGGAGTGGAAGAGTTATATTAGATACATTTTTTGTAGAACTAGACGTACACACATTGTGTTTCCATTTTGATGTATGTGAAGAGTGCGCTTGTGAAAATATGATTAGAAAATATTAATTAAGACCACGAGATTCATAACTCACATCGCAATGATTAATTTAAGCAAGTTTATCTTTTATAGAATGCTCATACGGAACATATTTTACTTCACTGTATCACTACATATACATGTTTATTTTAGCTGTGTACATTTTATTAGTAATTTAGAGTGTATCTATCTATCTATCTATCTCTCTCTCTCCTCTCTCTCTCTCTCTCTCCTTCTCTCTCTCTCTCTCTCTCTCTCTCTCTCTTTATATATATATATATATATATATTATATATATATATATATATATATATATAATAATTTAGGGTGATTCAAAAATATTGATTGTTAGATTTTTTCCGGGCCACCCTCTAATTATGTTTAATTTGGTAAAAACGTAATGTATACAAAATTTCAGGTGATTCTAATGTATTTTAGGGGTCGCTACCGTAATCTAAACTATTACTTTTCTGTTTACTTTCAGGAAATTGAGTTTTGAACTGTGACGTTTTTCTTATAATATCTGTTCCCTGTGATAAGTGCGTTAATGCACATAGAGCTAACAGTGCTGAGTAAACACAACACTCTTGTAACCATTTACACTCTGTTGTGACCGAATATTGAGGGCAACCTGCACTTGTACACTGTACTGTCTGTACAGCTATAATTCAGCAAAGCTGGGCACTTGCGGCACTTTTTGCGGTACTGCGGTACTGCGGTACTACCGCACTACCAAACCGGTACCGCATAACGCAGTACCGCAAAGGATCGCTGAAAGTACCGCAGTACCGCTACCGCATTCAAATTTCCCGCGGTACTTTCCGCGGTACCGACAAACACGACTTTTCAAAAAATTAACACTTTTTTTGAAGTAAACCTTATTACAGGAGTACAGTAAGACGAATGCTGCGTGTGTTGCATCAGCCTAACTCTAGACACGTTAAGTTTTCGTTCAGAACATGTTACGTTGCCATCCTATCACAACGCCTCAGTGCAGTGCTTGCTTTTGAGCCGGTTGCACGTGTGTTACATTTCTGTGACAAAGATCGATTTTTAGCCATTATGGCAGAAAGTTCAGGTGCGAAATCGCCGATATGCAATTTCTGAAAATATGTGCTATTACTTGTGTTGTTCTTGTGTGCATTGAACAGTTTTTACATAAAATTTAGTGATAAAATATTGGCGAATGGCAATGGCGAATGTTCACCTGTGCTGTGAAAAGAATAAAAAAAAAATTCAAATGTTTTAGCAAAACTGATAGTTTATCATTAGAAAGAATTCGTTGATAGGTAGACATTTTGAATGGTTTTATAGTACCGCAGTACCGCAGTACCGCGGAACGCACCAGGGGGACCTGAAAAAGTACCGCAGTACCGCGTAACGCACTGGGCATGCTGAGGTACCGCAGTACCGCGTAACGCACCCCCAAATTTTGGTACCGCGCCCACCACTGTAATTCAGTAGTCGTCTGACTGTCGTGAGTGTAAGAGGTTCTGCTGTCGACTCTCGTCATGGAACCCCCGCCATTTTCTAGCAGGGGTACTGCTATGCACACAAGAAAAGATACTGTTTGGCTTATTGGACAACCATCAGATACACTTAAAACAACAGTTCTTGCATCAAAGCGAGAAACTATGGCTTTGTTTATGGCTTACAGAAACAAAAAACAAACAACTCGAGAAGCCTGCTTGTCTACTGCAAATGATGTGTTGGCAGTATGGGGAGGAGCACGAATTCCAACTAGAAAGAAGTCGCACGTTGTTGACAAAATTGAGAAACTGTTCAAAGAATGGCAAGGATTATAGAAAAATAAAGAGAATAAGGCGAAACAATAAAAAAATCTACTAGATAAACAAACCAAATGGAACCAAGAATTAGATAGCCTGTTTGATATAGCACATGCAGATGCTATGAAGCTAATTGACATTGAAGAAGATAAGCTATTTCTAAAACTCTAGCGAGAACAGGGGCGAAAAGGAAAAATGGATGGGATTGATGAAGAGTTTGCAAAGAAAGAAAAGTATGCTAAGAAAAAGGAAGAACAATTAAACATAAGAAAAGCAAGAGAAATGTCAAGATTTGAAGAAACTGTAGTTCTCAGTGACTCAACTAGCAGTTCTGGTGCTGAAAGACAAAATACAACATCTGATGAAGAGTTTACGTTGATCCTAGTGAACCATCCACCTCAAAACAGACTGCACGAAAGAAACAAAAATTGCTTGATGATACATTGCTTGCAGCCCTTGATGTAACAAAAATGAGCAATAGAAGTGCATCATTAGTGTTGATACCAACGATTGAAGGTCTTGGAAAAAATACAGAAGAATTCAATGTCAGTTATTCATCTATAAGAAGAGCAAGAGAAAAATTTCGGAAAAAATTTGGAGAAAATTTAAAGAAAGAGTTTAAAGCTGATGTTCCTTTAACCATTCATTGGGACGGAAATCTAATAGAAGACATAACAGGACGAGAAGTTGTTGAACGATTCCCTATATTGATTTCAGGAGATGGCATTGATCAACTTCTTGGTGTTTCAAAAATCACTGCAAGCACAGAAGAATTAACTGCAAATGCCATCCACCAAGCTTGTTTGGATTGGGATATCTCAGACAAAATAAAATGCATCTGTTTTGACACCACAGCATTGAATACAGGTCGTAGAAATGGTGCCTGTGTTCTTCTAGAACAGAAAATGAACAAACGTATGCTGTGGCTGGCCTGCCGACATCACATACTAGAAATAGTGTTAGAAGCTGTTGTTTTGCATTCATTGCCTGCATCATCAGGACCTGATATTGCAATTTTCAAACGATTTAGAATGAAATGGTCAAAATTAGACACAAAAAACTACAGAACAGCATTAGATGATCCAAATACCATACCCAGTATTACTGATATAAAAGCAGAAATGATTGAGTTTGCTACGACTCAACTTGAAGAACATCAACCTCGTGACGATTACAAAGAATTGCTGGAACTGACAATCATTTTCCTTGGTGGAGTACCAAAGAGAGGAGTTTCATTCAGAAGACCAGCTGGCGTTCACCGAGCAAGATGGATGGCAAAGTCATTTATGCCATGAAAAATTTGGTTGTCTAAAACACAATTTAAATTAACACCCAGAGAAGAAAAAGGCCTTAGAGATATCTGCCTCTTTGCTGTACACATATATGTTAAATCTGGTTTACAGCGTCAGTTTCAGTTCTCGCTCCTCGTCTCGATTTAGAGATGTTGAAGAAACTGCAACTGTACAAACTAAAAGATGAACGCATTGCAACTGTTGCCCTGAAGAAATGATGAATCATTTATGGTATCTTTCAGAGGAGTTAATAGCATTTGCTTTCTTTGATGATGACGGCTACACCAAACTAAAAACCGAATGAAGCAAGCATTACAAAACGGCGCCGAACCATATCCAGAGAAAAAAGCGGTTATTGACCCTGAAATTATTGAAAACAGAGAACTGGAAGACTTTGTTAGTGCAAATACAAAATAAATTTTTAATAGACTTGGTTTACCATCAACGTTTCTTAAATAAGAACTCTGAAGAGTGGAATGAAGATGACTGCTACAACAACGTAAAACAAGTCATAAGAAAAAAATTCAAGTGTTAATGACAATGCAGAAAGAGGAGTTAGATAGTCGATGAATACAACAAACTAATCACAAATGATGAAGAACAGAAACAGTATCTCCTCTAAGTGGTAAAGAAATATAAAGCTGCTCTTCCAAATAAAAACAAGAAGACAATATCATCATTAAGAAATTAACAGTGAAATATAATGAACAAAAGGTTATTATTATTACGGAAGTCTTATTATTATTACAGAAGAACTGTCAATTTGAAAATGTAGAGTGGTTATGATAGGCCTACCGGGGAACTTCCACTTAAAAAAAAAAAGGTAACGCGCCGTATGCTTTACCTCAAGGGTGGTGTGGAAACAGCATACTGTATATTTCTTATTTTGTGTCTGATTTTCAACTAATGGTAGCGACACCTAAAAATTAATTTTTTTAATTCAAAATTTACATGCATTACTTTTTTACTAAATTAAACATAATCAGAGGGTGGCCAGAAAAAAAATTCCAAAAAATTTTTTCGGTCAATTTTTGAATCACCCTAAAATTATATATTATATATATATATATGATATATAGAGAGAGAGAGAGAGAGAGAGAGAGAGATATGAGCTTACCAAAAAGATACTAGTAACACTTCCAAATATTTTTAATAATACTCCAAATGCTATGGTTTTATTGTTCTCAGTTTTGGTGAAACTATTTTTCACAAATTCTGAAACGTTGGAATGCTTATAACTGAGCCGACGAATGCCACGGTTTTATTGTTCTCAGTTTTGGCGAAAGTACTTTTCACAAATTCTGAAACGTTGGAGTGTTTATAACTGAGTCGACGAACCAACCATGCGTGCATTTCCTGCTTATTTCAATTATTTCAGTCAGTTTCTTCAGAAAATATACATCTTCAATAATTTGGATGAGTTACGTGGGCTTGTTTTGTGCGATGGGTATAAATTGTGGCAATGAGTCTGCAATTTACGCCTTTAGTTTACGGCTTCCAGGTGTTCTTCTTCGTGGTTATATGGTAACTTAATTATAAGGCTAACTAACGAAAATATCACGACCTAACCTAACCAATCGTTAGGTCAACTGTACACCCTTGACGATTGGTTAGGTTAGGTCGTGATATTTTCGTCAGTTAGCCTTATAAAGCTAACTAAAGAAGGCTGGGGGCCCTGATTTTCAGGTGATCCAAAATGTCTTATACAGGGTGTTCAAAAAGTCGCGCTACAGTTGGAAAATTTACTTATTATACATACATATTAATAATTATGTACTAAATGTAACTCATATGTACAATGAATGTATAATAAATAAATTTTCCAACTGTAGTGCGACTTTTTGAACACCCTGTAGTTGATTTTCAAAAATTGAAAACAAACATGCTCACGTCTTTTTTTAATGACAATGGGAATTACTATGAGTGTAGGACAAAAGCCCCCTAGGAAAAATAATAATAAGAATTTTTGGTGCTTTCCTGTTAACGGGAATACCCAACCGCCCGCCATCATCTGGACTCGTATCTTGCGGAATTCATGTGGCGACAACGCACCGAAAGCAGCGACGTTTTTTCTGCGATTTTAGATGACATAAAGACATTTTGGCCCCCTACTAACTGATTATCGCTTACATATTAACTAATTTCATTTAAATGATTAATAAATTCGGGACTTACGTATTATCGGGACTACCAAACTGTTTACGATGTATTTTTGCTCCCGTCATTTTCGTTTAAACTAACGAAAATATCACAACTTAACCTAACCAATCATCAAGGGCGTACAGTTGACCTAACCGGGCATTCAGTTGACCTAACTGGGCATTCAGTTGACCTAACTGGGCATTCAGTTGGCCTAACTGGACATTCAGTTGACCTAACTGGACATTCAATTAACATAACAGGTTAATATTGGTTATTTCACCTAAATATCTTCTGATCTTTTCAGATTCGATGTGACACCTGACTTGCCGTACCCAGCAATTTGTCCAGGGGCTTTTGTCCTAGGGGGCTTTCGTCCGGACCCGAATTACTATATACCCTAGACACAAGATTAAATTATTAGCTTTTATGCAGCCAGGCATTTTACACACTACTGCAATCAATACCAATTCCGATTCGACAAATGAATTTCAATTCTCTCCGAGTCGGTTTCAATTTCAATTCTGCTCGAATTTGGGTTTTATATCTCTTGTGCCAATATAAAACTAATGAACGACTTTCATCGACATTTGATTTCTCGCGAAAATTAATTGCTTTACCCGTAATTTTAGTATTGTTGGACAATTTAGAAATTTTATTCACTAAATTGACAGCAAGTTCGTTAACGTATATTATAAAATAGACTGGTCCCAAAAGGGACCCTTGCGGAACAACGCTAGTTACATTAGTCCGCCCTAACTATTCCCTATTAATTACTACCCTCTGTTTCCTAAAACTTAACCAATTAATTATCAATCCAATTAGAAACTTGATCCCTTATTCCATGAGCTTTAAGTTTTCACAACATTCGTTTATGAAGAACTTTTTCAAACGTCTTTTGAAAATATAATTATATTATAGCTACTCCTCTCTTATAATCATAAATACCGATGACGTCATGAAAATTTTTCAATAAATTTGTTAAACAAGATTTATTTCCACGATACTCATGCTGACTTTGTACATTCGAACATCTTTAAAGTTAATTTTATTAAACAATCTCGAATAACTGATTCCAAAAGCTTTAAAAAAATTTTTTTTTAAATATATACACAGAGAGAGAGAAAGAGGGAGGAGATTGTCTAAAGGGGAAGATTATAGACACCAATCGACCAGGGAAGTAATCCAGGTGGGACGTTAGGCAGGTGACAGAGAGTTCTGGAACTCTCGTTTCTCCAGTCACTGTCCTCCTTAGCTGATCTTTTTTCGTGTCTCATCTAACCTGTGAGCTGTTCAACATGCTCTCAAACACACACTTCTCTCCCTATTCTTCACTATGTCTGGTCTGCTTCCTGATACCCTGATGTCAGTTGGTATCTCGTGATCATATAGGAGCAGCACTTTGTCATTGTCTTCTGTTCCTTGTGGAATATGTTCCCAATGCTTTTTCTGTTTCTAGCCCCATTTCATATTTCTTACACAGCTTGAAGTAGATTAGCTTGCAGACTGCATTCTGTCTGTCTGTGTAGTTTCCTCTGTGCAGGAGTATTTCACACCCAGATAGCAGAGCTGGGCACTTGCGGCATATTTTGCGGTACTGCGGTACTGCGGTACTACCAAACTACCAAACCGGTACCGCATAACGCAGTACCGCAAAGGATCGCTGAAAATACCGCAGTACCGCTACCGCATTCAAATTTCCGCGTACCGGTTTGGTACCGGTTTGGTAGTTTGGTAGTACCGCAGTACCGCAGTACCGCAAAATATGCCGCAAGTGCCCAGCTCTGCCAGATAGTATGTGACTCACAATCTCTGGGCTCTTTGAGCACAGTCTGCACATCTCACTTTCATTTCTGCCCTCAATATTTCTTCTGAACCAGTCTGTCCGTAGTGCCTGGTCTTGTGCTGCCACCACCAGCCCGTTCAACTTCTGGTCTCAGTTCATCTTCTGGTCTCCATCTGGAGTAGAAGGGAAAAAAGAAAAAGAAAAAAGGAAGCTACACACACACACCACACACACACACACACACACACATATATATATATATATATATATATATATATATATTAGTGATGGGACGATGCATCGCAATCGCAATCGCAATCGCGATACAATCGCACATTTTTTACAATCGCAATCGCAATTGCAATCGCATTTAATGAGTGCGATTGTTGCGATTGTGAACAAAAGATTTAAATCTCTACAAAAGTTGCTATGAAAGCTGCTCTTTCATGCGTACTTAAAGGAAAGTTTAGCTAACAACAATACGGAATAATAAATAAATAATAAATAAGTCAAAAACAGAAATGAAAACGGGTTGCGAATTAGTTGAAAACAGAATAAAAAATTGGTTTAATAATAACAATAAGTACACCTCTTTTTTGCTCTATGTAAAATTGGAATGTTAAAAAATCAAGCTAACCCTATGGTAGGTAACGCGTTTAGGTATATTTAAAGCATAAATGAGCGTTATGTGAGGCTAAAGCTAAAACATCGCAATCGCAATCGCAATCGCGCGATTTTCAAATTCTGACAATCGCAATCGCAATCGCAACAGCGATTGTATGAAATATGACAATCGTCCCATCACTAATATATATATATATGTTAAACACAGACCCATTGTTCCATGCACGGTCTGTGTTTAACATATAAGTTTCTCAGGGGACCATTCTGAGTTTGTGTGTATATATATACACGTACATCTTACGTACTACATAATCTTTACAAAATTAAAAGGAAAAAAAAGACAATGACCAACAGCCACGGTGTCCCCTGGGAAGGAGACTATAAATGTTCCCACTTCTGGTTCCCCGTTGTCGATACCGGGGACGCAGACCCGGGCAGCAGTGCTGAATCTGCTGCCGCCCATTCGAGATATACTGAGCCTCTGCCTGATTCATTTTTCATTAACTTCTGCAGCATTAGTGGTCTTTCCTCAAATTTCCAATCGGTTGAACACGACCTCTCCTCCTCTAAACCTCACCTTCTCTTCCTCAATGAAACCCAGGTGTCTGGGACGACTGACCGCAACCCCATTTCTGTACCCTCCTACTTTCTCTACACTCAATTTCATTCCAAAGTGGATGTTGCGTATATGTACGCAATGATCTAACTTGTTCTCGTATTCCTGAACTCGACTCCTCCGAATTCTAGTTTCTACACCCTCTGCTACGGCTTAATTGCCAATCTGCGCAAAAATTTAGTTATAACAACTAAAAAAAAACAAAAATAATGACCGGAAAAGGATGTAAACAACAATAAGAGCTATGAAAATTAACAAAAACAAATATTAATCGTTAAAATACTGTACTAAAATATCACTCAAAACGAAAAAATAAAGAATCAGAGTAATTCAAAATAATAATCTATACAATTATTGAGAAATATACAATAATAAAGAAATAAGCTCTTTAATCATCAATTTTCACAGTTCGTATTGTTGTTTACATTCTTTTCAAGTCATTATTTTTGTTTTTTATTTAGTTGTTATAACTAAAGTTTTGCGTTACACACGCATGCCCTTACAGTTTTAATAGTATGGAATATTGTTATTATTTCCCCTGTTGGGAGTCGGTCAACGATAAATATTATTATCATTTTTCTATTCCCATCCCCATCCTCCCATGATCACCTACTTCCAGCCAGGTGAAACACACACACACACACACACACACACACACACACTCTTTCCATTGACGACAATCTCCACACAGATACTCACCAGGCCCATATACGCCTTAATTTAGTGATCGAGAAGTAACATTGATACATTCTTCACGTGTACAAGAAAATATTATGTGTTAAATAAGTCTTTTGGATCACTTTAACATATTGCTTCCGAGGAACCTCTCTTTAACATATTGCTTCCCAGTGTATATCACTTTAACATTTGCTTCCCAGTGTTAATCACTTTAACATATTGCTTCCCAATATTTAGGATGAGTACGATTAAAAATATTCGCTTTAATAAAGTAAAGGCATAAAAAGTAAATCATAACATGTTAAAATATTAGATTGAAAGTAAATTTATTAGAATTGTTGCGCTATATGGGCACATAAAGTAAAAAATGGATTTCGGAAGAATCGGTCACGCCACATCATTTGCCACAAGTGCGAGTTCAGTAGCTCCTTTTTGCATCCTTTCATTTCCTTTATATATTTAATGTAGGTTAACTGAATGCCCGGTTAGGTCAACTGAATGCCCAGTTAGGTCAACTGTACGCCCTTGACGATTGGTTAGGTTAAGTTGTGATATTTTCGTTAAAACTAACGAAAATATCACGACTTAATCTAACCAATCATCAAGGGCGTACAGTTGACCTAACCGGGCATTCAGTTAACCTACATTAAATATATAAAGAATGCCTGGTTAGGGCATTTATAGCTTTGTTTACGGTCTGTAGATTATCTCCTAGATTACCAACCTCTTTCTAACCAACCAACCTTCCTCTTTTTAACATATTGCTTCCCAATGTTAATCACTTTAGGATCTTTTATGTTTGGTGCACTTTCTCCGACTTTTTCCTAAAATTCGTTACTGATGCAGTTTTTCACGCTAATTCCAAAAATGAAATTCTTTTTTTGGAGAAATTATTTTTTAAAAAGTTATTTAACTTTTATATTTGTAGGTTAGGTTAGGTTAGGATGTTACAAATATATTATACAATTAATAATAATAACAATTAATCACGCTGATTTAACGCTGAAACTGAGAAATGCACTGCAAAATCTTCTTGAATATGTCCGTATTTTTGTATCTTCTACGCCATACAAACTCACACAAATACGAATCCAACCTGGAACGGTGAGTCCCACAACGGCGTTTGTTTGGCCGTTTCAGGCAATTCCAGGTGCTCTCGATTTGCAGAGTGTGATCTCCATCCTCCGAAACGAACTCGACACTGTGATTGATGGTTTTGTGTTCGAAGTTGTACCCAGCCATATCTATAATATGGCTGTACGCCTTCCACATGTCGCTTATTATTGTGGACCCAGGTAGAATAGAAGCCGTAACACATTCCTCTAATATCTGGCGATCTCGTGATGAAACAGCGTAAAGAAAAACCTCACGAGTTTCCCGGCACACTCCACCGAATACCCACTGCTGTGGAAGAACTCTTCCCTTGTTGTACTTTCTCCGCGAATACATTGTTTCATCGATCTCAACGATTTTTCCGGGCCCGCCAATCTGAAACGGCTTACTAAGAATATCCTTCGCACACCCGCATGTAATTGTTGTAGTCCACTGCCGTACATTCACCGATCTCCAGCTCCTCTTTACAAAATTTACCCGTAGTCATCTCCTTGCTCCATGCGTAGATAAATACAGCTATGGTGGATAACGGAAGCATGCCACCCTCAAACCACGTTCCTTTCTTGACAGAAATCCACTCGTTACAGCCGCGTTTACAGCAGCGCCACTGAGCAGATCCACCACGAAAACTTATGCTCATTGCATGCTAACGCCGGCATAATTTAGATTTTGGCACGATGTTCTATTCCTGGAAAAAGCTGACTGCATCTTCTTCGGTTTTTAAGTGAGACCACAAGCTTTTGAGATTGTACACCGTATCTCTCATAATCACTAAATCTGTAAAAAGATAAAAAAAAACATTAATTTACATATGTTTACATATTTACAAATTTACATATGTATACATATTTACAAATTGTATAATATATTTGCAACATCCTAACGTAATCTAACCTAACCTAACCTACAAATATAAAAGTTAAATAACTTTTTAAAAATAATTTCTTCAAAAAAAGAATTTCATTTCTGGAATTAGCGTGAAAAACTGCATCAGTGACGAAATTTAGGAAAAAATCGGAGAACGTGCACCAAACATAAAAGATCCTCACTTTAACATATTGCTTCCCAGGAGGGATCACTTTAACATATTGCTTCCCGAATGCTTTGGGAAGCAATATGTTAAAGTGATCCAATCTTTTACTAATTCAATTATTTTCATCTTGATAAAAGAGCTTTCCTAGCCTCTCGGGGTTCCCTAGAGCAACACCCGGAATCCAGAAATGCCTTGCCCACGCGTCCCGTCGCACGCATGCGCGCTCAGGTCGTACCAACTGCACCCACCACCCTGCCCGCGTCCCGAAGTTCCACTAGCTGTTCACGACCCCGTGTTTATTTGTGCATGTAGAAAAACAGTTCTCTCTCATACATTATTTTTCTCCCGTATATATATATAACGTAGGATGGTTATGGGACACCTGACCTCTGATCTTTCTGCTATATCTGATTGGGAAAGAAAAAACCTCGTGGCTTTCAATACCTCAAAAACTCAGTTCCTCCATCTGTCTACTCGTCACAATATTCTACACGACTATTCCCTTACCTTCAACAATACACAACTCAATCCTTCCTCTTCTCTTAACATTCTTGGCGTTTCCTTTTCTCGTAGTCTTTCCTCGAAAGATCACATATACTCTCTTTCTAAAACCACTTTTAAGAGGTTCGGTGTGCTGTACCGCTTCCGTAGTTTCTTCACCGCTACTCAATTGCTGTCTCTGTATTGGGGTCTTGTTCGCCTCTGTATGGAGTATGCTTCTCATGTGTGGGGTGACTCAACCCACGCAGCCGTACTTGACCGGTTGGAATCAAAGGCCTTTCGTCTCATCAATTCCCCGCCTCTTACTGATTGTCTTCACTCTCTCTCTGTTCACCGCAATGTTGCCTCACTCTCTCTTTACTATCGCTATTATAACGGACATTGCTCTTCTGAACTCTCTAACTGCATGCCTCCTCCTTTAAGGAGAGCATGCAGCACAAGACTTTCTACACCTCCTCATTCCTTTTCTGTCCATCTCTCTAACGTAAGGGTTAATCGGTATTTTCAGTCTTCCTCAATCCATCTTTCCTTCTGTCTGTGACCCCCCTCCCCATCTTTCAAACGCAGAGTGTCTAGGCATCTCGAAAACCCCGGACCTTGATTTTGGCTCTCTTCTTCTTCTATGGGGCAGGGGGGCGCTTTTGCGGGCATTTGCCCTTGGCCCCTCCTTCTTGCATAAAATAAAATAAAAAATAAAATACCCTGAGAATAAGCAGCCAAGACTTTTTAATAGCCAGTACACTGATATCCAAGTCTACAAATGAAGTGAAATATAGGAGCAGAAGGGCTCAATGGTCCAATATCATGAATTTCCCTCCTATAGTTACAGAGATTCAAGATCAAATAAACCTTGAGGATAGTCTCTCATACATACACTCTCCAAACCCAAAATCGCTTACCCCAATTTATCAAAATACTTATCCAAAAGCTATGAACTTTAGTTCAACTACATTTTATATCACTGGTAAAGATTAAGTTATTTATCCTCATATTATCTAGCCGATAGCCTACAACTATAGCCTACAACGATAGCCTACAACTTTTTCGTCATTAAGTGAAACAGTTAAACCATCAATATACACATCAAACAGCAGAGGAGGGAGAGATCACCTGAAGATCAGGGCCCCCACCCTTCTTTAGTTAGCTTTATAAGGCTAACTAACAAAAATATCACGACCTAACCTAACCAATCGTCAAGGGCGTACAGTTGACCTAACGATTCGTTAGGTTAGGTCGTGATATTTTCGTTAATTAGCCTTATTAAGGCTAACTGGAGAAGGCTGGGGGCCCTGATCTTCAGGTGATCCGGAGAGAGCAAGGAGCCTTGCCTCAATCCGCAGGAAAATCAAAACACTGAGCCAAATACAATACCCCTCCTAACTGATATAGAGTGACAAGTATACCAAAATTTCAATATGTTTAATATGTACAAAGGAGCTTTCCTGCCCTCAAGATTTTAAATAAACTATTGTGGTTTACTCCATTATATGCTATGTTTATATTCAAGAAATAGTTATATATAACTGAATACAGTATTTATATATAATTTCGTCCAATACATAGATATACAGGTCAGTTGACTGGGAACCTTTTAAAACTATCCTACATTTAAATTAATTTCACAATTCGTTTGTCCAAAATTGAGCCAACTTGCAACAATGTAAGGTCTTATTATTGATTAACATCTACAACATAAAGCTGATGTGACTAACCAATGCTACACCAAGTTAATGAAATATCCACATTAATAAATTAACTTAAAATGACAGAATAGCCTTACTTTTAACAAGATTCAAATATTACACATACTTGCCAAATTTTAACATTTATTTGACCCACATTGAAATTTATTTCTTATTTATTTGAACCAACATTGAACCAACTCGTAATAGCGGAAGGCCTTATCAATATCTACAATTTACAGTAGTAACTGCAGGGTGCTCGAAAAGTCGCGTCACATACCCCTATAAAATGTACATATTATAACACCAATTTTATTTTTGTGTGAGTAATTGAATTTATATGTGATTCATTGACATTTTTTTTTCTTTTCCAGGTATTAGAGTTGTGTGAACAATGGCAGACCAGTCCACTTACACTCTGGAGAAAAGGATAGTGACGAGTACATGGGCTCATGAAAGGTCACATACTGGCAAAACGATGCATGATATCCACAATGATTTCAACACAAGATTCAATAAGGCTGCACCGCCAAACAAGACGGTATTACGGTGGGAGAAATAGCTGTTTGAAACTGAATCCATCAAGGACAGACCACGGTCGAGAAGACCAACAACGCGAGCGGAACAATATGTAGGTGTGATTGCATCGGTGGCTCGTTCACCGAAAAAATAACTTCATAACGATCACAAGAACTTGCAGTCCCCATGTCCACAATGAGAGATCACATGACAAAAGATCTCGGCATGAAACCATACCGCCCGTCATTTGTTAATTTCCAACAATTCCTGCAAAGTGGAACAGTGATTTTTTCTGACGAGTGTGCAATTTACCGTAGCGCCAAAATGAAAAATGTTTACTTTTGGAGTAAGGAAAATCCACACTTTTTCAGGAACTGGAACACCATCCACCGCACCTGGTGATATGGGCTGCAGTTTCTGCCAGGAACTTGTTCGGTCCACATTTTTTTGAGGGTCCTGTCAACCAAACTGCCTACCTCAACATGTTACGGGACTGGTTTGTGCCTGAGTTCGAACGGTTAGGGCTGCTTGGTCAGGTGTGGTTTCAACAAGACGGGGCTCCGGCTCATTTTGCCATTAATATGAGGGAATTCCTCAACGAAGTGTTCAAAGACAAATGGGTCGGCCGTGGCTCGCAACATTTACCTGCCCCTCTTCAGTGGCCGCCCCGAAGTCCAGATCTGTCTTCATGTGACAATACGTTATGGGGTTTCGTCAAGCAGAACGTATCCCGGGTGCGTTACCACACAACAGAGGAAGTGAAACACGCTGTTCTAGATGCATTTGGTGCAATCACTCCTACAATGCTGCGTCGATTCTCACACCGCACATGGAGGCGCATAATCCTTTGCTACGAAAATGATCGTACACACAGATATTCTTGATTAGTAGCTATAATTAGTAGCTGTATTTACTGTAATTAAAGTAAATGTTGCTAATGAATTCTTTCTTAAATTTCACCTACCACATATAAATGCAATTAATCACAAAAAATAACGGATGACGGGACTTTTCGAACACCCTGTAGAACCCAATACCTGATTTATCTTTGTTGACAGACTTGTACCCATTACCATGATCTTCACACACTCGATAATGTCATAATCGTGCAGACCATACCACTGTTAGTAACAGTTGTGAGTATTGTCCATTTTCACACTGTTTAATATTTTATGCACCAAATATTTATTTTTTAGACCACAATAAATGTATTTTTTTATGCAGGAAGAAGAGGCCAATGGTAATGCTCGCAAAAGCGACCCCACCCTATAGAAGAAGAGAGCCTAGACAATCTGCGTTTGAAAGATGGGACGACAGAGACAGGAGGAAAGCTGGATTGAGAAAGATTGTTCCAGAATTCATTGGTGGAGTAGATGAAAGATTGAAAATACCGATTAACCCTTGCGTTAGAGAGTTGGACAGAAAAGGAATGAGAAAGTGTAGAAAGTCTTGTGCTGCATGCAGTTAGAGCATGCAGTTAGAGAGTTCAGAAGAGCAGTGAGGCAGAGATTGAAGACAGTTAGTAAGAGGCGGGGAATTGATGAGACGAAAAGCCTTTGATTCCACCCAGTCAAGTACTGCTGTGTGGGTTGAGCCACCCCACACACCAGAAGTATACTCCATACAGGAGCGAACAAGACCCCTATACAGAGACAGCAACTGAGTGGGGATGAAGAAACCGCGGAGGCGGTACAGCACACCTAACCTCTTAGAAGCTGTTCTGGAAGGAGAGTATATGTGATCTTTCGAGGAAAGATCACGCGATAAGGAAACCCCAAGAATGTTAAGCGAAGAGGAAGGATTGAGTTGTGTGTTGTTGAAGGTAAGGGAATAATCGTGTGGAAGATTGTGACGAGTAGACAGATGGAGGAACTGAGTTTTTGAGGTATTGAAAGCCACAAGGTTTTCTCTGCCCCAATCAGAGATAACAGAAAGATCAGAAGTCAGGTGTCCCATAGCCATCCCACGTGAATCATGAAGTGACTGCTGTGAGGGACGCTTTGGGAATCGGGTGGAGAAGTGAAGAGTGGAATCATCGGCATAGGAGTAAATAGGACAGGAAGTGCGAATTAAAAGATCATTAATAAATAAAAGGAAAAGAGTGGGTGACATGACAGAACCCTGAGGAACACCGGTGTTGATAGCTTTAGGAGAAGAACAGTGGCACTCTACAACTGCAGCTATAGATCGGCCAGAAAGAAAATTAGTGATGAAGGCACGGATAGAAAGATAGAAACCGAAGATAGGAAGTTTCGAAATTAAAGATTTGTGCCAGACTCTATCAAAAGTGTTTGATATGTCTCGCACAATAGCAGTTATGGAGATATGCTCCCCCCCCTCCCACGACCTACAATTTGGAGTCCATAACTGCTCATTTCCGATAGAAATAAAGGTAAAATTCAATTGAAAAACCATGAAAGACACCAGAAAAACCTATTTTCGTTATTTAATAAGGATAACCTAACCTAACCTACCAATATATATTTTCCTAGAAATATATATTCCCTAGCCAGGGGGCCTGCGGCCCCCCTGGACCCGTCGCATTTAATGGGGGCTTCGCCCCCCAGACCCGCTCTTAAGGGCCGATGATCCCTGCAAATAATTCTTATGCTAGGCTTGCCTTAATTATGAGATGGAAGAGGATAAGGTGATGCCACTTGCAGGAGGAAGTGGTGCAGTATGGTCTTGTGATCGTTATGTTGAGCTTGGAGCATGTACCGAGCGAAATATTGACGGTAATGTTGCTTCTTATTGCCGGCACGCAGGACCCAACTTTTGATATCATTCCACAGCCGTTCTATATTTTGCGTATGAACGCCTGCAGACGGACCCACAAAGTTCTCACTGTGGTTAACAGTACGGTGAGTATAACCACTTTCACCGAGGGTACTGTAAGCCCTCCAAAGGTCAGTATGAACAATACTACCCGCTTTTACAAAGCGCTGAATTAGCGGTATCAGAGTATGAGCACTGCGGTCAGGCACTGGTGTGATGAATTTCCGTTTGGAGACAGTTTCTGTGTCCCCCAACACCCACACTCCTGTCACTTCACGGCCACGATTGTATTTGGATTTTCCAAACTTGCTTTTGTCCACTTCAACTACAACACCAGGCCCCCCCTATGGGTTCCTGGTTATCCAACCAATGTTTACAAACCTCGGAACAAAAGCTTTTCCATTTCACGATAGTTTCGAACGTTATATCCAAGTTTTCAGCAGCGTAGCGCTGAGTCAAGTGCTTCCTCAAGAACGTATTACAAAACAAGAAGTTCTTCCACGCCGTAACTTCCAGTGTAACTTGTCCAACCAAGTGGCCTTATACGCAGAACCCGAAAAGCCACAAGGAGTACATCTCTTTGTCTTGACGATTTTGTGGCTTTTTGTGCAATACCAAATGAGTCGATCTTCACGAAAATGACAGTCTTCACCACACTTTGGACAAACGAGTGAAGTATGGAGAACGCTGTGGGCCTTGAAAATGTCTATTGTAGCGGCGTTATTTTCAAAAACTTGCTGAATGGTTTGCAATTCTGAAAGAGAACACCCTTGACACCCTTGATCTTGCGACTGAGAAATTAAAATTAAAAAGTTTGGGCAATGGGCATGTGCAGGTGTATGACGTGACAGCGTGACTTCCACTGATTGGTGGGACATAATGACGTGAATGAGACGTCATAATCACGTGAGTAAGATGCCAACAATATATCCCGCGAACTTGTTGGCGTGAACATAAGTCCTTCCAAATTGTAATTTCTTAAGTAAATTTGAAAAGGCAAATAACTCGAAAAATATAAATTTGCGAGGAAAACGCTATAGAGTTTTTTTGCTCTATCTCCCTACATAAAAATCAATGTAGAGTTCTGTCCATGTGCACTAACGAATCCTTACCAAAGTTTTACTGAAATCCCGAAAGGAGGATGACTAAGAGTCAGAGAGATATGCAAGAAGTTCGCCAGTAGCGCGTCCCTTGCGGAACCCATACTCACGATCTGAAAGAAGATTGAGAGAAGAGAAGTGTTTAAGAATCTTTTTATTAAGGATAGCTTCAAACACTTTGGAAAGGCAAAAAAATCAAAGCAGTTGGACGACAGTTGGAGGGTTGAGAGCGGTCACCTTTCTTTGGGACAAGCTGAATGAAAACGAACTTCCAGCAGGAAGGAAAAGTACCAGATAAGAGACAAAGACGAAAGAGTTTGCCTAGGAAGGGTGTCAGCACATAAGCACATTCTTAAAAACAACAGGAGGAACACCATCAGGACCGTACGCCTTCCTAGAGTTTAGCCCAGAAATGGCAGAAAAGGCATCTTTAGAAGAGATTCTAATTTCAGACATAATAAAGTCAGACGGGGGAGGAGATGGAGGAACAACACCGGAATCGTCCAGGGTTGAATTGTAAGCGAAAGTTTGAGCGAAGAGTTCAGCTTTGTCAGGAGAAGAGACAACAACTGAGCCGTTGGAATGGAAAAGAGGAGGGAAAGAAGAGGAAGTAAAGTCGTTGAAGAGGTTCTTAGCTAGATATCAGAAACAGCGAGAAGAAGAATTGGATAGATTTTCCCATTTTTGTCGGATGAAGGAATTTTTGACGAGTTGAAGAACAGATTTTGCACGATTCCGGGCAGAAATATAAGCTGAGTGAGGGACAGGAGTTGAATGGCAAGGGTACCTTCTGAAAGACTCCTCTCTGTTGCAGATAGCATTAGAACAAGTAAAGTTAAACCAAGGTTTTATTGCATTAGTAGTAGGAATAGAATATGGAATGTACGCTTCCATGCCACGGAAGCAGTAATCATTCAATGGGAAATCACAGAAGTACTGCCTAAAGGCCTCCCAATCAGCAGCGCTGAAGTGCTAAAGGCGCCTCCTCTTGGAAGGATCCAAAGGCCGAATTGGAGCGACAGTGCAGGAACCAGATATAAGATTGTGGTCGGAGGAGCCCAGTGGAGAAAATAGTGTCACAGAATAAGAAGAAGGATAAGAGGTAAGAAATAAATCCAGAATGTTGGGTCTATCTCCAAGGCGATCGGGGTTACGAGTAAGGTGCTGTACAATCTGCTCAATGTCATTTAGGATAGAAAAGTGTAAGCTAGTTCAACAAGGATGTCACTGAAATGGGAAGAAGGCCAAAGGTGGTGGTGAACATTGAAATCCCCTAAAATGGAGATTTCAACAAAGGGAGAGCGGTAAAGAATGTATTGCACTTTGGAAGTGAGGTAGTCAAAGAATTTTGGATATTCACTAGAATTAGGAGAAAGGTAATATGAGAACAAGTTGGTCATTGGGAACATATACGCAACATTCACCTTTGGAGTGAAATTGAGTGTTGATAAAGTAAGAGGGTACAGAAAAGGGGTTGCTGTCAGTCGTCACAGACACCTGCGTTTCAGTGAGGAAAAGCATATGAGGTTTAAAGGAGGAGAGGTGGTGTTCAACAGATTGAAAATTTGAAAAAAGTCACAAATGTTACAGAAGAAAATCTTGAATGGGCTGTAGCAGATCCAGCCCCGCTGCTCGGGTCTACGTTCCCGGTATCGATAGTAGGGGAGCCAGAAGTGGGGACATTTATGGTCCTCTCCCCACGGGAATCTGAGGGTCGAAGTTGATGCCATTTTTTTTTTTTTTTTAATTTTGAAAAGATTATGTAGTGTGTAAGATACATGTATATGTTGTGAGGAATAGGGAGAGAAGTGTGTGTTTGAGAGCATGCTGGACTGCTCACAAGGTAGATGAGACGGAAAAAGATCAGCTAAGGAGGACAGCGACAGGAGAAGCAGGAGTTCCAGAACTCCCTATCATCTGTCTAACTTCTCCCCCCGGAGTACTTCCCTGGTCGATTGGTGTCTACAATCTCCTCCTTATTTCTGCACATCAAAACCCCTAAACCTAGTTCCCAAATAAATTAATTTTTTTCTTTTTGGCCAACCAACAATTGAAGCGGTTTGTTTTATTTTGAACCCTCGAGAAAGAAAGTTAAAGATAATTTAACAATTTTTAAATCCATTTGAAATAGTACAGTACTCACATTAGTCTATACTCTATAGTAACAATAACGTAAAGGACTATTATACTTAAAGTATATTTGACAGGTTGACTTAACTTCTGACTGACAAAAAAAAAGAAAAGAAAACATTTCCCCACAATGTGAGAGGGAATGCACCTAAATGATCACCTTTTGTATGATGTCTAACAGGATAAGTGGTCAACTGAACCCAACCGAGGAGCCAGCAAACAGGAGTGAACCAAAGCCTCACTAACTAGTTTAAAATGAACATAAAATTTTTAATATACACGGAAATTTCAAAGCTTTTCTTTTCATCGAGGATGGAAGCCGTAATAAAACAAATTAAATTTAGTTAAGACGTATGAGCCTTCTCTCAAATATATGATCTTCAAGTGCAAATACCATAACAAAGAGATCTGATATGGACAAGGGAGAAGTAAGGAAAGTAAATGATTGAGGAATGAAAATTCTGAGTCCATGTAGAAATTGGATGTGTAAGAACCCTTCATTAAACTTTAACCCTTTCTGTCACAGCGATTCCATATGGCATCATCAACAAAAAGGATGCGTAATTTCCTCAGATTAGCTTCAATGATGCCTCACGTCATTTGAATGTAACAATTAACTGTATAGCAACATCTGGCAAGTTTTGGACATTGGCCTGAGCATTTAGAACCCAAAAGGAGATGCAGAAACTGTATGAAGGGTTTTCTCTCGTCTGAAATGTCGAAAGTGTGATGTATCATTATGTTTAGCAAAGGACAAAAACTGTTTTAATGCATTCCATTGTGTTTAGCAAAGGTCAAAAATTGCTTTTATTTGTTTCATTCAAAGTACCAAAATTATGTTAGTTTATCTTATTACATAATAGTACCAATGGAATCATATAATTTCTAGTGTAATTAATTAAATAAATTTCTAAACAAAGTTTCGTTTATGTTTCCATACCTTTTTTTAACATTTTTAAGTGTTAACAAATTTTTTTTAGCTCAAAACAATAATTTGGGACAGAAAGAATTAATGTAAATCAAGATTTATGCTCATTTTAACCATTCTACCCATGAATGATGGAATGATTAACATTTGAAAGTTAAGTCACATATTATAAAGTAAGCCTAAAATGACTAGAGTGATCGAGAAAATCAGCATCAGATAATAACCTTATTGCTCGTTTTTGGATGACAAAGATACCATTTAATGCGTTGTTAGCGGAATTTCCCCAAACAAGGGTAGATCGCGATCGACGTTTTGGCCACCCCTGGCCTAAATAAATATTTATTAAACATTAATCAAATCTTTATTCATCATCTATTTCAAAACATTTTAAGTCATAATTTTATCTTCTAGTAAGTCCGTTTACTCTGGCACCAATAACTTGCTTTGGGGCTTCACTAATTTCTTTTCATTGTCAAATAAGTTTAAAACATTCGCTTAAATAAGATGAGGAAACTTTTAATGTTTCTAGGTTTCTCTTCTCAGACCCTATCTAATAATAATGCGTGAGCCGGGCCGTATCCAGGGGGGATTATTGGTTGTCTGTAGCCCCCTAGTTGTCCAGAAAAAAATTATATATAGATTATATATCTGATTTTTAAACTGTAAACCCTGTGACCAGGTTGGAGCCTTTGATTATGTCATTAAAACAGTACAATAGCCTCAGCATCATGAATTGGCATCTGTTTATTGCATCTGACTTTACATTTCATGGTCATGTAATGTCATATCAGTCTTATAGTGACAGAAAAGGCTCCTCCTCTCCTGAGCTTAATACAGAATGAGTAATAGTCAAGAGTCAGTCATCCAACACGTTGACCATGATCATTCGTCTTGGGTGGAGTCTTGCAAACATGGTGATAATGGTCTCCACGTCAATTGCGATGTCATGGTGGATGTGCATTAGAGCCAACCCAGTCACTCGTTCCGTGGCCATAGTGCAGCGAAGATAAGTATTTAGGCGTTTCAGTCCACTGAATGCTCGCTCTGCAGTGCAGCCGGTGACTGGTAGGCTGCAAAGGATGCGGAGCAGCATCTTAATATTGGGATATATGGCAGTATGGAGTAAGGTGTCTGTAATGTATAGCATTAGGCTAGGCTAGTAACCATATCTAGCTGATTTATTGCATTCCAATGAAAGAAGACACGAGTACAAGACAACACGTAAACCTGACAGCTACCTACCTTTATTGTTGTAGTATAATAAATTTGTCAAATCTTTTGATATATGATGTATGTAGCTCCTCAGATCACCTTCACCTAGCTGACCTATTCACCTCTGCTGCTTCACATTGTTGTGATAATCACTTACGGGGTAACAAAACAGTATTGATGGACGGGAGTGAATAAATATTTAGACTAATAATAAAATTATAAACAACTCGTTTGGTAAATATTTAGTCCAATAACTAAAAATAACTCTTTTGGACAATAAGATTTTAAAAAATGGGGGGGAGGGAATGTCCCGGCCCTCCTAGCAGAGCACCAGCTTTGCCGTGCACATTTTGTCCAACACTGTAACCCCCCTTTCTCATGCTCTCGATACGGCCCTGCATGGGTGATTCTTTCAGAAGTCAACTTATTATATGATAATAATCCATGGGATGGTGTATTATCCATGGTTTACTGAGTGATGGACTTTTTACTCTATAACTATGATAAAAAGTATTTTTTAAGAGCCTTAACACAGTTTTACCATTGTTTCCCGTACGGTATTAATGCTCTGGGTTAAAAACTTTCCTCTATCTTCTCATGTTGCTTCATGTGCGATTTCTTTATAGGAATACTTTTCAGTTCATTTATTTCATCTGAGGCAAAATAATCAGTTTGCTATAAATTTTCAGCTGTAACATGATATGATGAAAGAAAGAGCTAAATATTCTCATAGGTATTATGAAAAATGCTCTGTATGAATTGATCCCCAATTAACCCACCCCTAACATCTCCAGTCTAACTGCAGCGTAGGTTAAGCCTAGACCTGTAGAGTCAGCCTAGAGATTCCGAAAGTGGTCCAGATCGGGTAGAGTAAATTCAAGTCCACAGTAGGATTCCTCACCAAATTAGGTTAGAGTAATTTAGCGTAGCCTTTGTTAAACTATGAGTTGATGCTAGGTCTTAGCTCTTAGACCACACTGTAGGCCTAATCTAACTGGACCTAGTTTAAACTGTTATCACTAAACTAGGGCTTAGAAATACAACGGTTCCCTTACCGAGTGTTATTAGATAAGTCCTGGTTTCCTCAGCCAGGCCTGATCTTCTTTATGGAGTCTTTCTTCTATTTGCTTAATTTAGGTAATCGCACTTTAAAGCTGGGTGTGTTTCTTCCGTTTCAAGACCCTCGCTCGCCATGCCGCTGTTACTGCATGTCCTTTGTTCTGGCTTGTTCCTCCAGCTTTTCTTGTGTTGATTGGTTGATTGGTAGTATCATTGTTTTAATACTATCAAGTACGCTTTATCACACAGTATATAAATACTAGTGTGAAGATTAACTCTGGTCAGCAACCGATTGGTTTCATCCACCCAGTCATTGACATAAAAGGAGTTTAATAATTGTTAGATTAACTACCTACGTACTCAGTGGACTATTTTCGTTACCTCCCGACTACCCACTCGTATGAGTTTTCCATTGGTATGATATTTTCCTGGAATTAAGTTCTGAAAGTATCATCTAATCAGGGCCGGCTCAAGGTTCTGGATAACCGAGCGGTTGCCTGGGCGCACTGTGCTGAAGGGCGCCAAAAAACGGAGAGAAAGAAACTTAATAAGTGAATAAAAAGAAATACAAAATATAAAAATCGTCTGACATGCAGTCAAATTGTTCAGGAGCGTCTATTTTATTTCTTATTGTTGCAGCGAGAGACCTATACAGTATTCCTATATTTGTAGTTTTTTTAGTATTATGAAAAAATTATTAAAATGGTAAAAAGTCTTAAGTGTGCTGAATTTCAATTTGCCCGGGGCGCTGACAAACCTTGAGCCGGTACTGTATCTAATAAAGTGTGAGATAGGCCTACAGTATATATCAAAAGCACAGTTTTCAGAGCATGATACATCTATTGGTGGATCTATGCTATAGAACAGTGGTATTTAACCTTTTCCGCATTGTTACCCTCTCTTGAGCTAGCCAGCAAAACCGTAATTACCCTCATCCCCTTTTTCAATGGCAAATATGAGAAAAGGAAAATTAGGAAAGAATAACAAAATTTTAGTAGAACCATAACTCAGCTCTTTTTTTGGACAGTGACGCCAGCTCGTTACCTCCCGAAAAAGGCCGAATTACCACAGGTTAAATACCACTGCCCGAGAAGGTTCATCTAATATTTTCAATTCGCATCTACAAATACAGTAATGAATCACATTAAGATATATATACTGTATATACTATGCCCATATACTGTATTCTCTAAATGTAACTTTTTGATAAAACCAATGAAAATTTAAATTTTACAAATAAGGGTAGAAAAAGCATCAGTGAATCTTTTGAAATAGCAAAACTTTAACAAAAACATGGAGTCATTCTACTCATATCTGGGAATATTTTGTTTCAGGTTATAATAAGACCTTAGGAAGCAGCGAACACCAACAAAAGCAAGTTGATCTTTGGAATCTTTCAACAGCCTATCATTTGTTTAAGATCAAAGGAGTTTGTACATATAATGATTGTAAGTTGTTGTTGGTGATTGGCTCAAAGGTTTCTGAGCCAAGTTCTATGGAAAATACACCATTGCAGCACCATCAACACTGTTTAGTATACTTCATGTGTTACCCATCCAACACAAAATGTCATTCGAGGAAGTGTAACAATTAGCAATCACCTGCTGATTTTAAAACCATCTCCAACAGCTCTTTTATGATGGACCAGCAGAATTAACATAGTACCATATTATATATCAACTTCTGTAACATGATTTCATCACAAAATGCAGATAACTGACTTATAACAAGTGGGGACTCAATTATTAATAGAGAATGCATTTCTAGTCATTGGAGATTTTACAAAAATTATATAATTTGTAGAACAGTGATTTTATAGAGGAAGAACTGCATCAGCAACACAAAAATGGGTGCTGGTTAAGTATGCGGTCTACCATCTGAGTTTTGACAGAATATAAACTAACGAAAATATCACGACTTAACCTAACCAATTATCAAGGGCGTACAGTTGATCTATTACACAGGTCAACAAAAAAACTTTTTTTTTTCGTTGCCAAGGAAATTCGTACGAATTTAGGGTATTTTGGGGTTGCTGAATTCCAAAATGAAAGTAGTTTTTCCGATTTGGCTCTAGTTCTTGAGATAATGAATACCCTCAATTAATAGGAAACGTAACCATAACGCGTGCATATGGGAAACTACCGGAACATTCTAGATGGTGAGACCGAATAAAATGCCATTATGTATTTCATGTGTTTACTTTTGTATGATTTGAAACAATTTCAATGCGATTTGTAAGTAGGCTCCGCCTGAACATTAAATTTTTTGCATTTTACGTGTTTCAATGGGGTACCAATTATCTCATAAATTAGAGCCAATCTAGCAAAACCGATGTCATATTCGGAATCAGCACCACAAAGTTACCCCAAAATCACTCTAATATGATTGGCAATAAAATGAGTGTTGACCAGTGTTATTAATTATAACATTGTTTGTTTCTGGAATAGTATTTACTATTTACTAATAGATCAACTGTACGCCCTTGATAATTGGTTAGGTTAAGTCGTGATATTTTCGTTAGTTTTAACGAAAATATTCTGTCAAAACTCAGATGGTAGACCGCACACTTAACCAGAACTCAGATGGTAGACCGCATACTTAACCAGAACTCAGATGGTAGACCGCATACTTAACCAGCACCCAAAAATGTACCGTTTTCTGAAACAAAAGCTTTTTGTTTGAGAACTTTCTCAGAGAGAGCGGAATCAGTCACCTGTGAAGGATATATGACTACAATATGATGGCCATTAACTATTTGCATACTCACTACCCAACAATATCCTTCTATTTTCCCCATTAAGAAGACAGGTTCACAGGTTCTTCATAGGAAGAACCTATTCCATGAATAGGGCCAAATAATGGTACGGCCAAATCATCAAAAGCTCTGCAAGAATAGCTGAGACGAAGAAAACCTGATTAAAATATAACAATATAAAATTACTGTTTAATAAATTATTACTTCCGACGAATAGTTAATACGTCTGATTTTATTCAATCTATCATCACTCCAGAGTCTAACTGGTGTTGCCAACTTGCCACTATCTAACTATTGCATTATTGGACAAATTATGAAACTTACAGAGGAATTTGACATAACTTGATTATCAATTCTATAATTAACCCAAGAAGACATCTCGTCCTATTGGAATTAAATGACAAGGGCCAATGAATATATTTGGTAATAAAAAGTTTACAAATCTTCATTTCAAGTAATGATCATTAAAGTAAAAGTAGTGTAACTTACCACATTTAAGATTTGGTGAAATACCTATACAGTATTTATATTTTATGAAATGCATATTTCATTCATGAAAACAGCTAACAATTAAAAATAATAGGGATTCCAAGACCGGGAAGGCTCCTTTGTACAAATGTACATATTAAACATATTGAAATTTTGGTATACTTGTTAAACTTTTTCAGTTAGGTGGGGTACTGTATTTGTCTAAGTGTTTTGGTTTTCCTGCAGATTGAGGCAAGGCTCCTTGCTCTCTCCTCTGCTGTTTAATGTATGTATTGATAGTTTAAATGTTGATAGTTTAAATATTGATAGTCTAAATAATATGAGGAAAACTAACTTCATTTTTGCCAATAATATAAAGTGTAGTTCAACTAAAGTTGATAGCTTTTGGACAAGTATTTTAATACTCGTACATAAATTGGGGCAAGCGACTTTAGGTTTGGAAAGTGTCTGTGTGAGAGACTATTCTCAAGGTTTGTTTGACCTGGAATCTCTGTAACTATAGGAGGAAAATTCATGATATTGGACCATTGAGCCCTTCTGCTCCTGCATTTCACTTCATTTGTAGGAATTTGTAGGAATTGTGTACTGGCTATTAAAAAGTCTTGGATGCTTATTCTCTGGATATTATATATATATATATATATATATATATATATATATATATATATATATATATATATTAGGGTGTCACTAGGTAATAGGGGGAAAATTAAACGATGGATATTTTCCTATGACACCCCCTAAAATTGTTCCATTTGGTGTAAAACATCCGGAAGAGAAATTTGGTCCTGATTGGTCATCATTTAAAGGTCGCCCTCGTCACTGAAAACAAGACCCATTTGTTGACGTCAACAAGCTGTTCAGTGTTCACAGCTTGGGCCGAACCAGATAATAAAAAACAAGACAATTTGGTGAAATAACGAAAGTAAGACACTTAAAAACGCAAAGAATACAAACAGTTTATTATATAATCAAAATAGAAGACATAATTTGGCGAATAATGGTACAAAATGAGAAGCAACAAAAGCAAAACTTTGAGAAATAAAATACATATACAGTAGCAGAAAAATTGGTGCTCATACGCTGATCAGTGATTAGTTCTTTCGCGTCCTCACTAATGCTGATTTGTTCGGAGCTGGGTGTTGCTTTCTGTGGTCAGTGACAACTTGAACGAGGAACTGGAGCTGTCTTCTTTCACTGTCAACTTTCCGCTCAGCTCCTTCACCAGAGCCACGGCCCGTTCTGCTCTGTCGTTCACCACTGCAAGTTTGGAGACCACATCCCGAGCTTGCACGTATTCAGAGTTTGACGTCCATGAACTGGGATGGTGGAGCAGAAAGCAATCTGGCAACTGAAGTTTTGAGAAGAATCCTCGGGTGTTCTTTGTGATCAGTTGCTCCAGTCCTTTGCTGTCACTGAGGAACATAGTATCAAGAACCAAAGGTCGTTTTGGCGGCATGTGAGGGGCTTCTTGATCTAACGCTGCAACCATGCTGCACTTCACTTCCATCGATATCCTCTCATCAAAGAACGCCAGACCCACTGCCTCCTCCGAATGGTACCACAGGTGCGCAGACAGCTTCTTGGTGGTACCATCAGAGATCTTCTTGTGCGGGTATCGAAGGAGCTTCCTCATCAATATCCCAATCCATTCAGCGGAGCTTCGATGGACAGATGAGCTGTTGCCCACGCTTTCATGTAAACTAGAACAGAAAAGAGGCAGATATCTCGAATTCCGCGTTCCTCAGTGTTCGTCAGTTTAAACTGTCTTTGGAAGAGCCAGATCTTGATGGCATAGAGCCCTTAGCCATCCATCTCGCCCGGTGCATAGCACCAGGGGCGCGGAAGTTTAGTCCCTTGTATGGAACTCCTCCAAGAAAGATGACGGAAAGATCGAGGAATTCCTGATAGTCATCACGAACTTGAAGTGCTTGTGATTTTGCAAACTCAATGAGCTCCGTTCTATGCTTAAAAATAGCTGCTTTGGTGAACGCATCTGTGTCCGCAGTTTGGAACTGTTGCTGGTCAATGCGGGTCCAATAATCATGGAAGCGCTTGAAAAGCAGAATTTCTGGACCGGTAGATACTGAATCTAGCGATGCTGCGAATGCCGCCTGTAGCACCAACTCCAGTACATGGTGTCTGCACGCGCAGTGTAACAGGTCACGTCCAACTTTTTCTTCCAGAAGAACACAAGTTCCTCCACGGTGGCCTGTGTTTGTCGCGGTTTTGTCGAAACACATAGATTTGACATGATCGGTCACTCCCCATTCATTCAGGCAATCTATGATGGCATTTGTTTGTGCCAGCGCGGTTCCTGACAGAAGTTTTGGCACCCCGAGGAGCTGCTCTGTCCCGGAGCCAGATACAAGAATAGGTAAGCGGTCAACATATTCTCGTGACGTCAGATCTTGCATGAGTTTTCCGTCCCAGTGAACAGTCAACGGACTATTGCCTTGGAACTCGCTCTTCAGTTGCTTAGCCTTAAGGGTACGGAATTTTTCACGCTGACGATGAATGGATCCACGATTGATGTTGTAGTCGCTAGCATCATGCCCTAAGCTGGAAGCTGCCTCAAACAGCAGATATGTGGCCTTTCTTGACGAGAGTTGCGTGCGATCAAACGCTGCCGCCAATTCCGATGTCATGATGTTCTTCGTTGCTCTTTGTTTAGACGCTAACGAACCACCACATGCTCCTTTTTCTTCGCTATCATCTGAGCTGGAGGATGAGGACTCCAAAACCGCTTCGTTGGATACTGCCTCCATTTCAGCTGCTGATCGCTTTCTTCGTTTCTCCTCTTCCTCCCGACGTCGAGTACAATCTTTGACTTGGCGCTGATGGGTCATGTCCAAACCTGCCATTGAACCTGGACGTCCTTTCTGGCGCTGCTGCTGAAGGAACTCCCAATCCTCTGGGTACTTGACCAATTTCTCACAATCAGCGTGGGCGATGTCAAAGAGACGATCGAGGCGTTCAATGAATTCTTTTTCTTTCGTCTTGTGTGAATCGCTCGTCCTTGAGGCGTGTTTTTGAGTCCTTTCCACTCCTCGAAGACTTTATCCAGTTTGCTGACGCAGTGTGTCTCGAGTCTGGTTGGAATGTGAGCTTTCTCCCAGAAGGACATCACTGCTCGAAGTGACTTCCTCAACGCGTCACGTATTGTCATTTTCTTTTCATGGTGAAGGTAAAGGAAGTAACCGAATGCTTGCCTGTAGGAAGGAAGCTTGCATCCTTTCACCTCATCAACCGCTGCCCCTAATAGGTATATACACTTCCGGGTTTCCATCACCAGAAATCACGTAGCTGAAATGAGAAACGGTGAATCGTTAAGTATTGTTCACTTTATTTCTCAGATATTCAGACACACACAGATACCACACACACATATATAGAGATATATAGATATCTAATGAAACGATTATGGAGACGCCGCGCAAGCATTAAACTTTGGAAGGCGGGGGCGACCTTTTATAGTTATTCAAATAAAAAGATTTTTCAGTCACCATGTTTTTTTTACCAATGGAATAGATTCGCGGGGTGTCAGCATGAAAATTTCAAACTTTACATTTAAGTGACACCCTAATATATATATATATATATAATGTAATGAGGTGGATTATTTACTTTACTTTTACTCATATATTGGTATTAATTATACCTTTATTTTAAACTGTTGTCATTTTAACCACATCATACATTTTTAACCCAATGTTATATACGTATATCACTGATTATATATATTCTTATTTCCCTTTCAATTCGTGTAGGGGGTAATTATAAACCTTTTACAAAAATAATATACTCGTCACAGATCTTATTAAACCAATTACAATACAACAATGAAAGTTTTGAATAGTTGTTTGGAGAAATGACACTTGAGACATTGATTCTTACTCCAAAAATTTATATTTAGAATTAACACCAGACACTTACCATAAAATGCATAAACCAGTCAAAATATGACTGTTAGCCAATTTTTTTCGGCATAGAATCAATTACCATGAAAAATAAAGATACTTAATCATAAGGCAATTAATTAAAATCCATAAACACTTTAAATTTGACTGTTAGACAATTTTAATCTACAATTGGTAGTTATTTAACTGAATACAGCCGTATTGTAATATGCCAGATTATTTAAAATTAATAAACGCTACATACTACAATTTTTTAATTGACTTAATTTTTTAGGCAACAATTTGTTCTCTACCCGGCCATTTACGTATCGTGTACAAAATACAATTCCATAGAATTATTTGAATCCTATCTGGTTACACTGGTCGACAAAATCGAACTTTTTTCTCTCATCAAAGATGTATACACACTTTTCTAGACCAGTTTTGTAGGCTGATTCCAAATCTGTTTTCAGGTTTCCTCTAGCACATTTAGTTATCGAAATATGACTGGTGTTAATTTCAGCACAATTTATTGTAAAAGTACAACTTTATTCATAAAAAGAAATGTACACCAACCTAAAAACGTTGCGAGTACGATTTTCTTTTGTAAACCTTGTCCGAATCGTCGCGGTACAAGATCCAGCAGTAGTCTGCCAGCATACTTTCGTTCCAGAAACCTTGGTAGCGATTTTCCATTGACTAGATGCCTTGATGGAAGCGTTCCCCCTGTTCGTCACTCACCGCGCCAAGGTTTTCGGGAAAGAAATCTAGATGCGAATGTAAAAAATGTATTTTCAAGGACATGTGACAGCCAATTTCTTGATCTGCATCGAGCAGTTTCTGAACTCCATCTTTGTATGCGGGAGACTTGTGCTTACCCAAGAAGTTTCCACAAATCCATTTGAAAGCCTGCCATGCTTTTAGTTGTAAGGCATTGAGGCTTTCTTCAAGGCCTTCATCCTGCAGAACCTCCCTGATTTGGGGGCCCCATAAAGATTCCCTCCTTCAGTTTAGCAGCACTGATGTTTTCAAATTTATCAACAAGGTATCGAAACCCTCTCGAATTCGCCTTACCCATCGTTTTCACAAAATTTTTCATTAAGCCGAGCTTCTTTGGATCAACTAAAGGAACACACTGGACACTGCCCGTTTCTGGCTCGTATGTGCTTCTTTGATGCCAGTCACGTCTGATGTAATGATCCGCGGTAGCACGGCTGTCCCATAGGCATAGGAAATAACAGTATTTCGTGAACCCTCCTTGCATGCCCATTAACATACCAGTGACTTTGAGATCACCACAGATATTCCATTGATGAGTGCTGTATTGGATTGCTTCGAGTATTATATTCCTGTTATCGTACGTCTCCTTTAGATGAACGGAGTGGGCGATCGGGATGGATGGCTTTAAGTTCCCGTTATGCAGGAGAACGCTTTCAAGCTTCGCTGTGAGGAATCAATGAAGAGGCGCCACTCAGATGGTGTGTGTACCTGTGACAAGTTCTCGAAAAGTCCATTGATATCATGGCAATAGCAGAGCGGACCGTCTACTGTAAAGAATGTCGCCAAATCATGGTTTCGTTTTCGATAGTGACACACTCGGACGTTCTTCTCAAGTAAGTGTTTCTGCTTGAGTCTCGAGGAGAGAAGTTCTGATTTCTCTTTGGAGAGGGCTAGGTCTCTAATGAGGTCATTCAACTCGTTTTGGGTAAGTCTCTCCGGCTCCGACTGCTCCGGTCCCGCATCTCCGCGTCTCCGCTCCCATCCCGCATTTCCGCCAATCGCACCTTCGTCGGATTCCCTTTCGTCTTTGAAAGAATTGAGTCCATGCTGTGGAGGTACCGGAATCGGCATCGTGTCATCGTGAGGGATCGGTCTGATCGCTGAAGTCTACGTTCAGATAAACGATGTTTGTTCTTCACGGAGAATCCAGTTATGTTAACATTGCAAAAGTAACAATCGCCATGATGGTCTCTCGGCTCCTTCCATATCATGGGTATAGCGAACGACATCGACTTTTTTCTTTGGTTCAACCAGTCACGTAATCCATTCGAACAAGTGATACAGATAACATGTGGCGCCTACGCCTTATCTTGGTCGTCTAGTGGACAGTCGAAGTATAATCGGTAAGTTTTCCGAAGATCCATCGTGATTGTATGCCGTTGTGATTTAGTCGCGAACGAGCCGCACATGTAACAGAAATTGTCGGGGTGATTTTTACACTTTCGAGGCATGATGATCATAAGTAGGTTGATGTAAATCACCTAAAAAATAAAATGTGTAAGTGGGCGACACAAAACAAAGCACAACACACAACTAGATATGTAACTGTTACGCCAAAGAATAAAGTGTGTGCATGTGCAACGTTTGCAAATTTGTGGCCAGCAACTGCTCTCATTAAAATACCACAAGACAACCGGCGGAAAGCCTAAGTTGAAACGATAAAATGCCCATATATGAGGGTACAGAAACGGTAAAGCAAACACCAACACCTAAGCTGCTACGACAAAATACTCCGCTACATGTATAAAGGACGCATATTATATATATTATGATATATATTATATTATATTATATATGAATATTATACATATATATGTATTATATTATATATATATTATATTATTATATATATTATGATCGGCCTCATCTCGAAAACTAGACGTGCTAGAGGAAACCGAAAACAGATTTGGAATCAGCGTCCCAACAGCTATCTAACCCCACCTATAATTATATCTGAAGGAAAATACTTGTTCGCCAGTGTTATTTGACCATTCAATTATAATGTTTAATGCATAATGTAGGGTTTCGCTGATTCTCATTTTCAGTCTTTTTATTTTTAAATTCATGTTTTTTTCTTTCCAGCCACTCAACTTTCGCAGCCTCGAGTTAGGTATTCATTAAGTCTATTTAGTCAAACATAGGCAGATACTGTAATTAATGAAAAAGTGCTTAAATCATTGTAGTAGGGCATCTTGCTAGAAACAGCTCTGGACTAGTGTTAAAACCTAGTCAGTATTTAGCTCTGATAGTCCTGTTGAACTCAAGAAAGGCAAGATCATAGTCCATTACTGAAGCCAGAACGTATGTTTTGAAGTTAGCACTAAGGATCCAGAACTTAAGTGCTCCTTCTAGGCCAGTGGTCGGGGAAAAGGGGGAAATTACCCAAATGGGGTAAATTTAAAACTTTTGGGGGTAATGCGTGCGGTATGAGAGACACTTTGTGCTGATATTTTTTTCGTATATTTTTATTTTATTTTGTTACATAAATGTGGCGTTATTCTAAATTTTAGAATATTACGAATTTACGTCCTGATTACGTCCTCAAATATATTTTGGGGTAATACTAGGCTGACCATACGTACCGTTTTGAACGGGACAGTACCGTTTTGTATGGGTTTTTGTATGAGTTCTGTCGCTGAAGAATAATTGTAAGCTCAATATGTTTATGTACTTACTTTTTCATGAATACAGAATATTACATAACCCCCGTCCCTTTTTTGCCATCCCAATGTCCCGTTTTTGTCTCAAGGAAATATGGTCAGCCTAGGTAATACCCAAAAAAGTTCGCCGACCACTGTAATCTAGGCAGACAATCCAGTGTTGTGCATGAGTCCAAATTTCTTGAAGCATTGACAGTGTGCTTTGGCTTTAAACCTTTAATTAAGCTATTGCATGTGAATTATTAAGTGCCTATACATGTTGTCTGTTCCAGATAAAGGGAACTAAACAAGTGAGAAGGAAATCTAGTAAATACAATATTGTTAAAATCTAGAAAGTTAAGACCCTCCAAAGTTTAAGAAAGTTATTTAGAATTTTGGGGTTTTGTACATAAATCACCTTTATATGCTCATTATCATCACTAACCTTTATTAACCACATCATCATTTAATTTAAGATTAAAGTTTCTTGTTGTCTAGAACCTCCAGAATGCATTGTAAATAGTTATTGATACAATTTTTTGTTCAAGTCTAGAAATGGGAGGTTTCAAGTTATTCTATTAAATCAAGTTATAAATAAAACTGAAATCCTAAATTTCTAGTTTGCTTTCTATAAATCATTAAATATCAGTCATGTTACATGATGGGAGATCAGTTTCACATTTGATCATCATAGGGAATAAGACTATAGATAAAAAGTCATACACCGGAATAAGGTTGACTAAATTTGGTGATATTTTCAAGTCAAGGGAAAATTCTTGAATTAATTTTCAGTAGCAAAGGGCTTGCCTGTACTGTGCTTATTCCTGTTCATTCTTTTTTATCTGGAAGTCCTTTCTCTTCCTTTTCTGCCTGAACACTTGTTCTTGCATCCACTCCGTAACATTCCAGCATATACTGTTTGCTTTCCATCGCTTGAATGCACTGTGGTGGTCTTGCTCTTCCTGCTTGATATTTTTGTGAATGGTCCTTGCTCACTTAATGTCTAGTTTGCTGCTTGGAAAAAGATTCTTGAACAGCTTCATCTCCTGCCTTCCAGTCTATTCACTTTGCATGTACTTTGTGGCTGGCCAGTAGAATTGGATTCCTACTATAGGAAGAACTGTTTCCAGAGTCAAATCCAGGTGGGTTCTCCAGTTTTCCCACAACAATACCTTAGTTACATTGTTAAACTACTTCCTTCCTTCTGGAATTTGGTAGGGTAGACTATTTTTTGAGTTTTTAAACCGACGTGAATTTTTCGTTTCACTTTAGCTCGGTGAGTAATTTACTCGATTTTAGAAGAATGATTTCGCTTTTTCGTGCCCACACGATGTGAAATTTATCATTACGGCACAATATGTATATTTTTTTATACTTGAGCAAACTTTCATTAAGAACTCGTTTTTTTTGTTTTTAAAAGGAGAACCAAATCTCATGTTCTCATTTAAATTCAACACAGGTTTGTGAGGATGAACTTTATTGTTTCACGTTCTGAAATGCCCTGATCCTACGTGTTTTTCAGCCTATGCCCCTGTTGTCATGGCTGTCGGGCGTAAGATACTTTATATACCCAAATAAGATTCTTTTTTTGATTAATCTTATTTGTAAGAATTATTAACCTTTTAGAAGGTGTAATTTTACATGCCATTAAACTTGTTAATAATGTAACAATATAATCTTAACATAACTGAATGTTTAATTTCATAACGTCTTTGTTTCTTTGGAGTGAACGTGGAAACCCACATGTCTCCTTCCAATTTAATGTAATCTTTACATTATTTTCCTATTTTCATGGTACCTATATATGGTATTTTTGTCCGAACTTATTCAGAATTAAATAGACAATTGAATTCATGTATTTTTCTCTAAATTACAGGAGTATTTAACATGCATATGTTTCTAATTTCATACTTAAGAATTTATAAAACTTCGTTTCAGAAACGAAAAGGCGGAGCCGGCTATTTCGGCTAGTTCCCTTTGTTTTCATGAACCATTCATTTATACATACAATTCATTCTGTTTGCATGATCAATTTATTTTTGGGTTCATTTTTAACGTTATTACATTATTCCCATACATAACAATATATATATATATATATCACAGGAGGAAAATGATGTATGAAAGCGCTGATTCCCTGCATGCACAAACAAACACAGAACAGCTAGTGGGACTTTGGGATGCGGCAGAGCTGGTAGGTGCGGTTGGTACGACATGGGCGCGCGGGCGTGCAACAGGGTGCGTGGGCGGGATGTTTCCGGGCTCGAGATGTTGCTCTAGGGCTATGGAAGCCCTTTCATCAAGATGAAAATAAATGAATTGGTAAAAGATTTATTTAACACAATATTTTCTTGTACACGTGAAGAATGTATCAACGTTACCCTCGATCACTGAATTAAAGCATATATGGACCTGGTGAGTATCTGTGTGGAGACTGTCGTCGGTGAAAAGAGTGTGTGTGTGTGTGTGTGTGTGTGTGTGTGTGTGTGTGTCACCTGGCTGAAAGTAGGTGATCTTCGGGGGATGGGGATGGGAATAGAAAAATTATTATAATAATATTCAGCGTTGACCGACTCCCAACGGGGGAAATAATAATAATAATAATAATAATAATAATTCCATGAGTTATTTTGTGTATGGACTCCTTATTAGGGCATGGAGTATATTTACCCAGCTGTGACCAGAGAGATAAAACGAAGAATGCCGAGTGTCTCAAACCACGCCCACAAAATGCACTTAGGGAGAAGGGGTGGGGAGGTACGTGGTGGCCGCTAAAGTTCATATCATGACGTCTCTCACACACACACACACGTGTGTGTATATATATATTTATTTATTTATTTATTTTACAGTTTAGGCATAATTAGGCGTGTGGTCCTTTATGTGTTAATATGGTGACCGCTAATGTTCATAGTATGATGTAACAGACACAGTTGGTAGTGTGGCATTGCCCACAGTTTTATTATATATATATATATATATATATCATGAGAAGCATGGTGCATGAGCAATAGGTTAGGTTAGTTTTACTTTTTATTTATTTTCCAGTTTAGGCTAGGTTAGGTTAGGTTATTCTCTATTCAAATTTTCATGTTTAAGATAGGTTTGGTTACTCTATATTTTATTTTTAGGTTAGGTTAGGTTACTCTATATTCAAATATTTACTATTGGGTTAGTTAGATTTCGTTACTCCATATTCAATTTTTCAAAATTTTTAGGGGGAGGTTGGCACACCCACTGCCGACTCCGTGTTTTACATATCTGTATTTGCATGCATTACATCCTTACAATGTGAATGCTTCGTCTTCCTCCCTGAATGCTGTGGGTCCCTGCACAAAACTCGAGACAACGAGAAAGATATAATCAATATATCGGGCCCATTGTTGCTCTTCTCTTTCTATACTAAAAAATGTATCTTCTGAATCGATATCACGAACCTCTTATAATTTAACGCACTCAGAATAAATACATCCGCGAGCGAAGATTATAAATTTTTCCTGTATTTATTTACGCGTTTCACGTTTCTTAAACAGACGAGAATGCATAACTGAGAAAAAGGGACTCACCATTTAGTAACGAGAAAAATTTCGCGTTTTTTTACCGCGACATTATTTTCTTCGATATTGTCCAGTTAACTCACTCGCGGTTTCAGTTCAAAGTTATTTATGCCGTTAGTGTTTGTCGTAAAATTGCCAGGACTAGTTAAATAGTTATAGAAAGAGTGGCATGATAACATACTGTACAAGTTCATGTTCGTAGGACAAATATAGAAAACATAAATATATATAAATACTGTAACGCTTAAAGCACTATTTTGACTGTACTGCATTCATACCAGTACACATATGCAGAGGCGTCATGCCCATAGACGTTGGGTGGACACGTGCCCCCACAAAAAAAATTTACTGGAATAAATTTAAATTTACGAAATATTTATTAAAGATAAGAGAATTCAAGTAAATTAACCCTATATATACTGTTGACTTTTCTTATCTTTAAAATCAGTTAAAGTACTGAATTACTGATTTCTTACAACTTATTTAAAATTATTTATCTGACATTGCCCCCCCCCACTCCCCCCAAAAAAATTTGCCGTATGAGGCCTCTGCACATATGCATCCTTTATGACCTTCTAGATTAAATAAAGATTAATCATTATAATTAAAAGTGTGTGATTGTGATTCATCGTTAACTTCATTTTTAATAATAATAATAATAATAATAATGATAATAATAATAATTAAGAATGCAACAATACAAATATAAACTGAGTAAGATTACACAAACACGTAAAAATTTAATGCGGAAAATTATGATACAATGAAATCTTAAATAATTTTATAATTATGCAACAAACTGGACGATTCTACTCGGGGAACTCAATATATGTTGCCTCACCGTTTTCTCTTAGCTAAATAATAGGCCATGGGGCTGAAATATCTTTTGGGCCGTAAGTTTGAACTTTCTGCGCTTTACATAACCGGATTTTTCCAGTTTGAACTTCCCCTTCTTATATAAAACCGCCTTTAAACGCCCTTGTATAAAACCGATGATTAACGCTGTTTCGAAAATGGCGTCTGACATTGATGTGCGTCGTAAACAGAGAGCTGTTATCGAGTTCTTAACCGCAGAGAAGGAAACAGTTGGAAATACTCACAAACGTCTACAAAACGTTTACGGAGATGCTGTTCTTGATCGAAGCACAGTTGAACGCTGGTCTAAACGTGAGAGATCATCGGAGAGAGGGAGAGCCAGCCTCGATGATGAGCAACGCAGCGGTCGCCCGGCATCGGCTGTCACATCTCATACTGTGCAACGTGCTAACAGCATCATTCGATCAAATCGGCGCGTCACATACAAGGGGCTATCACTGGAACAATGAAATCTTAAATAATTTTATAATTATGCAACAAACTGGACGATTCTACTCGGGGAACTCAATATATGTTGCCTCACCGTTTTCTCTTAGCTAAATAATAGGCCATGGGGCTGAAATATCTTTTGGGCCGTAAGTTTGAACTTTCTGCGCTTTACATAACCGGATTTTTCCAGTTTGAACTTCCCCTTCTTATATAAAACCGCCTTTAAACGCCCTTGTATAAAACCGATGATTAACGCAGTTTCGAAAATGGCGTCTGACATTGATGTGCGTCGTAAACAGAGAGCTGTTATCGAGTTCTTAACCGCAGAGAAGGAAACAGTTGGAAATACTCACAAACGTCTACAAAACGTTTACGGAGATGCTGTTCTTGATCGAAGCACAGTTGAACGCTGGTCTAAACGTGAGAGATCATCGGAGAGAGGGAGAGCCAGCCTCGATGATGAGCAACGCAGCGGTCGCCCGGCATCGGCTGTCACATCTCATACTGTGCAACGTGCTAACAGCATCATTCGATCAAATCGGCGCGTCACATACAAGGAGCTATCACTGGAACAATGAAATCTTAAATAATTTTATAATTATGCAACAAACTGGACGATTCTACTCGGGGCACTCAATATATGTTGCCTCACCGTTTTCTCTTAGCTAAATAATAGGCCATGGGGCTGAAATATCTTTTGGGCCGTAAGTTTGAACTTTCTGCGCTTTACATAACCGGATTTTTCCAGTTTGAACTTCCCCTTCTTATATAAAACCGCCTTTAAACGCCTTGTATAAAACCGATGATTAACGCAGTTTCGAAAATGGCGTCTGACATTGATGTGCGTCGTAAACAGAGAGCTGTTATCGAGTTCTTAACCGCAGAGAAGGAAACAGTTGGAAATACTCACAAACGTCTACAAAACGTTTACGGAGATGCTGTTCTTGATCGAAGCACAGTTGAACGCTGGTCTAAACGTGAGAGATCATCGGAGAGAGGGAGAGCCAGCCTCGATGATGAGCAACGCAGCGGTCGCCCAGCATCGGCTGTCACATCTCATACTGTGCAACGTGCTAACAGCATCATTCGATCAAATCGGCGCGTCACATACAGGAGCTATCACTGGAGCTAGGAATTAGTGAAGAAAGTGTGAATACAATAATTCCGCAACTGGGATACTCAAAAGTTTGTTCACGGTTTGTTCCTCGCCAACTGACTGAAGATCACGAAGCCCAAAGAAAAGAAATTGCTTCCGAGTCGTTGGTTCGATACGAGAAAGAAGGGGATGACTTCGTTTCACGAATTGTGACTGGAGTGGCATCACGCAGACTCCCCGCACAAAAAAAAGTTCAAAATGGCTCCCTCTGCAGAAAGGCTATGGCCACCATCTTCTGGGACATGAAAGGGGTGATTCTGGTGGACATTATGAAGAAAGGACAAACTCTCAACTCAGAGGCATATATTGCTACCCAACACAGACTCCAGAGACGTATAAAGCGAGTTCGACCGGAGACAAAACTGGAAGACATCCTTCTTTTGCACGATAACGCGAGACCACACAACAGTTTGCAAACAAGAGAGGCCATCACAAAAATGCGCTTGACTGTGTTACCCTACCCTCCATACAGCCCGGATCTGGCACCTTCAGACTTCCATTTGTTTGGACCAATGAAGGATGCTATTCGTGAAAGAAAGTTTCAGAGTGACGATGAGGTTGTTGAGGAGGTTAAGAGGTGGCTCCAGCGGAACCCAGCGGACTTTTACCAGCGAGGAATAAAGGCCCTTGTTTCGAGGTGGAGGAAAGCTGTAGAAAAGGATGGAGATTAGGTGGAAAAATAAAAATTTGTAAAAAAGGTATGTAACTACTTGCGTACAAAATTTTTGGAACTTACAAGGAAACTTGGAAAGAAAAAAAAAAGGTGGGGCAAAATATATTGAGTGGCCCTCGTATGATCTACGGATGGGTGAACTACTTATAATTAAGAAATTTAAACCAAATCTAATATTTAATGTAATTAAATGTTAAGCTTTCTAAAAATATTCTATTAAAATATCAATTCATTTTTCAAAATTATATAAAAATTTTGTAATTTTGAGTTATGTATTCTTGTGTAAATGTCATTAGCTTTACACAAATTTATTTCTTTTATTTAGTTGTATTTTAATGTTATATTTTGTTTTAAATTTTTTAAAATATGCCATTTCCTTGAAAATTATTGTTATAATTATTACTATTATTACTATTATTATTATTATTAATATTATTATTATTATTATTGCTACCCTGAGAAAATAGCATGTCTGGATAAATACCGTAGTTCTTGTCAAATTATTCAAGCTCCATTGTTGCCCCTTTCCCTGTTATCTAGAAGGAAGACCCAAACTGATACTTAAAGCCAGAATTCGTCTTTTTAGGCTTCTTTTAAGACTTCCCTGAGAAAAGTCAACACCTTCATTCTAATTGACAACTCCCATTGGAGTTACGTAATAAAATGTACTTTTTTCCTTTTTCATATTTATGAGCAAGGACAGTCACTAGCATTATTATTATTATTATCATTATTATTTAGTAGTAGTAGTAGTAGTAGTAGTAGTACAAATACTATTACTTACTATGTTGTGTGGTGTGGTGGTGTAGTGGTTAGCGTCGCTGACTACGAATCCATCGGTCCCGGGATCGAGACCCGGTGACGGCAGGCGGCGTGCAGCAAAACCCAGCTGTTCATCCTTCCACACAATAAAGAAATTGGCTGATAGATCAATGGGTACCCTGGGTAGCTTAGTGGTTAAGATGCTGGGCTGCTGGTGGGAGTGGTTTGGATTCTACGGTAAACTGTAGGTCTAAGGTTGAGTGAAAATCTCGACCTTCGTCAGAACGAACAATTCGGGCGGAAGCAAACCAAAGGTGTGTGTGTGTGTGTGTGTGTGTGTTGCTTGACAAGGTTGTTTAACCTCCTTCGAGGCATCTAAAGCTATCTAACGGAGGAGACATACAGTTCCAAACCACAGATTACTACATAATCTGGACGCAAAGGACGGTACTCCATCCAACTACAACTCAGACCCAGTTTCGCTTAACTTCACTGAACGACGGAAAGTGGTGTTGCGACATTGGCCACAACGTAGTTCTCTCTCTCTCTCTCTCTCTCTCTCTCTATATATATATATATATATATATATATATATATGTGTGTGTGTGTGTGTGTGTGTATATATATATATATATATATATATAGGGGTTGGACAAAATAATATGAACACCTTGATAAATGGCGGTTTTTATTCTTAATATGGAGTTGGTCCTCCTTTAGCGGCAATAACAGCTGCAATGCGTCGGGGAATTGATTCATACAGCTTTTGGACAGTGGCTAGAGGAATCCTGAGCCATTCTTCGAGCAAACCCTGCTCCAGTTCCTCCAAAGACGCCGGCGGTGGGAATCGGCTTCTGACCTGCTGCTCCAACTGACACCACAGATGCTCGATAATGTTAAGATCCGGGGATTGTGGAGGCCAATCCAAGCGTTCTACTTCACTAACATGCTCTTCAAACCAGTTTTTAACGACCCCAGCGGTGTGGATTGGTGCATTATCATCCTGGAAGACGGCGCCGCCATTGGAAACAGCGTTTGGACCATGGGATGGACCTGGTCAGCCAATATTGACAGATAGACCTGGGCGTTAACCCTACCATGCAGTACTGCAGCTGGGCTAAGAGTATTCCACGATATTACTGCCCAAACCATCACAGATCCGCCTCCATGCTTAACGGTTGGGGTCAGGCAGTCGGGGTCATAAGCATCTTTAGGCTGTCTCCAGACGTAAACTCGACCGGAACATGGAAATAGCGTAAAGGAGGATTCGTCAGAGTAGACTACATTCTTCCACCGGTCCATTGACCAATTCTTATGGTCATTACACCATTTTTTGCGCCGCTCAATGTTGATGTGCGAAAGGAAGGGTTTGGCAATTGCAGCCCTCCCATGGTATCCAGCTCCATGGAGCTCGCGACGTACAGTTCTGGTCTATACCGGGCTTGCAAGATGCTGGTTAAGCTCTGCAGTCACTTTTGGAGCTGTGATCTTATGGTTCTTTGTCACAATGCGCTTTAGCACCCGGCGGTCTCGATCACACAGCTTCTTCTTGCGTCCACTATTGCATTTGTCGGTGCTTGTCTTTCCATGGTTTTGGTATGCAGACATGACCATAGAGACAGTTCCTCTGGATACGTTGAACATATGAGCGGTTTTCGTCACCGATGTACCAGCCATCCGCGCTCCGACAATTTGCCCTCTTTGGAAGTCTGACAGGTCTTTCATAACTGCTAATTCATAATTCACTCAGATCTATAAAAACAACATGAGGGTTATAACATGACGTATACACTCTCTGTTACGCATTTAAATAGGTTTGCCAGTCATTTGACCGTTTACTTTGTGTCTGAGCAGTCCGTAAAGATAACCGGTGAAATCGGCGGGTGTTCATATTATTTTGTCTAACCCCTGTATATATATATATATATATATATATATATTATATATATTATATTACCTAGTGTTCCTTGTGAACACACGCGTTTATCGAGTGTCCAGTGTCAGTTATTCAAGAAGTGTTATTTTCAATAAAATTAACTCACCAGTAAAGTGATATATCTACATTAGTGTTCGGTGCCTTCATATCTAACTTAACATATCTAATTTACCTTGCTTTAGTATTTAAATACAGTTGAATTCATTTTAGTTATTAAACTTATAGAATTTAATGCCAACGTAATGCCATAAAGCTTTTTCGCTGTATCTTCAGAAATATTTCGCAGAAGGTGTTAATCCTTTCGAGGCGGAATACAAACAGCTTTAAAACAGTTAAAGGAAAACGTGGTTCCATAAGGCTGTTTCTCCTTTTCCTTGAAGATTGTATTCGAAGTGTTAATCCCTTCCGAGGCACGTAAGCCAGATAGGGTGGGAAAAAGGTCACCCTCTCAAAAATAGATAACTTTTCCTTTACTTTCACGTATAGCGTAATTGTAGAGCTAGGTTATGTATAGCTTTCATGTAAAATTTCCATGGCTACTTTTCCAGGGTCAAGGTATTTTCTTAAAACTTTTTCCTTACCCGTAAGAGGGAGCGAAGGAAGCGGAGGGTGGGAAGAGAGTCTTGTTTTTCTATCCAATTTTCTACTACAGCTAGACGGTGCTGGTTAAGTGTGCGGTCTACCTAGCTTTTAGTTAGCCTTATAAGGCTAACTAACGAAAATATCACGACTTAACCTAACCAATCGTTAGGTCAACTGTACGCCCTTGACGATTGGTTAGGTTAAGTCGTGATAGTTTCATTAGTTAGCCTTATAAGGCTAACTAAAAGCTAGGTAGACCGCACACTTAACCAGCACCCAGCTAGACTATTTAAAAAATTAATTAATTTAAAAACAGGCACCTCCCCCAGTGAACCGAAAGGTTTTTCAGGCTTCCTTTTGTCCTTGTAACTAACTCATATATATATATTATATATATATATATATATGGAGGGCTTCAACTTACTAAGAGCGGATAGAACGACGAGACGTAAAGGTGGCTGTGCTATATATGTACAGGAAGGTCATATGACAGAGACGATAATAAGTAAATCAAACAGCCATGTGGAACTCCTAGCAATGAAAATAGAAAAATTAAACGTGATACTAATATTCATCTATAGACCTCCAAGCACCCCCAACCGAAAAATTCTCGGAGGCCATTGATGACATCAGAAAACTAACAAAGGCCATAAACCTGAGCTCTCTGATATTGCATCTACTTTTGCATATTGCTAAGAATTTTACTTTTGGAAAGTTTTGAATTTTATATACGGGGTGTCAGGAAATGATTGCCCCCCCCTGTAGAGCAAAAACTAGAGGAGATAGATAAAAACCGGCGAGACCACTTGAAAGAGCGTTAAAATCTGAATAAAAACCATTATATTCTATTCCTGTGATTTTAATTCTTACCATTTTTTTCCCCACAGAAACCATGGCATCATCTATTTTGAACGATTCAGAGAAAAAGCGAGTTCTTGACCGCATTCGAGCTGTCACATTTCGTGAAGCAAAGGAAGCTGGTGCAACTTTCATAACTCGACACTGGGTGGCTGAGAGATTAAAAAGATCAGAAGACTTTGTCAAAAGGAATTGGAATAAGAATCCTGAAGATTGTGAAACAGAATTTCGAGGAGGAAGACCGGAGAAATTATCTCAAGAATCGAAAGACATTGTGCTTGCTGCATCACGGCGCCGAAAGAAGAGCTGCTCTGAGGTAGCGAAAGAGATACTTATCCGTCGTGGTAAGATAGTCAATCGGCAACTTGTGCATCAATTTCGAGTTCGCCAAGGCTTGAGTGCTTGGCATGAAATAGCTAAGCCACGGAAGAGTGATCTTAATATTGAAGATCGGTTATGGTTTTGTGATTATCTTGAGGAATGGACGGAAGACGATTTCCTTCACTTGGTTGTCAGCGATGAATTCTTCGTTTATGTCTCCAGAAAACCAAATTTTCAGAATGATCGGGTTTGGGCAACAACTCCTGATGAAGTCCCAGACGACCAGAAGTATCGAGAAATAGTAAAAAATCCAGCATGTGTGGGTGTTTTCATTATGTTCTCTATTCGGAAGCTCATCTGGGTTATCAAACCAAGAGGAACCAGTTGGGATGGGCCTTATTTTCGAAATGTAATTTTAGCCCAACATGTAATTCCGTTTGTGAAAGACCCCGAGTGTGTTTTGGATGTTGAACAGTAGGGCGGAGTGAAAAACTCATTTTTCGAATTTTCAAATTGGCTAGTGTGGAAAATGTGTGGAGTAGTGAGGAAATAAGCTGGTATAAATTTAAAATCATAACATTAATATCTTCAGGTGCCACAATGACCTTCAATATTGAAAAAAATTGAAAAAAGCAGATTTTAACCAATAATTACAGAAGAGTCCACGATGCACAATAGACAAGAATTTATTCACACTTGTATAAAAATAGCTCAGTCAACCTTTAAAAAAAGTTTCTATTCTCTAAAAACAGTTTTCTATAGTCGGCTCACTCAGCTGTCACGTGAGTACCTCGGTTCAGTGTAGCTGTCGCTCTCGTAGCAGTGGTGTTCCGTTGTTGGCGTTACTCAGATAGTCTAAACTATATTTCTTATATATTTTGCATTTCTGTATTGTGTTGCCCTAAGTTTGCCATGTACTATTAACTGAAATTAACGTATAATTGATATTAGCTCTTTCTTTTTCAGATTTGTATACTTTCAAATGTCTCGAGTTTGTGCAAAATCAACCAGGGCCTCAACTGAGTGCCCCATGTTTGGTATGGGGGAAGATTTGTGGCACAGGAATCTTCCTACATACGAAGGAGTTTTTAAATATTACTTGTTTGTAAGAAACGATTTGAAACAGAATACTAATAAAGATCCTTCAATATCTCAAATATTAGAACAAGTTGTTGATAAATTGAAAACAATTTGGGAAAGTGCTTCCGTCCCAATTCTGTCAGACAGGCGAATTGAAACAATGTTCAGAAGCTACCACGAAAATTATCGTGTCATTATGAAGCCATACCAAAGCAGAAAAAATTCTGAAGCTTACAAAGCAAAGATTGATATGTTCAAAAGAGAAGCACACACGAAACTTTTTGACATTGCAGCGTGCAAGTGCAAAGTACTAACACAATGTTCTTGTCCCAAAGAAAAAACGGTTCCAAAGGAAGAAGTGACGTTCCTCTTAGATCAAAGGAGTGAAAGAAAACTGTTTATTGATAGAGTAGATATTACACTCTCAAAGAAAAAAGCATCTACGTTGCTAAGAAAGCAAAAAGAAGCTGTGAGGCTCACCAAAGAATCTTCACAGGAGAAATTGCAGGATACAAATGTTGAATTATCATCATCGACATCAAATAGTGAAAGTGAATCTGGCGAAATATCAGACGATACATTTCCAGAGCCAGTTAGCTCGAAGAGAAAGCTCGAACAACCTGAAGAACAATTATTCAAGAAAAGGAAAACTACAAATCTACCTTCAGTGGCTACTGCTTGTGACAGGACTGCAGTTTCAGATCGAGCTGCAGCATTCATTGTTAGTGCAGTATTGCAAGATATTGGAGAAGTTTCTATTGACAATACATTTGAAGTAGTGGATAGGAGTAAAATCAGAAGAGAAAGACAAAAGAAGAGATCAGAAATTATGAAAGATCAAAATCAGGTCCCAATCAGAGGAATCTATTTTGATGGTCGAAAAGATTCTACACTCTTCCAAGAAAAAAAAGAGTCCAAAGTATATCAGAAGAAGGTAACAGAAGAACATATCACTTTAGTGAGAGAACCTGGTTCAGATTATTTGGGCCATTATTCTGTGAATTCTGGATCAGCTGAAGAAATATGTAAAGGAATGTTTGAGTATATTGGAAATAATGACATGAACCTGGAAAACCTTGTTGCCATTGGATGCGATGGTGCAGCAGTCAACACTGGAGAAAAGGGAGGCGTTATAAGGCTTATAGAATTGAAGCTGAAGAAGCCAGTTCAACATTTAGTGTGCCAGCTCCATGCCAATGAATTGCCATTACGCCATTTAGTTGCAAAGCTGGATGGAAAAACATCTGGCCCCCGCGGATTCACCGGTCCTATTGGCAGGGAATTAGAGAACTGTGAGAGTCTTCCTATTGTCGAGTTTGAAAGGATTGATGCTGAGGAACCAACTGTAGATTGTGAAGATCTTAGCACCGACCCAAAATATCTAATTGATATTCATCAGGCCATAACAAAGGGATATTGCTCTCCAGATCTTGCTCATCGTAGTCCAGGCAAAATGGCACATTCACGATGGCTGACTATAGCAAATCGTTTGCTTCGTCTATACGTTTCAACTGTAAGTCCATCTGAGAACCTCATGAACATTGCTTCTTTTATAATGAAGGTCTACATCCCAATGTGGTTTTCTATTAAGCAAAGTACGTCTTTGTCAATAGCTCAAAACATGTTTTCAAAACTATTGAACTAACAAGAACACTGAATGACGAAGTAAAGGATATTGTAAACCCTGTCATACAAAGAAATGCATTTTTTGCAAATCCAGAAAATATTCTAGCATCAATGATTCATGATGACCGCAGCGCCATAAGAGAATTAGCGTGGAGGCGAATAAAGAAAGCAAGGCAAACAAACAAGGAAAAAGTTGTGAGGCGTTTCACAGTACCTGTTATTCAATTTGAAGCTACTGATTATACTGATTTAATTAATTGGCAAAAATGCATTGTCACTGAACCACTTGTGACAAGACACCTGACAGAAAATGAGATTGAAGAATTCATAGAAAACAAGAGTACCCCTCCATTCGAGAAATTCCATTGTCATACACAAGTAGTAGAAAGAATGGTAAAATTAGTGACTGAAGCATCATCAAAAGTATTTGGATTGAACGCGCGAGATGGCTTCATAAGATCAACACTTCAGTCACGTAAAAAAATGCCATCATTCGAAAGTAAAGCTGAATATAAAGTTTAAATAAAACGTTAATAGAAAAAAACATGCGCAAGGATGGGTGGTTGGGAGAGCATGGGTGGAGCTCGACACGCAGCCACCTCCTCGTGGTGAGTTCTGGATTATTTAGATCATTAATCAAAAGAACATTGATCTAAATAAACTAAGAGCTGCGTAATTCAGTAACTATTTTGGTAATTGGAACACTTAATATATAATAATAACAAGTAAGTTTCAGTTATTGTACTAATGCAGAATATAAGAAAATCATTATATTTCACGTTTTTCGACGGCTTTGTGGCACCTGAAGATATAATGTCGCAGGACTAATATTTATGCACAGTCATTATCTATAGCACCCACATATTTTCCGCACTAGCCATATTTGAATTTCGAAAAAAGGTTTAAAAAACCTCATTTTCGATCCGCCCTATTGAACAGGTAACCTTTCTTCACGACAAAGCCCCCTGCATGAAAGCACTTGCGACTCAACAACTGCTTAAGGACAATAACATTGATTTTTTCGGAAATAATGAATGGTCTGGCAATTCTCCCGATCTTAATGTCTGTGAACATGTCGGATCCATCATGAAGGATCGGGTGGAGTCCTTAATACTGGAACAACCCATTCAGAATCGGTATTCAACAGAAATTATGACTGTAAAGATCAACGAAGTCCTTGAAGAAATGAGTCATGATACCGGTCTCTTTGAGACACTTCTGGGATCATACCCCCGTCGATTAATGGCCGTCAGAGCTGCAAATGGGGGCAACACCCGATATTAAAACAAGTGTTTTTTATTCAAAATTAAACGCTCTTTCGTGTGGTTTTGTCTGTTTTTTTCTATTCCTTTCAGTTTATTCTGTACAGTGGGGGGGCAATCATTTCCTGACACCCTTTACTTGCGTTTATATTCACATTGTTATAGTGAAGTAATTGAATATTAGTGGTTTTTAGCGATTTAGAAGTTTTCATAGCGTGCCGGCTCAATTTAACTTAAACTTGTGACGGTTATAAACTAATTTTTAACTGCGCGATGCCGTCGCAGAAAGCGTCGTGTGTTAGGTGTGTGGTAAACCGGTGGTATTTGGAATTTAAAGATTATAACGGCAGTCCTATGGCGATTACTGAGAGATTAGTTCGTTTCTTTTGCGAGTTAATGGAGGAAATAGTTGACATAAAACGCAGTGTACGTGAGGTAACGGAAAGACTTGCAACGCTTGATGAGGGCAGGGGTAGGGCTACGGTTGACGAAAGCCGAACCAATACTAACGTTGAAGACGTTAGTAATTTGAAGGGTGAGGTGCATAACCTAGTTTCTAGTTTAGGTAGCTTGTCGGGAAGGTTGGATAGAGTTGAGGAAGGGGTTAAGGTTAGTCCGAGATTAGTAGATGGGGAGGGATTTAGAGAAGTTAAGGGTGGAGCTAGGCCGCGTACGTGAGGTGACAGGAATCCCCCCCCCTATCGAGGTTTCGAACGCTTTCGCCCAATTGGAAAGGGACGTGAATGAGGGGGAAACTATTTTAATTGGGGACTCTTTAATGCGCCATATGGACACAGAGTTCGTTAAACAGAATCCAACCAAGAGGAGGAGAGTCTGTCTCCCAGGGGCCAGGGTTGACAGAGTTAGAGACGAGGTGGACAGGATTGACGTTGCCTCCCGTCACTCGATGTTGGTGACGATGGTAGGGGGCAACGACTCGTATAGGCCCGATACGAGAGTGCCTGACCTTTTGAAGAGATATAGGGGGTTAATTAGGTCCCTAAAGGCGAGGTCAGATAGGTCTTTAGTTTTACGTATTACCCCTAGGCACGGTTTGGTTCTTAGGATTACGTCTAAAACAATATTTTTTAATAATAAATTAGAAGAGATTTGTGCTGAGGAAAATGTACCCTTCGTAAAGCTGTGGTCCGAATTCAGTGATCCTAGCCTTTTTATAAAAGATGGGGTGCATTTTAATGAAATAGTTAATGCTAGGCTAGGTAGGTTAATTGACGAAAACGTACGAAAGCTGTATAGGTCGAAGCCTTCTTTAAACGTTTTGGGTCCGGGGAACGCGGTCCCGACGTGAAAAATAGTTTAAAACGCAGGCCCGTGGTAAAAAATAACTTAAACGTCTTTTATTGTAATGCGCGTAGTATTAGAAATAAATTAAATGAATTTAAGGCGATAATTTATTCAGGCAACTACGATATAGTTGCTATCACTGAAACGTGGTTAAATACCGTGACTCTGGACTTGTTGGGGGAACTTGATATACCGGGTTTTAAACTCTTTACTAATGATAGGTTACATAGGTTTGGTGGCGGCGTTTTGCTGTACATTCGTAATTCCCTTAGGGCTATCGAGGTTAAGATAGATTTTCCGGTAGCAATTAATGCAATATGCGTTGAAATTAGGGCGCGTAGTATTAGTTTTAATTTTGTTGTTGTTTATAGACCTCCAGTTCAACCCCTCGATACCGATACTAGATTTCACTCACTTCTCGATAACTTTATTCACAATCGGAATAGTATAATTGTCGGAGACTTTAACTGCCGTAATGTTAATTACGAGACTTTTACCGGTAATGAGGAGGGTTTGAGATTGATTGAGTTCATGGAGGATAATTTTTTACGACAGATGGTTGCCGAACCAACGCGCGGTGCAAATATTTTAGATTTGGTGATGACGAACGGCGAAAATATAGTCGAAGGTTTAGAAGTAGGCGAGAGTTTAGGATGTAGTGATCATCATATTCTTAGGTTTAAGTTATTGATAGAAAACACTAAGGATAGTAACGTAATAGAAGTCCCTGATTTTCGTAGGGCTAATTTTGATAGTTTTGCGGATAGGATGGGAGTAGTGGAGGGGATAACTATTTATGGGTAATGACACAAATTTGCATTGGGGACGTTTAAAGAAATTTTATGAATATTGAAAGGGAGTTTATTCCTCTTAGGCCAAGCGCGCAAGAAATCATGGTAGGCCCAAATGGTGGACTAGAGAAATAGGCGAGTTCATAAACGAGCGTAACAGAGCGTATAGACTTAATAAGCGCAATGGCACGGCAGCTAACTTTAATAGATATATCGAGCTTAGACGTCAGGTTAAAAGATCAGTTAGGAATGCTAAGCGTAATTTAGAGATACTTATAGCTGGATAGTAAACATAATCCAAAAAAGTTTTTTGAATACGTCAATAATCGTAAGCCGATAAAAGATAACATAGGCCTCTAGTGGATGTTAACGGCGCTTTGGCTTCTGACGCTCAGGCGATGGCGGGTATTTTCAATAACTTTTTTGCGACAGTTTTTACCGTAGAAGACGTAAATAATGTCCCCGACGTGGACGATATCGTTCCATTTAGTAGCGAGACTATTTTGGATGAAATAACTGTTTACGAGGGTGAGATTGCGCATTATATCGATAGGCTAAAAGTTAGCAAGGCTCCAGGCCCTGACGCTTTTTATCCCAGACATTTGAAAGATTTGAAAGACGTTATTGTAGGCCCCTTAACGAAGATTTTTAATCAGTCACTCGAAACGGGGATTATTCCTGAAGACTTCAAATTAGCTAACGTCGCCTATTTTTAAAAAAGGCGACCGCACACTAGCTAGCAATTATAGGCCCATTAGCTTAACGTCAATTGTCGGTAAACTTTTGGAATCCGTAGTTAGGGATCGTATCATCGATCACTTAGAAAGTAGAGATTTGATTAATAGTAGTCAGCATGGGTTTCGACGCCATAGATCTTGTTTAACTAATTTGTTAGAATTTTATAACGAAATAGTGCGCGAATACGATAGGCATAGAGCGGCTGACGTTATTTATTTAGATTTTAAAAAGGCGTTCGATACAGTTCCGCAAATTGCGAAGGTTAAAGCGCACGGTATACGCGGTCAGGTAGCTAACTGGTTAGAGGAATGGCTTCGTGCTAGGAGACAGAGGGTCGTGTTAATGGTAGTGAATCGGGGTGGTTGGATGTAGGTAGCGGTGTCCCACAGGGTTCAGTGTTAGGCCCATTGCTATTCGTAATTACATTAACGACATAGATGTAGGATTGACTAGTAACGTGTCAAAATTCGCGGACGATACTAAAATAGGCGGTAGGTTGTTAACGAGGACGATAGAAATAGGCTCCAAGACGATGTAAATAGGATTATGGAGTGGACGGATAAGTGGCAGATGCAATTTAACGTAGACAAATGTAAAGTTTTGCATATAGGTTCTCGTAACAATAATTACACGTACACGATGGATGTAGAGAGTTAGCGAGCGTTGACGAGGAAGTAGATTTAGGCGTACGCGTATCTAAGGATTTAAAGGTTAGGAACCAGTGCCTGGAGTCTTGCGCAAAAGCTAATAGGATGTTAGGCTTCATAGCGCGTAATTTCGAATTTAAATCGAAGGATATTATATTGCCCCTTTACAAGTCCCTAGTCAGGCCTCATTTAGAATATGCCGTTCAGTTTTGGTGCCGTATTTGCGCGAGGATATTGATAGGTTAGAAAGGGTTCAGCGTCGTGCCACGAAACTAATTCCGTCATTGCGCAACAAGCCTTATGAAGATAGGATTAAAGTGTTAGACTTGCATTCACTCGAAACTAGGAGATTAAGGGGGGAGCTTATTGAAGTTTTCAAAATCGTTAATAACATCGATAACGTAAATTTTGACAAACTGTTCACTTTCGATAATAGCAATACTCGTAATAACGGATTTAAGTTGCGTGGCAGACGTTTCATTACTAATATCGCTAAAAACTTCTTTACGTTTAAAGTAATTGATAAATGGAATAATCTTCCCGCGTCAGTCGTTCACTCTACCAGCGTTAATATGTTTAAGAACCGTTTAGATAGGCATTTTAAAAATATTAACGTTGTTTAAAATAAAAAAAACAATTAGTAACAGGAGCTCTGGGGTGGTGGTCGAGGATGAGTCTGTTGACGATTAATGCCAGCTTGTGACATGCCAGCGTGTGATGCCAGCAATAAAATAAAAAAAAAAATTAGACTAACATGAACGTAGATGTAGCTCGTAGAGTAAACTAACCCACTTTTTGTTTAACTTTACCTACTTTTTTTTTCTTATCCTCTCCTTACTTGCATGTCTGTAACTCTCTTTACTTGCATGTCTGTAGTTTGCATGGTATGACTGAGTTAAGACTGTGTTTGCATGGTTTGTAAGCGTTCTTATTTTACTTCTTTTCATCTTTCACCCCTTTCCTATTCTCTCCGACTATTTTTCTGACTTGTCGGCAGTGGCCGGCGGATGATGATGGTGAGTCTCTCCTCTTTTTCTGAATGAATGTTAACCCATGAGTGATAGGTGTTGCTACTTATTTAACCCCTTATTTTCTTCTCTTAACCCCCTACTCTTTCCTTTCTCTCGGGCTAACCTTAGAGTGGATCTTAGGGTCTTTGTTAGCCTTAGCTTCTGTAGATCCGTAGATAATGATCTGCGGAGACTTTAACTTCCATTTATGAAACACAAAAAGGTGGATAGGAATATATATATATATATATATATATATATATATATATATAACCACGACAAGGGGAGCACAAGAGAAGACCAGGAGCAAGCAAAAATGTTGATGGCTCTCACAAATGAGTTTATGCTGACACAGGAGATAACAGAAAATACCAGAAAAAAATAACTGCCTAGATCTCGTATTCACGAATAACACGAACTTGATTGTTGATATAAAAATAACCCCAACCATTATCTCAGACCACAACTTAATTGAGATATCAACAAATATGACGACAGCATTAAAAGACAATACACATATTGAGGAAAGAAGCAAATTTGGGGCCTTTAACTTAAACTCCAAAACAATAAATTGGGAAGCAATCAGATCGCACATGGCCCAAATAGAGTGGAGAACAATTTTCTAGACTGAAACAACTGAAGAAATGCTAACAACCTTGGAAGAAAAAACGCTGAGAAATTTAGAAATATATGCTCCGAAATCACAGCCAAAACGAAAGAGGAGCTGGCTAGGGTGGCAAAAATGAAGACTATTCCGCAAAAGAAAGAGAGCGGAGGCGAAGTTAGGCAACTGCTGAGAAAATGACAGGAAAGTAATACAAGAAAAAACTGGAGGGTATCGAGAGGAAAATACAAGCCCTGATTAAGGACCATACAGAGAGGGAAGAGGAAAAGGCGGTAGAAGCAATAAAGGAAAATCAAAAAACTTCCATAGCTATGCAAAAAGGAAAACAAAAATGCGCGCTGCTATTGGGCCCTTGAGGACGAGAAATAATGAACTAACCGACGATCCCAAAGAAATATCTGAAACTTTGAGAGCCCAATATGAATCAGTTTTCAGTACCCCAAAAAGTGACAAAGCGATACCTGACATAGATGCATACTTTGAAGAGGAATTGCAAGGAGAGTATATAACAGACTTTGATTTTACCCAAGAAATGTAACGAGAGCTATAGGACAAATGAAACCACATTCAGCTGCAGGTCTGGACAATTGGAACGCATTATTGATTAAAAACTGTAAAAATGAAATAGCTACACCTTTATACTGGATATGGAGAAGATCCCTAGACACTGGGAAAATACCGACCATCTTGAAAAGACCAAACATTGTCCCTATATAAAAGAGGGGACAGATCTCAAGCAAAGAACTATAGACCAGTGTCATTGACGTCCCACCTCACCAAAGTGTTTGAGAGAATAGTTAGAGAAAATTTATGATTTCCTGGAGACACGGGAAAGATTCAACGAAAATCAGCATGGATTCCGATCAGGTAGATCATGCCTATCACAACTAATAGAACACTACAACAATAGCCTAGATGCACTTGAAGGCAATGACAACTACGATGTTATATACACAGATTTTGCTAAAGCTTTCGACAAATGTGATCATGGTATAATAGCACATAAAATGAAATATATGGGAATAACAGGCAAAGTAGGAAAATGGATCTACAACTTCCTCAGAGAACGTCTGCAGGTCGTCAAAATTCAAGGTATATCATCATCAGAATCGGAAGTACGCAGCTCAGTACCACAAGGGACAGTACTGGCCCCACTCCTGTTCATTTTCATGCTAACAGACATAGACAGTGGAGTAAACAGCAAAAGTATAGTAACATCCTTTGCAGACGATACAAAGATCAGCAGAAAAATCAGCGATGTAAATGAAGTGGAGAGAGAACGGGATCTAACCTAGGTGCGAATTTCTTGATGGTCCCTGGACTGTTTTCCCTCTTGTTTTTGGTTCATTCGTTTTTCTGTATCCACCCGAAGAGGATGCCAGTGGGCATCGAAACTGTTGTGAAAATAAACTGTCTATTAGAGTGGGTTTTTATTATCATATTTTGACCTTCACGTAGAAAAGTTAAGTTTTTTAATTTTTCATAAGGTAAGGTATATATATAAAACCTTGGTTTCTATTCCGCCCGAATTGTTCATCCTGATGAAGGTCAAGTTTGTCACTCCACCTTAGACCTACAGTTTAACGTGGAATCCGAACCACGCCCCACCACGGGCGGTCAGAAATTACGAAGTCCTCCCCCGGACTCGAGCTCACGACCTCCCGATCAGCAGCCCAGCGTCTTAACTACTAGGCTATCCAGGATACCCATTTATCTACCAACCAATTTTTATTGTGTGGAAAGATGAAGAGCTGGGTTATGCTGCGCGCTTCCTGCCGTCACCGGATTTCGAACCCTCGGCCGATGCTATATTATCAGGCATGGCGACGAGGCCTTTTTAGGGGAAGCATCACGAGGCCTTAAGATTGTTAGGCCGAAGGTATTTGCACCCAGAGATGTGATATTCGAATGCAAATAACGAATGCAGTATTTGCATCTCTAGGTGCAGATACTCACTTCGAAATCTTTTACGAATAAGCTCCTCCATGCTTTTGGAAGGCTTAAAAATCTAGCCTAGCCTAGGCCTAAAGCTCTTCCAAAGGTAATCTACCTGTAACTCTTCTTTTTTTAAATCCATAAGGAAAGCAAGATTCTACTCATAATTAATAAACAAAGACATAGCTCACTTCACTTACCTAATAAAAGGGAATTATTAAGCGTTAAGCACGTTCATCTATCGCACGCGGCCACACCACAACACCGACACGCTGTGTTTTTACACTTGCCGGGTCACACAGTCAGACACATATGAAAATAAAAACCCACTCTAATAGACAGAGTTTATTTCCACAACAGTTTCGACGCCCACTGGCATCCTCCTCGGGTGGATACAGAAAAACGAATGAACCAAAACAAGAGGGAAAAACAGTCCAGGGACCGACCGTTAAGAAATTCGCACCTAGGTTAGATCCCATTCTCCCGACACCGGAAGGGCATTTTCATTAAGTACATTCGCACAAATTTAAAACTATCTTCCTGTTCTAAACATACAGATTCTATTATTTTTTATTTTTTTACATAATTATTACATTTATTATTAAATTTATTACATTTAATATTGCATAATTACTTATTACAGAAATTACAAATTTATTATTACATTGGTTATTACATTGTTGTTTATTATACAGAACTTATAAACCGAAAAACGAATGAAAAAGGCGATTAGGAAACAATCCAGAGACCATTGAGAAATTCGCACCTCGGTTAGATACCGTTCTCCCGACACCGGAAGGGCATTTTATTACAGGGTCCGCTTATAAGTACATTCCCACAATTAAAACTATCTTCTTGTTCTATACATACAGATTCTAATATTTTGACATAATTACTGCATTTATTATTGCATTTACATTTTTTAACATTTATTATTATTACCTTTACCCTAATTATTAAATTTATAATATTACCTTTATTATTACATCTGTTGCATTTATATTTATTTCCACATTTATTACTTCCATTATTACAGTTACTAAAAGCGAGTAAGGAAACAATCCAGAGACCTTTAAGAAATTCACACTTAGGTTCGAACACGTTCCCACGACCCTGTAATAAAATGACCTTCCGGTGTCGGGAGAACGGTATCTAACCTAGGTGCGAATTTCTCAATGGTCTCTGGATTGTTTCCTAATCGCCTTTTTCATTCGTTTTTCGGTTTATAAGTTCTGTATAATAAACAACAATGTAATAACCAATGTAATAATACATTTATAATTTCTGTAATAAATAATTATGCAATATTAAATGTAATAAATTTAATAATAAATGTAATAATTATGAAAAAAAATTAAAAAATAATAGAATCTGTATGTTTAGAACAGGAAGATAGTTTTAAATTTGTGCGAATGTACTTAATGAAAATGCCCTTCCGGTGTCGGGAGAATGGGATCTAACCTTGGTGCGAATTTCTTAACGATCGGTCCCTGGACTGTTTTTCCCTCTTGTTTTGGTTCATTCGTTTTTCTGTATCCACCCGAGAAGGATGCCAGTGGGCGTCGAAATTGTTGTGGAAATAAACTCTGTCTATTAGAGTGGGTTTTTAGTTTCATATTTTGACCTTCACGTAGAAAAAAGTGAAGTTTTTTGCATTTATCAGTCAGACACAGTTACCAGAACAAGATTTCCTGGGCACCATACATTAGCCCAATAACTTTTTATTTCTCATTTCATGCAGTTCTTATTTCTCATTTTAATATACCCACAATATTTCAAGTATTTATGATAATATGGAAAGTTATGATGTGAAGATGATCTGGCAAAATATTTCGAAATTGTACGAACTCACTGAGTGTTGATCGTATAATTTCTGAATGGCTACAATTATTAGCGACTCTAGCGAGCATTGCAAACAGAGCTACATTTGGAGATGCCTTATTTTTTTTAAGTTTTGCATTTTTATGTATCTTGACAATAAGAAATTGTGGTCTTAAAGTCTACCAAAGGTCATTAAGGTAATCGTAGCTTGTACTGTATGTGAAAGATGTTTCTGGTGTACGGTAGGCCCATAGGTATGAGGTTTATATCATGCTACTTCTATATAATGATATATACGATAATAATATAATAACGATAATATTAAGAATATATTTACACGTGATATTTCAACGTGTTATATATGTAATTTGATTCAAGAGTATATTTGCACCTGATATTATCCATTATCAGACATTTTTAAAGTTATATGTAATTCAGAGCTGGGCATTTGCGGCATATTTTGCGGTACTGCGGTACTGCGGTACTACCAAACTACCAAACCGGCACCAAACCGGTACGCGGAAATTTGAATGCGGTAGCGGTACTGCGGTACTTTCAGCGATCCTTTGCGGTACTGCGTTATGCGGTTCCGGTTTGCGGTTTGCGGTAGTACCGCAGTACCGCAGTACCGCAAAATATGCCGCAAATGCCCAGCTCTGATATGTATAATACTTTATATTATTAAAGTAATTAAAAAAGACCGAAAAAATTATTTGCAAACAATATGACAATTTACATCTCAGTTATAATGCTGATATTAGCAAAATTATTGTTTGCATCCGATATTATATATTCATTTTCAAATCATATTCTTTAGAAGTTTATATGCAGAGCTGGGCATTTGCGGCATATTTTGCGGTACTGCGGTACTTGCGGTACCACCGCACTACCACCCCGGGCCCCCATAACGCAGTACCGCAAAGGATCGCTGAAAGTACCGCAGTACCGCTACCGCATTCAAATTTCCGCGTACCGGTTTGGTACCGGTTTGGTAGTGCAGCAGTACCGCAGTACCGCAATATGCCGCAAGTGCCCAGCTCTGTTTATATGTAACAATTTACGACGGGCAAAAAACAAAATTATCGACGCTCATAGCTAGTTATCAGTATACCAGGTTAGGGTGTGTCAGTTTTAGTAAAGTCAACAATTCAAAAACTACTAATGCTCAAATGATGTCATATTATCTAGCAAACTTAGAAATAGCTTTAGTGTTGTTTAAAAAAGCCATTTACCTACTTATATTTGACCACAAAGGTTTGAAATATAACCTAAATATGACTGTAGGATCGTATATCAATATGCCATTGATATGTGTGGTCAACTTTGGTTATTTTTGTTGTGCAGTATGGTTTCTAAGTTTCACATAGTCACAAATGCTAGAGTTTTGATTGTGAATGCGTGTTTTCCCTCCTTTTTGACAACTTTGATTACTTCGTGATGTAAATGATGTAAATATTGTGTAATTCAAATTATTTGAAATGTTATGTGTGACCCAAACTTTCTGTATATTTTGATATGATAGATATATGAAATTGTCATTACTTTGAATAATTAAGTCTTGTACCTACTGTATAACAACCTTTTATCTGAGCTTATAGAAAGATATTAAGAATTTCAATTAACTTCATTTTATGTAATCATAATCAGTAGGCCTATCCAAATTTCAATGACATTTCTTTTGTTCACAGGTCCACAGGATGAGTCAGAAAGAAATCAGAACCTGAAGCAAATCAAGTTGTCACCTAAGTCATTTGGTGGGGACTGGGAGGGAACTTCCCCCTGCTGAGCTGCCCACAGCCAGAGATCTGCTAAGGTATGGTTTGTTGAGGAGAGAGATGAGTGAGGAAGACAGGAGGAATTACCCAGTTAATGATCTGATTAACAACGGCATTGTTCCAGGGCTACTGGCTCAGTAGAGAAAGGCCAACGCTCTATGTCTGCAACAGTGAGGTTCACATTGACTGCAGCTGCAGGAGCGAGCAGAAAATACGATACCAGTGCAGGAGCTTGCCTTCATTAAAGGTCAGAGAGAAAAGGTGGGCAGTGTGGGGGCACACCAGATGGGTTTAGCTGATCACCCTGAGACCAGGAAACAGGAAGCAGTGCTGCAGAGACAGGAGCAGAGAAGGAAGGCCGAGGAGAGGAGGAGGAGGAAGGCAGAGGAGTCAGCCAAGAAAGAAGAGGAGATGAGGAAGGAGTCACTGCTGGAAATGGAGTTGGAGGAGACTGGAAATATACTGGAGGAGGCAGGGAGGAGAGAAGAGGACGAAGACTTCATACCAGAGGCTGCGACAACTTCTTCCTTGCCTGTGGCTAAGAAGAAGAAATACAACACTGAAGATATCACCAACATAGCTCTGGCTAGCTTGAGACATTACACTGGGCTCAGAGAGACTGCAGAGATTGCCACTGCTGCCTGGATTGATGCTGGTCTTATCACAGAGTTTGACACAGCACTGGTGATTGACCACAACAAGGTGAGGAGGGTTCGGGAGAGACTGACTAAGGAGCTGGTCAAGAAGTTTGATGGAGAGATTAGGGAAAATGGCATCACCTGTATCTTCTTTGATGGGAAAAGAGATGACACCAAAGTGATGATGGAAGCTGAGGGCAGTGACAGGCAGTTTCCTGGCCTCATTAAGGATGAACACTACACAGTGTGCACTGAACCAGGTGGGAAATATGTGTGGCATTTCGTACCAGAGGAAGCTGCAGAGGAGAGAAGTCATGCTGAGGTCATTGCTGATCATCTGGTGAACTGGCTAAGAGAGAGAGGAGCAGACTAGACCCTTTTGGCCATAGGAGGTGACAGTACTAATATGAATACTGGCTGGGAGGGAGGAGTAATGCATTATGTGGAGGCCAAGCCTAGCAGGAAGTTGGTGTGGATTGTCTGTGACTTGCACACTGGGGAGCTGAGTCTCAGACGTCTGGTGACTGCACTGGATGGCAAGACATTGAGCAACAACAAGTGGTCTAGGCCACTAGGGAAGATGTTAGACACTGCCACTGAGCTGGAGATCAACCCAAACTTCAGGAGGATCACTATTGGTCTTCCTCTACCCCATCTCAGTCAGGAAGTAGTCAAAGACCTCAGCACAGACCAATCAATCATATGGCTACAGAATCATCACTGTCATCAGATCGGGAGAGGTACCTCAGAGTCCTGCTCTCCTAGAGATTAGGCCAGTCTGTCACAGTAGGTGGCTCACCACGGCTCTAAGGTTCTGCAGATTGTGGATTTCCAAACATGGGCTGAAGGGGTAGGAACCTGAAGAATCTGAGGATAATTGTGGAATTCATAGTGGGAGTCTACATGCCAAACTGGTTCAACATCAAGTTAAATCACAGCTGGGTGAAGGGTCCCAGGCATGTACTGTACCAGCTGGAGCTGCTCAGAAGCCAGAAAAAGGAGGTGATAGGAATAGTGATGCCTACAGTGAAGAGATCAGCCTGGTATGCACACTCTGAGGCTGTGCTCCAGGCCATGCTGTGGAGGAGGAGAGGAGGGAGGCAGTGAAGAGGATACTGGAAATCAGAGGTGAAGGAGATGAGAACATGCAGGTAGGAGACTGCAGTGTCAGACCCAGGAAGACTCCTGACATCAACCCAGATTCCACCAAACTTTCGGAGCTTACTGACTCGAACTCTGGCGTGACTGAGCCTCCTCTGACCTGCTCCCTCACCACTGCTGCAATCAAGGAGTTTCTGGATAGACCAATGGAAGTTCCTGCATGGCCCTCACACACACAGTCAGTAGAGAGGTGTGTAAGGATGACAACTGAAGCAGCACAACATGTTTACTCACAAGAGAGGAGGAGGGAGGCGTACATCAGTGGCCAGGTGGCCAGTAGGGAGCTCATGTCCAGGAACAAGAGCAAGGCAGACATGGCATCCTTGGCAAAGTTCAAGAAACCTATCTATATTTCTAAGTTTTAATATTGAAATACAATCAAAATGTCTTTAATTGTATGCAATGTATGTAAAATGTAGTTATATACAATAAAAAAAATACTTGCAAAAATTGCTGATTTTTCGTAAACTTCAACTTCAATATAAGTAGCTATGAGTGGTCAAATCTGGATTTTAAAGTCATATTTCGATTTAGCACATAAAAATGCATCATTTGATCACTAGTAGTCTTTGAAAATCTAAAGATTTCACTTTGCTTCCTAAAATTGACACACTCTAATACTAGGTGGTATTCTCTAGTTTGGCCTATTTTTTGTTATAGAAATAGATATAGTACAATAGTTTATACACATAACACAAACACATTACATGAGCTCAGTTTAACTGATAACTAACTGATAGATTGCTTTCCCACGCTAGTTTTGCTACATTAAGTCAATTGGTCTACTGCTGACTGACTGAATAATATTTATATACCGCGACTTATATAATATTTATGTACCTAACGTCACAGTGATCTGTCACTGATCCGTTGGTCACCTAAATGAATAGTATTTATCAAAGACTGCCGCCTGACTAGTCACCTGTCTGAATAATATTTATCAAAGTATACCGTCACGTACGGTCACTTGTCAGATCATGGTCCTCACCTGAAGAATATCCACCTCGAGCGCGCCACCTGAAGAATCACCACCCCAACGCTACCGGGGGGAAAGGGGGGGGGTCGAAAATTACAGAACAAAACAAATCAGGATTCCCTAAGACCTCACAAAAATCACGAGGCCTTTCCACTTTTCAGCTGGTCTCGAGGTCAAGGCCACTTTTGAGGTCCAAGGCCGAGGCCGAGGCCCCACTTCTGATATATATATATATATATATATATATATATATATATATACATTCCAACTGCAAAGAACACAGTATAATTAACGTAAAGAACGACGCTTGTATAGAAGAACGTTCCGCGCAAGATGAGGAGAGAGAACGAACAAATGAAAAAATGAGGTAACCACCCGGGAATCATATCTGACCAGCAATCGGAAGATCCCGGGTTCGATTCTCGGGTGGTTCCTCATTTTTTCATTTGTTCGTTCTCTCTCCTCATCTTGCGCGGAACGTTCTTCTATAGTCTATAGTATACAAGCGTCGTTCTTTACGTTATATATAATATATATAGATATATATATATATATATATACATATATATTTATATATATATATATATATAATATACATATATTTATATATAATATATAAATATATACATACATATATATATATATACACACACACTTGGTTTTGCTTCCGCCCGAATTGTTCATTCTGACGAAGGTCAAGCTTTTTGTTCCATTTCGTACCTACAGCTTAACATGAAATCCGAACCAAGACCAACCACAGGTGGTGAGAAATTATGAAGTCCTTTACCCGGACTCGATCTCCCGATCAGCAGCCCTGCGTCTTAACCAATAAGCCACCCAGGGTACCCATTTATCTACAAACCTATTTTTTCTGGAAGAATGAACAGCTGGGTAAGCTGCGGGCCGTCTGCTTTCGTCGGGAATCGAACCCAGAGCCGGTGAATTCGTAGTCATTTTTGCTGAGGTGATTTTCTTTTCAATGATATCTTGATGAATCTTTCTCTTTTTAGCTACAGTTGGTTTTCTTATTAAGCTTAATTATGTAATCTTGTTTTTAAATTCGGAAAATGTTCATTTTTTTCATATATTCTCTCTTAAATCATAAAAGATGAAGTCATATTCTGAATCAGCATTTAATTTTAAGTTTCAACCATTTAATTTTAATAAATTGCATATCTTAATTTCCATTTTTAGTTGACATTGCAACTCATGATAACATCACATTTGCCAATATGCTATTACTGTACAGCAAAATTTGCCTTTATCTTCAAATATTTTGCTTCATCAGTTTTTGCAAGATCCAAACAATACACCAAACGATTCTTTTTAATTAGCAAAAGAATTCAGCCCATTAAAAATTGGGAAAAACAAGTCAAATTAAATAATAATGACGTCAATAGCTTAAATAGTGCATAACCATCGTAACTTTTAAAATTTTGTTCCGGCTGATCTCACCTGAGGCTGAAACATTACCCGAAATATTTTGAAGCAGTAAAATTCAGTAAAAGGATATCTTTGTCTTCTTCTTTGAATACGGTTTCCGCCAAGAGAATTTAGTTTTAGAATTACGCAGCACCTTCAAGAAACAGTAAAGTTAGAAATCAATAGACAGTAAGCATTGAGCATTGCCTCACAAACTTCTCCGATACGTTACAAGAAGAATCGGGGAATCGACCAATAACCTAGTAAGGGTTCACAGAATCCTCCAATCCTCTACAAGATGAAATTGGAGGGTAGTACAAAAGAAATTATTGCGATTCCCTACACAGTTCCAACTACCCCCTCAGAAGTCGCGCACCATTGGCTTTATTCAGATTTACGAGGTTTACGAGTCGAAATGGCTTATAAGTGATGTTTAATTACAATATATGTTCGATAATGTTCGAATAATAAATTAATAGTATGTACAGTTAAGCAAAAAGCTAGCTTAAAATAATTAAATTGAGTGAAGCTACATTATCCAATGGTGCTCAACTTCTGAGACACCCTGTATATATATATATATATATATATATATAAGTTATATATCGTTTATGCGTTTCGTCGGTTGTTCAAATATAGAACAGGTTGTTTATTATCATCCCGCTGCAGTGTTATTGTTGTTGGTTAGCCGATCAGCCCATCCTGATCGAGCAAGCCGGCGGCACGCAGGAACTTATCGCCCTCTCCGGAGTGGACCAGAGGTTCAGCGCACTAGTGATGTTGTGTTGTGTCGTTGTTGTGCTAGAGCGGTACAGTTTGTCATAATGTGTTCAATGTTTGTGGTTTGTCCTGGCACAGGTGTCGTCTGTGAAGTTGCCTAGTCTGTGTTTATATGTCTGTAAGTTGGGGTGATGTCCACATTGGAATCGTGCTAAGTTACTCGATCCGATCTGCTCAGGCTGGTCTTTGACCTGTCAATGGGTGGCGGCTTCGCACCTAGGACCGCATTCGGACCGAGTCGTGTCAGTGCTTTGCGGGTTAAGTGTGTGTGTATGTGTTTTCTGTACTGTGTGATGTCTGTGGGGCGTGGTATGGAATGTAGTATTTGGTTATAATGTCTCTCTGGTGTTACCTTAATGGTGCGAGGTGTTGGTGCATGATTGTACATGTAGTGGCAACAGTGTTGTGGGTCAGTTGTCGCTGCTACCATGAATTGTGTTCCCCTCATTTTCAGTATTTTTGTTTCTATGTGCAGGTGTTCTATTGGTGTTGTTTGAGTACATCCTGTAATGATACGAAGTGCGTTGTTTGTATTGTCTGTAAGGTATTTATGTGTGTGTTTGAGATAATGGGTGCCCAGCATGGGCTAGCATAGTCCTTAACTGAGCGAATATATTGTTTGTATATGAGTGATGCTTCCTCCTAGTGTCCAAAGTTTGTACCTGTTAGTACCATAAGCGTGTTAAGTCTTGACGTACATTTGTTTTTAATGTCCTGAATACATTTTCAGAACTCCAACAAAGAGAGCAACACAAAATTGCAGACGAAGGATAAGCACAAAATAACAGAGAATATTCTTTTAATAGATTCACAGTAATAACTGAATTTACACACAGCATTAAAACCAAAAGTTAGCAGCTGACGAGGAAGCTTCGAGCTGTGGCTGTATCCTTCAGCGCGGGACTCGTCAGCGCATCAACGTCAACGAAACAACGTGGAACGTCAACGTGAAGAAGAGGCGACGTCAAACCGAAGACATTAACGCGCTGGCGGCCAAACCTCTTCAAGTCTCCGTGCAGCGGGCAGTCTACGGCCTATTGCGTGGCATGATCAGAGTGCCAATCGGCTCCTGGGACCGGACCTATACCAGCGCTGTAGTGTAGTGGCTAGCGCCCTCACCTTCTGGTCAGGGCGATTTTTTTCTTAGTGAAAAATCGTGCGTGTTCATACATGATAATCCATATATGTA